>CM076580.1:1222141180-1222349211 GCA_034641835.2 Pinus albicaulis
TTCCCATTGTATTTCCATCTCTGCCGTCTATATATGTGCGTTGCATTCATATTTATCATTTTTATTCTGTTCTATGCGAAAAAATTACACTTCGTCTATTTGTCAATGCTTATCTGTAGTTCCGCCTCCATCCTGCATGTTCCTGCCATATGGTCAGGTCTTCGATGCCACCACTGTCTCCACCTCCACTCCCCTTGCACCTGTGTCTGGTTTTTTCTAATATATTTGCGGGTTTTGCAGGTTTGTATTGAGAAAGAGCTATCATAATGCATCGCCTCCGATGCAGAAGTCAAGATCTCCTCTAAGGACCGTTCTTAATAGCAAAATTTAAGAGGGAAGCTGGAGGCAGTTGCTGTGATGTGACTCTATTTGATGCGAATTGAAATAAAATCCCTCGAACCCCCCAGAGAAAATCAAAAGGCAGATATGTGACGGAGAAAACATTAATGTTGCAGCCTGCAAAAATCAGTGATAGATCAAGAAATGCGATGCCCTGCATTAAAGACCTGGGGTTTAAATTAAAAGATAGAGGGCCAAGAGTACTATGCACAACCACAAGCTAGCTCAAGGTTTTACGGCAGCAGATTTTTCCCTTTCGGTAAAGGGCGCAAAACATTGTATATTTTATTATTTGTGTCTTGTTCATGAGGAGATTTTCATCCTCAGCATTTATTTCTAGAGGTAGATTGTAAAGTACAGTTATTTATATTTAGTCATTCATAGTGAGGGTGCGAATGTTTTCCGCCATTTTATTCAAATCAGATCATTGAATGTGTATCACCTACCTCATTCTCTAGAGTTTTCTGCTTCTCCTATAAAAACGATGGAAAAACACATTATAAGGGTTTCGGATTTCTATCAGCAAACTATGTAGTGATAAGCTTTTGTATACATCTTGCAAAACCTATGTATGAAGGTTCAGAGCCCATAGGGTCTCAGTGAGGAGGAGTTATATCTGTAATGAGGATTCTGGTCTTTGGTATCCCACAGTATGTAATTTCCTCTTATGTGTTATTACAACATCTCATTTCATTTCATTTATCTTCCTGTATCATGTACTAGAATGCGAGTGGATCACTGGTTTGGTAAGGATTCATCTTAGTTGGTGCCCTTATTTAAAATCAGTCGAACGCTTTAAATATTGCTCAGGCGTGATATTCTGTTCCATGTTCATTTCTCTCATGTTTCTGCTATATTAGTTGCTTGAGGAAGGTGCTTTTAAAACGCCAGTGTCATATATGGATTCTTAGATCAATAAGCCCATATGTAATCTTGTTGTGTATCTGGGTATCAGTCTCAGGTTAACTAATATCTTCTACTAGTTTCTTCACTGCATCCACTTTCTGATATTTGATTTCTGTGGTATATTACTCGAATCAACCCTCTTTACAGTAAGCTGTCTCTGAACTGTCTGTTCCTTTATGTTGGAATTTTGCATGTTGTTCCTACATTATTCTTATCTCTGTATCAGCTTTTGAGAGAGTTTGGTTCCATACAAAATCATTTTCCTTGTTTTACAAGAGATAGCAGGAGAGTTTTGGATTGACAACCCAAGTTATATTATACACTCCCTGCTATGATAAGATGTCCTAGGCACTGGTCTATGGCAACTCTAGACTGTCTCTAGGGGGACAAAATTGTCTACAACATCTTTCTGGCGCCGTTGCCGGGGACCGAATTCAAGAATATCAGTTTCCCTGGGCCTCAAAAAATTATTTTCACTCTCTAATCAGGTGAGCATAGGGAGTTGAAGAGTTGTATATTTCTCACCTTGGCGACTCCACTGTTCTTTATTTGATAAATCAATTGGTAGTTCTGGCTCCTCGAAAGCCGCATTTAAGGTCAAATATTGCTAAATCAAAGATATCTTTTGTGCCTGACCCAGAAAAGATTGTACATAGGAGAAGTTGGAGAGAAATACAGTCAGTTCGTGCTGAAAACCCTGAACATTCTGAAGAAGACTTCCTATCCTCCTTTTCTCAAGAAATCCCAGTAGAAAATCCCGACTTCACTGAAGAAAATCCTGAATATTACTCAGATAGCCCACCCAGGGGAAGTGCTAGAACCAAAGATAACCCTCATCCTACCCTTGAGGCTAAAGAAGTTAAAGAAGTCACAGAAGTAGCTGCTGTTAACCATGAAATTTTCCCATCTACACCTCAGGCTTCTGTGCAATTTATTCCCATTGTTATACATACTCCACCTCCTCCTCCCCTTCCTCCATTTGTAAATCAGACCGTTGCACAACCCCCACCTCCTCCAATGGCTAATGTACCAGCTTTTCTCCTGAACAAATATGCTCCACTGGCCTTACCCCAAGTACTAAATGATATGCCACAGGATTATTTGAAAATATTGCCCAGATTTAATGGAGAAAATGATATTGATGCTCAGAAACATCTTGAGACTTTCTGCTCCTTTGCAAAAAATTTAAATGTAGAACACCTGGATGTGGTCTTAAGATTATTCGTGCAATCTTTGGATGGTGAAGCCAGAAAATGGTTCAAGACATTGGGAAACCATTCAGTAACCACCTGGGATGTCATGGAGAATACTTTTCTCAGGAAATGGGGGGAAAAGAAAGATCATGGAATGTGCCTTACTGAGTTTAATACTCTGAAGAAGAAACATAATGAAGGAGTGGCAGAGTTTATTAAGAGATTTAATAAGTTATATCTAAATCTCCCTGCAGACATGAAGCCTCATCAGAACGCTGCAAAAGTTGTTTTCATAGCAGCCTTTGATTCCGATTTTGGTTTCTCTCTAAGGGAAAGAAAACCTGCTACCTTAGATGATGCTCAGTTAGATGCTCTTGAGCTGGAAGCAAACTTTGCCTCCACTGGAAAATTAAAGGGGAAAGCTGAACAGGAAACTAGGAGGAGAGGAAAAGAAGAGGTCTCCACCTCTAATCAAGATAAAGATGTAGATAAAATGGAGGAAATAAGCAAAATGATAAAGAAGATGGTCAAGCTTGAGTTGGAGGCTAAGAATCCAGCTCCCAAGAATTTTTATAATGCTCCAAACAGAGGATACAATCCTCAGTACAAGAGACCACCACTGCAGATATTTCTGAGAGAAGCAAAAGAGCAGCAAGATCAGGTACCACATCCCTTGTACCTGGAAGGTCCAACAGATGACTCCACTGAAGATGTTGCTTATGAACTAGAAGATTCAAATCTTGCTTTCTCAAACCACGATGAAATGGAATGCCCATTGCAAGAAGAAGAAGAAGAAGCAGAGATTGATCATTATTGTAAACAATTTTCTAATTTCATGCAAGCACAATTCAATGTAAAATATGATCTCAGATATTCAAGGAAGAGGACCCGAACTCAAGATCAAGAAGAGGAGCCACCTCAGAAGGAGGTACCTGCTCAGAAGGAATCAGCAACAAAGAGAAACTCAGAAAAAGGTAAGAGTCCTCTAAATACTCCCTTGCAACCTAATGACCAGATTCCTTCTTCTTCAAAAGTAGTTAGTCCTCCCAATGCTGATTCAGTCTCAAAAGAGGTTAAATTTCCTGCTGAAAATAAAGAGTCAAAAGAATTTGTGATAGAAAAGCCCCCTCCTGCTTTTAGTTTGCAAAAGGAACTTGAGAAAATTAAAATTCCAGTCCCCTTGACCGAGCTGCTAAAACAGCCTGTATATCAGTCTCAAGTTACTTCTTTTATGCTCCCTCCTGAAATACCAATTGTGCCTGATAGTTTAAACCTTCAAGAAGAAAGACCCATGGTAGTCTTTGGTCCACATGTTGAGGAAGTAGATCCTTCTACTCCTCCTTTTTATGTGTCTCTAGTTATTCATGACCTGCTGTTACACAATTGTATCCTAGATTCTGGGGCCTCCCATAATCTTATGCCTCTATCTTTCATGGAACAACTGGGACTACAAATCACGCGTCCATATAAAGACCTTTATTCATTTGATTCTAAAAGAGTCAAATGCTTGGGGATGATTAAAGACTTAGTGGTCAATTTGGCCCAAATTCCAGCAAAGAGCGTGGTCATGGACATTGTAGTGGCTGATATCCCAGCCCGCTTTGGTATGTTGCTATCAAGGTCCTGGGGTACAAAAATTGGTGGGTCAATTAAGCTGGATTTAACATATGCTACCATCCCAGTCTTTGGTGGACAGGAGAGGAGATTATATAGAGAGACTAAATTCGTCAAGGTGGTTACTAAGGCTGATAACTCTGAAAATTCACCAGTCTATAGTAAAGAAGGAGATTTTTCATGTTTTATGCTAGAAGAAGATAAAAATTATGTGCATGAATCCTCCTTCAAAATTAAGGATGAGCAGCCTTCAGAAAATTTTGAAGCTGGAATCTGGACTTTACATTTCGATGGGGCAAATTCAAGAGAAGGAAATGGAGCTGGTGTGTTATTAATCTCTCCCACAGGCAAATGGGTCCCACTGTCCTTTAAATTGGAATATGAGGCTACCAATAATGTAGCTGAATATGAAGCACTTTTGTTGGGATTGCAAACAACTAGGAACATGGGCATCCAGAATTTAAAAGTCATGGGAGACTCTGAGCTGGTGGTGAGACAGGTCCGAAATCAATGCCAAACCAAGCATCCTCGACTGAGGGCATATAGAAATGAAGTTTGGGACATGGTGGAGAATTTCTTCTCAGCATTCAACATACATTTCATGCCCCGGGAGCATAACAGAATGGCAGATTCTCTTGCTGTGGCAGAAAGTACATTTCGTCCTCCACAGAATCCTTTATTGAGGTATGAAATTGAAGTACGATATAGACCATCAATCCTAGATAATGTTAAACATTGGCAGGTATTTGAAGATGATGAACAAATGAAGATATTTTTGGAGACAGTAGGTGAGTTCTACAATATGGAGATTGATGATAATGAAGAAGAGGAAGCTGAGAATGTTATAGAAAACAAATGGGAAGAAAAAATAGCAGGCAATAAAGTGTTGCAGCTAAAAGGAAATATCATACCTAGAGGGCTGGTGCCTCTAGAGAGATTGTTTGATAAAAATGATGTTCCATTGCAGCACAGTAAAACGATAGAAGAAGAACAAGTGGAAGAATTAAATCTGGGTACTTATGTTGACCCCAAAATTGTCAAATTATCCAAAAAGGTCCCAGAAGAATACAAAGAGAAATATCTGAAATTATTTCAGTTATATAAGGATGTATTTGCATGGTCCTATCAGGACCTTAGAACTTTTGATGTTGATATAATGCAGCATAAAATTCCTTTTAGGGAAGATGCAAAACCATATAAGCAGAAGCTCAGGCAGATAAATCCTCTGTTGCTTCCCTCTATTGAAAAGGAAATCAAGAAGCTACTACATGCCAAAATAATTGTGCCACTGAGATACTCAGAATGGGTAGCAAACCTTGTTCCTGTTCGAAAAAAGAATGGAGAGATAAGATTGTGTGTGGATTTCATGAACTTAAATAGAGCATCTTTAAAGGATAATTATCCACTGCCTAAGATGGACCACATCCTGCAAAAAGTAGTAGGAGCCTCAAGAATGTCAATGATGGATGGGTTTTTTGGTTATAATCAAGTAGCTGTGTTCCCAGAGGATCAGAAGAAAATAGCATTTACAACACCATGGGGGACATTTATGTATGCCAGGATGCCATTTGGATTAATTAATGCAGGAGCTACTTTTCAGAGGGCAATGGACATAGCCTTCATTGGAGAGCAGGACAAGTTTCTGGTGGTATATCTGGACGATATCACAGTATTTTCAAAGGATGATACTGAACACATTCGGCACTTGCAGAGAACCTTTGAAAAATGCAGAAGGTATGGTCTTTCCCTCAATCCTCAAAAGTCTCTATTTGCATTAGATGAGGGAAAAATCTTAGGGCACATTGTAACTAAAGATGGTGTAAAAATAGACCCTAAGAGAGTTGAAGTTATAAACAGTATTCCTTTACCCAGGAATAAGAGGGAAGTACGGGTGTTTCTAGGCCGAATTAATTTTCTGAGAAGGTTTATTCCTAACTATGTTGAAATAGTTAGGCATATAACTGATATGCTTAAAAATAATAATGAGGTGAAATGGTCCCAAGAATCCAGGGATGCATTCACAAGGATAAAACAGGCATTTGCTGAAGCCCCTGTGCTAGCTGGACCTGATTATACAAAGCCATTTATGATCTTTTCATTTGCTTCACCTCATACAATAGTTGGAGTTTTATTGCAGAAAAATGAAGATGGATATGAGCAGCCTATAGCTTTTTTCAGTCAGGTATTGCATGATGCAGAACTGAAATACAACATATTGGAGAAACAAGCATATGCCTTGGTGAAGTCTCTTAAAGATTTCAGAATGTATATTTTGCAATCTCACATCACTGCATATGTCCCTACAACAGTTGTCAAAGACATTCTTGTTCAGGGGGATAGTGAAGGTAAGAGAGGAAGATGGATTGCAAAAATTCAGGAGTGTGATTTGGACATAAGGCCCACTAAGTTGGTTAAAGGACAAGGGCTAGCCAAAATTCTGTCTGAATCAAATCATCAGGCTCTAGGCATAAATTTATCCATGATAGCAAATGAAGAATCTGAAAAATGAGAAGAGCAGCAAGGACTGGAAGTTGCCACTCAAAAAGCACATGTAAAATATCTTACTAGCCCTTGGTACAAAGAAATAGTTGAATATCTTCTAACACTCAGCTGTCCACCCAGCTGTGATAAATCAAAATACAGGGCTTTAAGGCTGAAATCACAAAAATATATAGTTGCCAATGGTTAGTTATATTGGAGAGATCCTTCAAGCATACTATTATTGTGCCTCACAGAGAGTGAAGTCGAAAATATAATGATAGAATTTCATGAAGGAATCTGTGGAGTACATTACAGCTGGAGGGCTACAGCTCATAAAATACTGAGAGCTGGTTTTTATTGGCCTAAATTATTTAGAGATGTTTTTAATTGGGTCAGAGTATGTGATAAATGTCAAAAATTTGCTGAGAGACAAAAATTTCCAGCTCTACCTTTGATCCCAGTTCATGTTAATGAACCCTTTCAGCAATGGGGATTAGATTTTATAGGAGAAATACATCCCCCTTCAAGTGGCCAACATAAATGGATATTGACTGCAACAGATTACTTTAAAAAATGGGTAGAAGCCATACCTGCAAGAAATGCTACATATGCTGTAATCATCAAATTTATGGAAGAGAACATCATATCCAGGTTTGGCTGTCCAGCCAGAATTGTAACTGATAATGCACAGGCCTTCAAGTCCAATAAATTTGTAAATTTCTGCCAGCAGTATAATATTGCATTGAATCACTCCACAACTTACTATCCACAGGGGAATGGCTTGGCAGAATCTTCCAACAAAACTTTGGTGAGGGCCTTGAAGAAGACAATTAATGAGAATCAAAGGAATTGGGATTCCCAATTGAAATTTGCTCTGTGGGCGAATAGAGTTTCTAGCAAGAGAGCAACAGGGAAATCTCCCTATGAATTGGTGTATGGGCGAGCAGCTGTGTTTCCTGTGCAATTGGCTTTGCCAGTGGCACATTTCATGTAGGATAGCCAAGAAGAACCAGATGATGTGGTTAGAAGAATAAATCAGTTGGTGGAATTAGAGGAGACACAGAGCCAGGTGAATTAGAGATTAGCGAAATATCAAGAGAAAATGAAACATGTATTCGATCACCATGCAAAAGACAGGAAATTTCATATTGGTGACCTGGTTCTTAGGTGGGATGTTCGAAGAGCAGAAAAGGGCAAACACGCTAAATTTGACCCACTCTGGTTTGGTCCTTTCAGAATTGTCGAACAGAGAAGGAATAATACATTCATTTTAGAAAATTTGCAGGGTGATTTGCTGGAAGCCCCCGTGAATGGGAAATTTCTCAAGCCATACTTTCAATTTTGATCCAGGCAGAGCAAGCCTGACTGTAATATATTGTATATATATTTTGCTTCAGTTCTAGTTTGATGAGTGCGCTGATAAAATTTTGAAGAAAAATGCTAAAGAGCAGAAGATCAAGGGTCTGCAGGTTCTCGGCGTGCCCAGAAATGAACACGTCGACGCCAGATGGAGCCGATGTTGTACATGTCAGCCCCTCCATTCAAATTTTTAGTCTTCCTCCTCTCATAAATCCTTTAAATCAGCTGTCGTGGCCAAAGAAACCCTCATATTCCATCTGTCGTTATTCTCCCCGCACAAAAAAAATACATCGTTCAAAGTTTAAACCCGCAATTAAAATCCATGTCGGGCCTAGCCCCCGGGGTCTCAGCCCCTTTGGTTTTGATTCCCATGCGACCCGTGTGCAGAACCGTCTGGTAGAACCGAATGGAGCCTATTGTTTTACGGTTTCACACCAAATCTTAGTCGCCCGATCCAAAATAAATCAACGGCTCATATTTTAATTTACTATGGTGGCCCCCGCGCCCGAAAACCGGTGGTAAATCCCGCACCGCCTTCACCGGGCTAGCGGTTTCCGTTCAAATGGCAGCGATTCCATAGATCGCATGACGCGTGTCCCAGGGTACGATTGCCAAACCACCTATTTCGCGCATTATTCTTCGGACGAGAGTTGGGTAGCGGAATTTATCACCACCGTCCGATCCTGTGAGCCCGATCCAATGGCTATTAATCTTCGGATCTGCACATGCTTTAACCCATGTCCATCGCGCCCCGGGCCCACCTTTGATCGCCCTCCGACTCGTTTTAACCGTCGATCTCGTTTGCTGGTCGTGTGGCACAGATCATCCGTTTGACCACCTGCTGATCGAGTCCTCCGCCACGTCATCTAATCCTCTTGTCCTTTCATGCATCCATGTGTCATCATCCCGCGTGCCCATTGTATTTCCATCTCCACTGTCTATATATGTGCGTTGCATTCATATTTATCATTTTTATTCTGTTCTATGCGAAAAACTTACACTTCGTCTGTTTGTCAATGCTTATCTGTAGTTCCGTCTCCATCCTGCACGTTCCTGCCATATCGCCAGGTCTTCGATGCCACCACTGTCTCCACCTCCACTCCCCTTGCACCTGTGTCTGGTTTTTTCTAATATATTTGCGGGTTTTGCAGGTTTGTATTGAGAAGGATCTGTCATAATGCATCGCCTTCGATGCAGAAGCCAAGATCTCCTCTAAGGACCGTTATTAACAGCGAAATTTAAGAGGGAAGCTAGAGGCAGTTGCTATGATGTGACTCTATTTGATTCGAATAGAAAGAAAATCCCTCGAACCCCCCAGAGAAAATCAAAAGGCAGATCTGTGACGGAGAAAACATTAATGTTGCAGCCTGCAAAAATCAGTGATAGATCAAGAAATGCGATGCCCTGCATTAAAGACCTGGGGTTTAAATTCAAATATAGAGGGCCAAGAGTACTATGCACAACCACAAGCTAGCTCAAGGTTTTACGGCAGAAGATTTTTCCCTTTTGGTAAAGGGCAGAACATTGTATATTTTATTATTTGTGTCTTGTTCATGAGGAGATTTTCATCCTCAGCATTTATTTCTAGATGTAGATTGTAAAGTATAGTTATTTATATTTAGTCATTCATAGTGAGGGTGCGAATGTTTTCCGCCATTTTATTCAAATCAGATCATTGAATGTGTATCACCTACCTCATTCTCTAGAGTTTTCTGCTTCTCCTATAAAAACGATGGAAAAACACATTGTAAGGGTTCCGGATTTCTATCAGCAAACTATGCAGTGAGAAGCTTTTGTATACATCTTGCAAAACCTCTCTATGAAGGTTCAGAGCCCATAGGGTCTCAGTGAGGAGGAGTTATATCTGTAATGAGGATTTTAGTCTTTGGTATCCCACAGTACGTAATTTTCTCTTATGTGTTATTACAACATCTCATTTCATTTCATTTATCTTCCTGTATCATGTACTGGAATGCGAGTGGATCACTGGTTTGGTAAGGATTCATCTTAGTTGGTGCCCTTATTTAAAATCAGTCGAATGATTTAAATATTGCTCAGGCGTGATATTCTGTTCCATGTTCATTTCTCTCATGTTTCTGCTATATTAGTTGCTTGAGGAAGGTGCTTTTAAAACGCTAGTGTCATATATGGATTCTTAGATCAATAAGCCCATATGTAATCATGTTGTGTATCTGGGTATCAGTCTTAGGTTAACTAATATCTTCTACTAGTTTCTTCACTGCATCCACTTTCTGATATTTGATTTCTGTGGTATATTACTTGAATCGGCCCTCTTTACAGTAAGCTATCTCTGAACTATCTGTTCCTTTATGCTGGAATTTTTGCATGTTGTTCCTACATTATTCTTATCTCTGTATCAGCTTCTGAGAAAGTTTGGTTCCATACAAAATCATTTTCCTTGTTTTACAAGAGATGGCAGGAGAGTTTTGGATTGACAACCCAAGTTATATTATACACTCCCTACTATGATAAGATGTCCTAGGCACTGGTCTATGGCAACTCTAGACTGTCTCTAGGGGGACAAAATTGTCTACAACAAGCCCTAAAGCAAGTTGGATACCCTTGGAAGCCTATACATTCAAGAACCTCAAGTTCATTTAGATGTCACAAGGCATATCCTTCATCTCTTATTCATTGATAGGTTCACATAGGTTTGAGGTTGGGACGAAGAGATTGGTTCGTGTATGCCTAACATTACAAGTTCTAAATCCTACATGTGTGTTTAGGGTTTTGGTTTCCAACCGTAGGCTTGTCACAAGAATTTTTCGACTATAATTGTAGGCATGTAGTCTCATCTGTGCAATTGGAGTCTCTCAATCGCATGCATGCCTGTTTCTCCATGTGATTGGTCTCTAGGGTTTCAATTTGACATTTGACTACAGTTGACCATAGTTAACCACAGCCAGGAAAAGTTGAATCTAATAAATATTGATGTTGGGAACATATTTATGAACATTGTTGGGGTAATTTTGCTGGATGATTTTGTATTGGATCATCGTACTCTCTGTTGAACATTTTGTGACAATTAAATAGAAGAATAATTGCATAGGGTTTTCCCCGTATTGGGTTTTTCCTCTGTCTTTGACCAAATATGGTGTCTCTTGTTGATGTGTTGATTTTCTCCTATTTTCATATAAGTATTTACTGTTATATCTTCAATTATTCTTGATGATTGGAAATATTAATTGTTATTAAAATATTGCTAATTGAAGAATTGAATTGGGCTAAAGTAAATGAAACAACATAAAACAATGGAAAAAATTAGCATTTACCGTACCCAAATAAAATTAATTTGAAGAGAAAAACCTAAATGCTAAGTTGATTAAAGAGGCATTTGAATTTACTGTTTAGAAATTAGTGAAAATTTTGAAGCCAAAGAACCATTGTAGGGAAAATTCATCAAATTATTTATTGCAGGTTCTTTGGCCTTATTGATGTGGATAGTTAGGATCCTATCCATATCCATTGTTATTCGTTTACATAAAATGAAAGGCCCATATGCTACAAAAGTTGGAAAATTCATAAAAAAAATTGCAATTACGAAGCCTCATCGCCTTGTGTCTTTTCACTGTCCTTCCAAGAGTCTACATTGTATCCTTTAGGGACTCAAGCCTTTTTTTTTGAAAAAAAATGTTTTCCTTTTCTCCTCCATTCTTCCACCACTCACCCACCTCGAGAAATCATCATTATCCCAATTTCACAAATCCCACAAATAAATACCCAAATTCACACATATCAATTACTAGGTGGCTTTGAATCTCAAATCCATAAGTTCCCAGTTTGCATCGATAAACAAGCAAGTAGCTTGCATCCATGAATGGCATCTTCAAATGAAAATTCACTTAGTTCATAGAATCAAGATAATGGTTTCCTGCTCATGAACCTACTATGGAAAGGGAAGCTCATAGTTTTATTTCAATGGCTTCCTGACCAAAGTACTAAAGAACCTACATATCATTGAGTTCATTTCCTTTATCCATCCTCCTCCTATGTAGAAACCAGGGAGTATTTCCATGGCCTTTATACTTATATCCACCAACTAAATCTGAATTTTCTACATGCCATTAAGTACTTTTCATTTTTACCCATTCTCCTATTTTATAGTAAAATCCAAGAAATGAACTAGATAGAGTGTGAGGTCGTCTGTGTGGATGAACCCAAACAACCTGCAGTCGAAATAAGTTTGGTGATGTGGAAAAAAATAATGAAGGATTTCATCATAGTTAAGTACATTGAGTTCAAAGACACATCCTACATTCTAATATTCACGAAAACTATGAGATATTTTCGTGGCATCAATGATCCATCACAAGAAAAAAAATTCAGTCTGTTTGCCATGAGAGGAAGCCAAGGTAAAAAAAATCCTTATGTATGGTTGTGGATATCACAAGCTATAAGTTAAAAAAAAATAGGGGGTCCTTTCGTAGTGTCATGTTTTACTATCTTTTTTCAAAAGAAGACGAGAATGGTAACATTGTCAAAGGTTATTTTCTTCAGTTGAATATATCAATTCTCGTCCGTGTTAGAAAAAATATGTAGCGACGACTATTATATATTATAATATTTATCCTTGATACATGTTGGTGAAACTTTAGTTATCTTCTTTTATGTTCTTAGTTATATATTTTCATCAAACAATATTAAGAAACAAAAAAAAGAGGACACAGATATAGGCTCTCAGCCAGGGAAAATCCCCTCCAATGGAAAAATAGGGAAAGTCTTCTCTTCTTAGAATCTGCTTCAAATTAGATACAATGTCCCAATACCTAGAACAAATCCTTCTCCTAGTATTAAGTAAGCTCTTCAATTCTTTCCTTTATTTTTCACAAAAATGTACACACTACGAATTCAACCCTCCAACTAGGATATCACTACTCGACCTGCAACTTTGACTTCACAATTTTGGCCTTGTAGTTGCTGAAGAAACCATAAATTAGTTTCCTTTTGGGACCTTCCAATATAAATATATCCCTTCCTAAGCTGAACTAAGTCTAGACAGAGTTTCCTTCCTCCCAACTACAAGGTGTTGCACTTCCTACTATTGAAACATGATCTTGCAACTTTGGCATCTTACTGCAACCCAAAAACCCTATATTTCCACACATGTGACAATGATAAAGCCAAAAAAACAAGATATTTGATCCTCCCAGCTTCTTTTATACCTTTTCTCTCCTTTTCCCAGCTTCCCAATGATAGATAAAACTCTTTCTTGATAGATCAAACTTGTGAGTGAGTGTGTCTCCAAATGAAGTTGAACTACTCTTTATATATCCTTCTCAAGCGGTCAAATTCCCTCTTTTAGAACAAATTGAGGACTCTTAGAGATTCTATGACTTTATAGACTCAAAAATAATTATTTTTACAGTTAAAAATTTCCCAAAAGGGTCTTATAAACATGATGTTGACTTCTTTGACTCCTGAAAATAAATCCTAAGGCCTAACAAACCTTAGAAGCACAAAGCACATGCTTTTACCTAAAACACCATCCACAATGAGCATGAAACAAACACTTTACTAATAATAATTTATTTTCTTTTATTTTTCTTGTTTGTTACATAGGATACATATTGAAATGAGTGCAACAATTATGAAGATTAAAACTAGTTACATTCCTCAAGACTCCCTCTTAACTATAGAGGTATTCATAATGTCGCAACGAGTGCAACATCATATCTCAAACTGAATTGTTCTCAAGAAGAGCTATATTTATAATACAAGCTCTAATTATCATGGTAATTAATACCACTATCCCTGAGGCCTAACTAGAAAATATGTTCTTTATTTAAGAGCATTATTCTTGGAGGCTTTATGTGTGTTACTGCACTACATCTCTAAGGTAAATACCGCATCCATATGTCCACGATGTATGTATTTTAGCAACATTCTTATCATATATCTCCATAAATCAGTCCTCAAATAATATTAGTCCTCTTCGACTACTCTTCTCTTGGATTCCTATCTTATCCTGAAAGAGTGTTGGTTCCTTTCCTTTCTTGGATTTCTTATCTCATGGAAATAATATATGCTTATTCAATCCTCCATCCTTCTCTTTTAATGACCTAAATAAGAAAGAGAATGCACATGTGATTTTCATCATCACTCCCCCTCAACTAGAGAGTACTACCATATTCTCCCTTAATCTTGAGAATTGATTCCTGCTCCTATTCAAGGATACTTCTTTGCTCCCTCCAAAAACCAAAGAATATTCCATACTTACCTTCTAATTACAAAATCCAACACCACAATACTTATATATTTTCTTTGTAAGAGTATAAACTACTTGATCTTCATAGTTACATGGCTCCCTTTTTCTTCTACATCTATTATTTTCTTTTGATTTATCATGGAACCACTCCACTCTTCGTTCTTGTGAAAATATTGAGGTCATATTTATTTCTCATCACTTTCTTTTGTGATATGAAGGCACTGCATAGAGCTTTTCCAAGCTTCAAGCTTGATCATGGATTCCTTATGAAAGTGATATTATTTTACCTTTAGGTTAAATTCTCCCATAGCTACCCTTTTAATCCTAATGTGGACTCATCTTGACTTAATGGTTGATATCTACTATATAGTAAGCTTCGCTCAATAGTCTTCATCCATACAGTTGAACTTGCCTCAAGTGTCATCATGCATTCCTACAACATCCATTAATTGGTAGCCAATATTAAGTTAGTCAAATTACCAAATCATAAATGAAAGAGAATTACATCAACATGGTGGGATTATCGCTCCATCAACATCCTCATAAACCGTCTTCAGTTGAAACTTAATTCTTGCATCAGATTTCCCAAGGATATATTGTGATTACCAAGTTACAACTTTTCTTTCAGATATTATACTATATGTTTAATTATTATATTACACATTCTAAAGAAAGTTGTGATCTTTTATACATTCTTAAGTAAGTGAAATTCTATTCTTTTCCACCATCATAAATACTTAAAGCATATATTTATAACCAAATTTATTCCACAAGATTCTTGTACATATGAATCTTATCCAAAGTTTTCTTTTCAACATACATCCCTATGCTTTCATCCAATCATATATATATATCTATATATCTCACAAAAATCTATGTGTTGACCCATTTCATTCCTTCATTCCTCTACCCGTATTGATTCCAAATTACATGGAATGTCTACTAGCCCTGTCATGATGATTTTTCTAAGGACATTCAAAATGATGGTCCTTCTTGGATCATGATGATCGACTTCAACAAGATGAAAACCTGTAACATCATTCTAGATAATATCTAGATGGAAAATATGCAAAAAATGGTATAAAATTCCATCCTAGGTGATCTCTACTTAAGTAAAATAATCATACAAATTCCAAACATGCTACCATCATATGCTTCTATCCTATGATGCTTATACAAAACATATCATTTGAAGGAAAATTATCATTCATAAAGAACCTAGAAGTTAGCGAACCTTCTTTAGTAGTGAATATCCTTCAATTATTCCTTATTTTCCTTCTTCTTATGTTCTCCCACCGATTCAACTATATGCTCTTCACTCCTATCATTTCTCTTGCTATTTTGTTGTTTTGGACAATACCCCTTCTAGTGTCCAAACACATTGCAGTTGAAGCATTGAACCTTGGAAATTTATTTCTTCTTGGACTTGCAAAAATTTCCCTTCTTCATCTTCTTGACTTCGGCTAGAAATGATTGAGATTTTTCATCTGATCCAATATCAGTCTTGAACTTCATCCTTCATTATTCAAGTATGCATTGTGCCCACAACTCATCAAAGGGAGTTGAATCCTTCTTGGAGTATATATTTGTTGCAAAGTTGTTCCTTTCTAGCGGAAATGCATTTATAACACATATGGTCACTTATAAATTATTTATTCGTTCCCTAAGTCCTTAGAAATGGTCTCTTACTTGTGAGACTATCATAACAAAATATGACATATCCCCACCATTTGATTTATTCATGCAATATAACTTGTTTTGCAAAGACATATTTTGACCTTTTGTACCTATAGAGTAAAAGTCTCTAGATTGTCATACATTGCCTCGGAAGTCATAAAATTAAAAAAAATGGAACAAGAAAATATTTAATTGATTCAATTACGATCCTTTCTGCCCTCACTTCCCCTTTCTTCTACTTCTCTAGTTATTGTGTCCTTTCTTTGCGAGGTTTTGTCATTTTCCTAGTGACATATTCCATCACTTCTTGTTTTTTTAGTATCAAGTCAACCATTTTATTCCATTCCAAATAATTTGAAGCCCAAATGAGCATATTTATCTCCTTGCATAAATAACTTACATGACTTGAATATTAAGACATAATTTGATAGTATGATACTTACTTGAATACAATGATTCTTCTTGGCAATGTCTCAACCTTCTTGATGCCTTCAATATATTTTAGGGGACTTCCCTGAAAGATGTTACCTAGGATACTTCCACAAACATCTTCCAAGATTGATGCCTGACAAGTATACTTCTTCTTATGAGATAAATGTCATTCTTTTCAGATGCAGTCTTGATATTATTCAATCTAGAAACCCTAGATCAGAAGGTCCTCTACCAAAAAGTACTCAACTAGATTCCTTCAAGATATTGTCTTCCTTGTAGTCTTCCTTATTCAACCATTGAGAGTTTCCTTTTTCCTTTTCCTTTGGTAAGTGAATTATTTAGGTGTTCTTCGAGTTTCCTTCTATTGTTCATCTTAGCTCTGAAACCATGTTATAAAATGTAAAGTGGTAGATGTTATATATTATTTTCCTTATCCTTGATACTTGCTTGTGAATATTTATTTATATTATATAATGTTAGTTAGTTATATCTTTCATCAAACAAAATAAAGAAACAAAAAAAAAATAGGACACAGATATAAGCTCTCATCCAAGCAAAAACCCTATAAGGGAAAAACCAAGAAACTATTAGCTTCTTAGAACTTTATTCAGATGAGATATAAACACCCAATCCATAGACAAAACCCTTCTCTTAGTAACAATTCAACCCTTCCTCAAGTCATTCCATGCTTCTGCACAAAACTGATATGCACTCTACTTCGACAAGGAAGCTACAATACTGCTACTCAACTCGCAAATTCAACCTTGAAATTTTGTCCTTGTATTTCCTAGATAAAACCTATATTATCCTCCTTATAGGACCTTCCAAGATAAGTAAAACTCTTCCTAAGGTCAACAAACTCTAGATAGAGTTTCCTTCCTCCCAACTACAATATGTTTCACTTCTTCCAACTACAACTCAATTATGAAACTTTAGCCTCTTAATTGATCCCGTAAACCCTATATTTTCACACATGTGAGAGAGATAGAGCCCCAAAATAAGATATTTCATCCTCACAGCTTCTTCTAGACCTTCAGTCTCATTTTCCCATTTTCCGAGCTACATTTGAAACTCTTTTTTGATAGATTGAGCTTATGAGTGAGTGTGTCCTCCAAATGATTTCAAACTCTTCTTCATATAGCCTTAAGAGGTAGTGGAATTACCTATATTAGGATGACTCAAGGATCTGAGGCCTGACTTACACTCTTAGATATTTTAGGAATTTCTAGACTAAAAAATAATCCTTTTTACAATTACATATTTCTTGAAAGGGTCTTACAAAAATGATGTTGACTTCTTTGGCTCATGAAAATAAATCGTCAGACCTTACATACCCTAGAAGAACAACAACATGATTTTACATAAAATACCATCAATAATTAACATTAAATTCATGATTTAATAATCATAATTTATTTTGTTTTCTTTTTCTTGTTTGTTACATATGATACATATTGAAATGAGTATAAAAATTATCAATACTCAAATTACTTATATCTCTCAATGGGTCTTTGGATCATTGATTATCTTGTGTGGAGGAATATTTTCTTTGTGTTGGAGAAACCGAATCCTTCTAAATATGAAGCAAATATAAAAGTGAAATATTATGGGTTTAGGTATGAAGCACAGATCTAACCATAACATTGAAGATATAAAAATGGCATGGGAAATCAACATAATTGATAAATGGTAAGTGGGACATAAAGAAGCATCAATTTTATAAATCATTAATGTAGTTTATAAATCGCACTAGATTCCAAAATCATTATTACTGCTTCGAAGAAATGAATGTAAATGAGGTCATTGGTCCTTGGAAATATGCATAAGGCACATGGGCATAAATGGAAGGTTCCATCCCTATTTATCTAGGACCATTACTCTGAAAAAATCTCTTTTGTAAACAAAAGAGAAATCCCTAGCTCTAGTGTCCTTTTCTAAAATCAACAGGGAAAAAATATCTATGTTCTCCTTAGAGAAATTAGAATACAGAAGAAACACATACATGGAATTATTTGTAAGGCCTCCTCTTCTCCTTGCTTGTAGGCTCCAACTCTAGCTCCAAATTTTATAAATGGAACCTACAAAATGACTAAAACAAACAAGAAAACTAAAATATCCACATAGCATAAGCTAATGTCTCTAATCAACTATTCAAAAGGAATTGAAATGCATAAGCATAAACATGACATAATTATAGGAAAAAAGAGTGTCTTTTTATTAATAAATGAAGGAGAGAGTTACAACCATTTACGGATTCTTGACTTTGTATATGTCTCCCCAATTATCTTGTACTTCCTTTCCACAAAGAAAAACTTCAAGCTAAACCTTAATACATCAACAAATGATGATTCCTTAAGCTCAAAATAGTTGCACGAGGGCACTAGTAATGTCCAAAATCCAACCCAACTCTTTGGGACGTAGTAGATTTATAGGGTAAATGGGATAGTTTAGGATTTACCAAACTACAGTACAAGGAAAAGACACTTTAGTGGATGTTTTTGAGGAACCCTTTATAAAAATAGCCCTACATTCGTTTGTAGCGGCGGTTATTAGGGGAGGTAGGCAGGTGGATGTTTTTGCAGATGTTTTTCTTTCAATGCATTTATCATCCCAAACTGCACCGGTGCGTTAAAATCGAGAAAGCACTGGTGCGCACAAAAAATTGGCACACTGGGACACTGTGCACTTGGTACAAACCTGGTCAGTGCGTCTCATTATTGTAGCGCAGCAGTGCTCTACAAATATTCTGCACCGGTGTGTCCGAAAACCCCGTGCCAAAACTAAAACAACCCAGTGCGATTTTAAGAAACCGCACCAATGCGCCTATAAAACCCGTGCACCAAAACAGGGTTAAATAAAAAAATAATTACGACCAAAAATCCACATTTTCACTTTTCAGTGCTCCAGAGCTCTCAAGAACCAGTGAAAATTTACCCTGTGTGAGGCACCCTGCCATTGGTGCTCCCATTGCACGCATTGTTGCTTCCCATTGCCCACCATCTCCATTTCGAATTTTGAAAAATGGTGGGAAAATTTAGTTTTACAAATTATGCAGCCAATATGCCTCCTTGATGGCCAAATGTATAGGTATTTTCCTTGTTTTTCCATAATTAAACCTTCTAGAAGATTATTTTTCTAAAATACCTTAAAATTCACCTTATTTAAAAAAAAAATTCCTGCGTGGTGCGGTCGAACCGTTCAGCATGCATGAGTTCGCGGTGTTGCCTGTAAATTTATAGACTGTACCACAACCGCTACTAACGGTTTCCACACTGGTTTTGGGGCAATACCAAAATGACGCACCGTGATATTTTAAAATTAAAAAAAATTGTCGTGCAGTCTGTTACACGACTGCACCATTGACCATGTCGAATTGTGGGAATGCGGTGCATTGACAGAAATATTTGCCTCGGGGCGGGTAATTTTGTTAGCACACAACCTCCCTGAACTTGATATAGTCAACGGTGTGGTCATGTAAACGACCACACCATTGAATATGTAGTGATGTCAGGAGGGTGATGCGGTTAATAAACTATACACCCCAGGGCGTCTAGTTTGGTCAGCATACTACCCTCTCGACATTGGTACATAGTCAATGGTGTGGTCTGTTATACTGCCATATCGTTGACCTTGTAACAGTGCCAGGAGGGAGGTGTGCTGAAAATTTTCAGGTGCACCACGTCTGGTGCGTGACAAAATATGACGCACCGTACTGGTGCATGCGTGTTTTTTGTGGCACACCGACTATTTTGTTTTTCAAACAAATTCATATATGTATATTCCTAAATACATGTATCATTCAGTAAAAAAATATATTTAATATGTCAATCATTCAACGACGTCAAAGGAGAGAAGAGAGGGAAAAGCAGCAACAATACATGGAAAAGTATAACATGGTTCGCTTGTGGGAGGCACGAGAGAGGGAGAGAGATACGTACCCTCGCCCTATTACTGCAGTCACCCAGGGGCTCCTAAAGGAGATAGACCTCATCAATTTCTATGAGGAGGGTACATCCTAAAGGGCCATGGTGGGTTTTGCGACAGCTTATCTACAGGTGGAATCCCCACCTAACAAACTTTTGGGTTGGTCGTAGCCAGTGGTATGAGCCAACTGAGGAGGATATCTATTTCGTTACTGGCCTATCGAGGAGAGGGGCTGGTTTTCACTCATTCCCAGAGGTCCCCATTGGCTATGCAATAGCGAGTCAGTTGGTGTACTCCCAGAGATACATTAGAGCAGATATACTGTCTCCTTCAAATTTTTAGGTCTCCGGAGGTTAGTTACGTATTGCTTCATTTCGTGGAGAGGAGATGAGGTACCTATCACTACTTATTTTAACCATTTCACACCATACCAACGACAAGCAACGCATTTGTTGTATGCTTCTATTTTATGTTGATTCTTTATTACAGGCATTAGGACTGGTGAGGTGGTCTACCATTTCTTTCCAGTAGTTTTGTACAGCTTAAGATAGATGTCGTGCTCAGGCACAAGGGAGGGTGAACTTCCCGTTTTCTTTAGAGATATTTTTGTGTATTTTTTGAGGTTTTCAGAGACAAGGCCTGCTTTTTTTCGAAAGCCTCGTAGGCTGATGCTGCATGTACGGATGCAGATGTGGGGACAAATGATGCTGAAGAGGGGTGAGGTGGAGTTTTCCGCGAGGATATCACATAATGCACTGGAGTTGCTAGCCATAGTTGATGAGCATCCCTTCGTTCTGGTCTCGTGTCCATATGTTGGTTTGGATTGGTGAGGGTGCGCCAACATCCTCTTCACAGATTATGAGTTGCCGGATAATAGAGGTAATATTATTGTTTTATTTAAATTTATCCTAACATGTTCTTTAACATGTTTTTATTAAATTGTTTAGTGAAATTGTCTAATTATTGTTGTGTACTTATATATATTTTGCATACATTGGGTCATTTGATGGCGATGAGATGCCACCACCACCAAATGATCCAGGTCTAGATCCTGATGACGATTAGGAGATGGGAGATGCTGAGGTTCAGGCCGGTGCAGATAGACCTAGTCCTCATGTGCACCGTTACTGCCTTTTGCGAGACATAGGCTTGATAGTAGATTTAGGATGGAGTTGGGTGACCAACTCTGTGCACTATTTGCGGAGGTGGGAGTTAGGCCTGCCACTATGAGAGAGATATAGCTTGATGCTAGGCTGGTACAAATGTGGAGAGGCATGTCATGTGACATGTTCACCTTGATGCAACATGTCGTAGGAGCTACCAGCTTAGTTATGAGGTTGAGGATGGCCCTTCGACGTAGGCATAGTCGAGACACAGTACGCGGTCGACAGTCAAGCAGTGACACATCATATGATGATCACAATCAGGGGAGTGATCATTGTTCACCCCGCACCATAGATGAGCAGCCTACAACATTGACCAACAGTCATGATCATGAGAAGGTTGGACCATCCACGTCGAGTTAGCCTTCTCAGGCTGAAACATCTAGCATTCATGATCATGAGCACGATAGACGATTAACATCGAATCATCTTGATTAGCAGCCTACAGCATCCAACAATACTCGTGATCATGAGCAAGTTGGACCATCCATGTCGAGTCATCATGAGTAGCGACAGTTGATCGTGATCAACATGAGGCACCACCAAATCAACAGACATGTGATGATCTACATCTATCTAAGCTTGTAGAGGTTGCATGATTGACTAAGAAGGCCTTGACTGGTATTACTATTGATCATGATGTACTACTAGCGCCTGATATTTGACATTTATATAATCTAGATGTTGGTGATCATCATGATGTGTATATTGTTAGGTCATGTTATATATGATCATTTAATGTGCAGCTTACAGATAGATGTGTATGTGATAGCAGTTATTTGACATGAGATGTGTATTTGATGTTTTTGTTGTGATGATGTTATACAATGTTAATTGTGTTTTGTTAAATGATCATGATCACGATGATTAGATGATGTTAGCGAATTTGAATATATTTTTTAGTTGAATATGATGTTTGTACAGTGCTTACCATGATCGTGTTGTTTATTTAATTTTAATATTAAATCATGAAATTTATTAAATATTATGTCGTGATTGTAATTGAAATTTTAATTTTAATTGTATGTAAAATTGTAAAATTGTAATTGTATTTTTAATTGTAATTCTATGTAAAATATTTGTAAAAATTTAATTGTAATTGTAATATTTAATTTATTTTGAAATGATTGTAATTGTAATTTAAATTGTAATTGTATATATGTAAAATTGTAATTGTAATTCTTATTGTATGTAAAAATGTAAAATTATAATTGTAATTTTAATTCTAATTGTATGTAAAATATTTGTAAAATTTTAATTGTATTAATGTGAAATGATTGTAATTATAATTGTAATTGTATGTAAAATTCTAAAATTTTAATTGTAATGGTATAATATATGGAAAATTGTAAAATTGTAATTGTAATTGTACTAGTGAAATTGTAATTGTAATTCTATTTGTATGTAAAATATTTGTAAAATTTTAATTCTATTACTGTGAAATCATTGTAATTGTATGTAAAATTCTAAAATTGTAATTGTATGTGAAATTTTAAAATTGTATTATAATGGTAATTATAATTCTAATTGTATTTTAAAGTGTATTTTTTATAAAATTTTAAATGTATTAATGTGAAAATTTTAATTGTATTAATGTGATGATTTTATTAAAATTTGTAAATTTGTAAATTTGTAAAATTTTAAGTAATTGCAAAATAGTAAATCTAGAATAATATGAATTTTTGTAATATAATAAAGTTTAGAAAATAATGCAGATAAATTCATGTACTTTAGAATTATCATTATCATTATTTTGCTATGATCTTACATACAAAAAAAAGGAACTTTATACAATACACCATTTTTTTTTAGATCAACATAATTGCAAATTATCAGGTGAATTATTGATTTTAACATTATCACAATGAAAATTACTAATTAATTCAAAATACATATTATAGTGTTTCGAAAAAAATAGTCTTATAAGTTATAAGGTAATTAAGTCCTCTTATTTATAAAAACCCATCTTAAAAATTATAAATATTGATGAAATAACACATGTACCAAATCACTCTTGGTTTTGATGATCACCCTCATTATCTTCCAACTTGCTTGGCATGATAACACTATTATTCTCAAAAATATGTTTTCATCTAGAGTCATGTCTCAATACGAACCACCAATCCCTATCCAACACATCTAGGTAAAAAAAAACTTGCTTGCAATGTTTGGGGAAAACAAAGGGCTCCTTAGCTTCATCCCACATCTTTCTAGGGTTGATACACATCAGCCTGTTGTCGTGATCTTCCTTTAAATTATTTTTATCAAAGGTTTCCCACCACTTTCACCTAAAAATAACACATTGGAAAGAAGACAAATCCACTTCAATGATTTCTTGTATCTTTCCAACGTAACCTAACGTCCTTCGTACTAGGTTTTCATCATCGTGGCTAGATCGACTAGATTGATTGAACTCAACTTCCACTCCAGAGTCTTGTGTCATGTTTCCATCATCGACATTTTCTGTGTCAAAATTTTGAACATATGCCCACATAGATGAGAACAAATGCACCTATAAAAGGTTAAAAAATAATAGTTTCATGTGTCTTATAATAACCCAATAGTTAAAATATGAAATATAGATGTAATTACATTTGAAAGGTGCATTATTAAGTTTCAAATGTACATATAAATTAAATATATTATTACTGAATTGGTGCACCCAATCCCTACATTTAGCGCATCCTCTTCAGCACGCGGGTAACGACCAGTTGCACCATATTTCTCTCTGACTTGGCCAACAACCCAACTGTTGGGACATATTTTTGGCATATTTTCTTTTAAATGGTCAGGATAAGGCAGACTTCTACTATTCAACCGTTTGAATTCTTTCCTGTCACTATCCCATTTCATCCTCTTTTGTTCATGCGACCCACAGTTGTGTCACTTCAGAATTGTAAAGAACAAATTTATTGATTTCTTCAATTTTTGCATTTGCTGATGAAATCAAACTGAAATTATATAGTATATAGAGATAAAAATATACATGATATCGAAGTTCAACATGAATATTTACTTTGAGTAAATTTTACAAATTATAAGTCGCTTACTATTTATCAAGGACTTTTTTCCATTCGTTTGGAGTAGCTCCCCTTCTCTTTTTTCCTCATCCCTTTCATCATCCCAAATCATCACACCTAGTCTGTTTTCGATCTACTTGATGTACTCACTGATATAATAGAAAGACTCATACTATATGTACCCCTCTACCATAGACCCCTCGAGTATTTACCTTTGTCGAACAAAACCTTTCAATTTCTTCATGTACCTCTTTAAGAACAACATTCAACGACAAGAAACCAACCCAACTAATTCAACCTCATCTACTAGGTGGATTAGAAGATGAACCTGCAAGTCCATGAAACTCGTCAACAGTTCCTTCTCAAACATACAAACAATCTCAACTATCTCTTGATGCTACCCTCGAATGCTAGTCACATGAATATCCTTTGACTTGATCCAACATACAAATGCAGATAATATAGATATGGCACGTCCTAGGTCTTGAGGGAATTCACGTTTGACACACCCGCGCATGAACAAAGGATAATGACACTGCAAAGTTATAAACACATGCAATAATATACAAAATTAATTATATTTTATGATCCCTGCATGGGATAAAATTTACTAATATAAGAAATAGTAAAATCATTCTTTTGACATTATACATACTCTTAGAAGATTCAAATGGTCATGCGATTTCAACCCCGACAAATGGTCGTCCATGGTGAAGAAACGTTGTAGTGAAGACCCGTATGAAGATGGCACCCTCACACCCATTATAAATTCCTTTTCCAAGGAAAGATCATATATTTTTAAAATCCATGGGACATCGCTTTGTTTGAAATACCATGAATTAGAGGGACCAGTGCTTGCCTTTGATCCTGTACTTTCTAAACTTCTTGGCCAATGTTTCTTTTTAGTTTTTGAAGTATTAAAATCTTTCCTAACAGCCAATGTGTCACTTTGTTTCAATGATATGTGCCTCCATAAAGAAGATGAAACATTTTTAAATATATTCATGGATCAAATAAGTGGGTAATCTTAATATGCTCCCAATATGGGAGGTTATAAAATATAGATTTCCTTTTCATCCCAATGGGAAATTTCTCAACATAGGTGTTGAAGAATTCTGGATCATCGAACATAGGATCCCCATTTGAATCGAACATTTCTATGAAATCCTTATCCTTCTCTCTCTCATATGCTCTAAGCCATTCAACTGGTGTGATTATTGGAGGCCTTTGGATTCTCTCTCGTTTATCATTGTAAGCGAATGCTTCTCTTCTATAAGGGTGTTCTTATGTAAGGGTGTGCTTCTGGGAGGAATACCTTGGAGCAATCATAAATTGGCTTTCGTAGGTTGTTTGACCATCTAGCTTTTAAAGAAGGTCTAGAACATTTACATCCAAAACACCCTTTTGTTACAATACCTGCGAGATTATTGTATACAATTTATATGCATGGCACGTTAAATAATACCATGAAGATCAGAACAATTACAACGAATTAAATAACTAATATGTGAAAGAATATTGTTACGTATATAAAGAAATCAATAAACATGTAATTTACTAGAGCAAAATCCTAAGCCTCGATAATCATGTGTCGTGTAAGCACATATTCCATACAACATAAATCTCCTCTCTATTGCGATGGGTCTTGATACATCATATAAATTTATCCCATACCATAATTCCTTCAATTCATATACTAGTGGTTGTAAGTAGACATCCATATTCTTCACTTGTCTTCTACTAGGGACTATGAGAGCCAACATAAGATTTTCATTCTTCATGGAAAACCATGGGGGGATATTATTATTGATCACTACTACATGCCAAACATAATAGTTGGTGTTCTGGAGGGAATATGGGTTGACACCATCCATGGATATACTGAGTCGTAGACTTCATACTTCATCCTTGATTTTTTCGGGCCATGTATCCTCTATATGCTTCATGGCTATTGAATCAATTGGGATTCGAAAAACTCCCAACTCAATTCTGTGTGAGGCATTCCATCCATTCCACATAGCTAATTGTTTGCAACGAAAGAGCCTTTGAATCCTTGGGATTATAGGCATGTGCCTCAATATCTTAAAAGGAGGACCACATGATTTACCCTTCTTTTTTTAGTTATCATACCTGTCATGCCCACATTTTGAAGATATCTTTTTGTCTGCATATTCTCCTCTATATATAATACAATCATTTGGATATGCATGATATGATATGTACTCAACAACCAACATTTCAATAATTTCTTTGTTTCTTCGCAGCTACCGGGAAAGACATTATCACTCGGAAGAACCTTATCTTTGAATAACCTATAGTTGGTGATCATGGGAAATATTAAATGTACATTAATGCCGATATAATTATTAATGTTCATAAAATTGACCATTTTTAATGTTAAATGTGTGATTATATTTCTCAAATTTATATAAGGGAGGATTTTATAGTAACTTACCTCTAAATTTCAGAGAAACATGCATCCGACAAGCCAAAATTTGCTTTCAAGTTGTAAAATAACATCGTTCTCCCCAAATGGGTAGACTTTGACTGACCGTCATGTCTAAAGAGAGGGGTAGTGGAAGAAAATTTAAGGCTTTCAAAAAAAGTGTCAGTGATATGAGCATCATCCCTTAGTTGATCACCATTTTGGAATGCATATAACAACATTGACTCTATGGTAGTCGTATCCCTTAAGTAATCATCCATACCAACCTCTATTTGATTACCTCCATTTCCAGATTGTGAAGAACTAATATTGTTGTAGTCATTACTAATTGGTGAATTGGGACGTCGCGGAAATTAAATTGGTTGTTGATTCAACCATTCTTGGTATCATTCCTCTCCAACGTTTTCTCTTAATTCAAACTTCTCTCGATTTTACATTGTCGTGGGGTGAAATGGAAGATGGTAGGTAAGTCGCTTATCATCACTTGAATCCTAATAATTTCAAAAAATATATTTGAACATGATTAATACAAAATCTATGATATCAATTAGTAAGAACGTTGACAATGCATGATTAATTTTTTTGACGTTGAAATAATTACATTAATATACCAAAAAATTATTATTACCATCATTGTCTCGAGATTGTGGCTAGAAGATGCAATATTGTTAAAATTGGCAGGGTGAAGCAGTTGTCCATTTTTATCTACCAAATGCTCCTTGCGGTATGCTGCTCGTGATAAGAGCTTCCGACATTTTGGAGTTGTTTGAATATTTTTTGTATATGAAATTGATTATGGATCTACATGAACCTGCAAATTTGTATACATTATAAATTTTATTAAGCTGATTGACATGGATAAAAAACATAAACTCAATTAAATAATGAAAATATAATAAAATATGAAGTAAATATTACGTCTTGAGATGGATTGGGATAAATTTTCGATGGAATTTGAGAAATATATGTAACAAGTGGATTTTTAAGAATTTTCCATTTGATATGATTATGATATTTTCTCCCTGCATTTGAGAAAAATCAACAATAAAGTTTAGTGCACACACCTAAAGTAATTTCGGTGCCTTAAAAATAGACTTATTATTCTCGGTGCTTATGTATAGATAACCGCACTAATGCATTTTAGTTACTGTGCACCAGTGTGGTGTTATTAATTGACGCATTGGTGTGGTTTTATTAATTGACGCACCCTTGGTGAAAAGTCGTGAATAAAAAAAATGCAGCTTTATTTTTTCTAAGTGAAAAAAAAACAATAAATTGAAAAATGGGCGGCAAAATATTTTCGAAAATATAAACACTTTTCATTATTTCACTAAATTTGCAAAAAATTTCAGCCATAGATTTTCACAAGACATACCTGGAGCAAGAGAGCACAAGAGCCCTCTGGAGCAGTGAAATACTTTCAAACAGAACTATTTAAACAAACAGAATTCCAAAACTCGGGTGATTCAAACCCTATAGCATAGAATTTCAAACGATCTCGTGATTAAATTTTATTTTATTTTCTACATTTTTGTAGTATTCTTTATGCATTAAGTAAAGAATTTAAATTTGCTGTTAATTTTCAGAAAAGAAAAAAAAAATCCATTTTTACCCTAAACCCTTAATTATTTTTGTTTCCTCCCTTGCTTCTTCCTATTTCTAGGATTTCAGAATTAGGGCTTTTCATTTTAGATTATAGGGTTTTTATTGCTACATATATATTCCTATGACATCTAACCCATGGGACAACTTGCATAGTCGGATCCAAATCCATGTCGGCCCCTGCATGGATTTTTAAAAAACTGAATTTTTTTAATCGGTGCACCCTGCGTTACCTAGCACATCGGTTCACTGGCTTATCCCAGTGCACCACACACGTCTGTTTGAAAAAAAAAATTAAAAATAATTTTTTTTAATCTGTGTGCGATATGCAAAATAGGGCACCAGTGCGCTATTTCATTATAGCGCACCACAAACGTGTTGTTTGGAAAAAAAAATTATTTTGTGTTAATCAATGAACCATGTAACATATAATGCATCAGGTCTCCTTATCGACAGAGAGCATTGTACGATGGTCGCCTGTTTGCGCGGGGCGTTTATAAGAATACGCCGCACCACCCCCTCCATGACATCGTATGCTACAAAAACTAACACTAGATGATTTTTATTATTTTGTCTGTGTTAATCAGTGATTTGGTTAACATATAATGCACCAGTGATTCTTGTTGACATAGATCAATGTACGGTGTTTTATATTGTTTTGGCAGTGCATTTTTAAGAACACGACGCACCGATGTTGGTGCTTACATAATTTAAAAGCGCATCGGTTTCTTGATATTCTTTTTACCTGAAAAGTTGATGATTTATTTATAAAATATATTAATCAATGACATGGTACAGGTTTCATATTGATAAAGAAATAGCTAACAAGAGATCAAGTAAGAAAAATACTGATAACACATCAAGAAAATAAAAAAAGGCAAGTTCTTTGTAATTTTTTTACAAATTTTTTTTTATTTTTGAATGATATATAAGTTTAACTAATATGTATTGTTTAATGTGTATCATGTAGAGCCACAACATGACAAAGCTCGATAAGGTTATTTTTGATCTAGGACTAGAAGAGCGTAAAATATTGATGGAAATATTGCAAAATTTTGAATCAGGTGAACGAAAAAAATACATCGATCGAATATTAGTTTCTTTTTTTAATTTCATTAATAATATGCTTAAAATGATTAGATAACATGTTTCAAAAAATCTATTAATTCACATATGTTTAATTTTCTACGGGGACCAACAACTCAAAAAATGAATGTTTTTCGAAGAAGGGAAACAAAATAGAACACGCAAATCAAAATGAATTGCTCATTAGCTCATTTGGAGTGGCGTTGGAGGTTAACGAAAGGCGGCAAAACTTTTACAAAAGTTTGAGTGATCTAGTGGAACGAATGTATAGACGCTCTTCCCACTTATAATATAAAAATCAATCTAATGATTCTAAGAACCAAATTTTATCTAAACTACAGGAAGAGTTTCGAGAGAATTGGTTAATGAGACATGCCAGACTTTTAATAGAAAAAACGTACAACAACAAAAAATAAGGAATGAAAGAGTAATATTCCTTTAAATGTTTTTATAGAATTATTTATAAATATCATTTATAAATATCACTTTTTTAATATTTACTTTTCATATACAAATATAAAAATAAAATAGTTTATTTTCATGTTACATTTTCAGGAATATTATGAAAATCTCAAAATATGATTGAGATGATATCACAAATATGCCACTAGGAATGTCCAAAAAGTTGTACAGGGAGATGGTTAAAGAAATGGACAAAGTTGCATCGCAGGAGGAGACACCTGAACAACAACGTGCTTCAAATGTAATATGTAATCATTGAATTTTTCGATCATTGGGAACAATAAACAACCAATTCAGCATTAAATATTAATTTCAAGTATTTTCTTGGAGAAAAGAAAAGAAGATGGAACCCATTCAGCATAGAAAGCAAGACGAGAAGGAAGAAAAGGGTAAACATCTAAGTTTATGAGTAATTGTTACTTTCTTATAAAAACTTAAATATATTTTATTTTTATATATTTTAAGTTGTTTTACAAAAATCATCATTGAACACTAGTAAAAAATGATGAAATTAATGACTAGGTGAGTAAAAATGTTATTCACCACAATTATTTCAAGTGAATTACTACTAAATTTGAGCAATTTTATGTGACCAAACTAAAAATGACTAACTTAAATGACTAATTTAGTCTTGGAATAAAATATACGACTAGATAATAAGTGACTAAACTAAATTGACTAACTTAAACGACTAATTTAGTCGAGGGATAAAATATATGACTAGATAATAAGTGACTAAAGTAAAAGCGACTAACTTAAATGACTAATTTAGTCTAGGATTAAAATATATGACTAGGTAATAAGTGACAAAATTAATAATGATTAATGTAATTGACTATTATAGTCCAAGAATAAAATTGTGGCCAGATAAAAAGTACAACGGCTATATGAATTAGTCATTTATGTCAGTAATTTTTAATTGTGTCCATCCATATATAACATAAAAAAATGGTTGTAGAGCATTTGATGAAAGACTCAGAAAAATTGCTATGGTGATGAGACATCCTTGTCAGTATTTTGGGAAATAATAAGTTTAAGAAGCTCGAAACAACTCTTGGAGTCATGTTCAATGAGTTACCATAAACTTAGGGGTGTCAGAGTGGATAATAATCATAGTTTATGGTGGATGATAGTGACCATAAATAACATTTTTCGTTTAGGTCATTTTTGGTGGCCAATGTTGGTGAATCACTATATTATATCATGATACCATATATTTCTTTTTTAAAGGAAAAAATCCATTGAACATGAATTAAGTTGCATCTCGTGTAAATTTGTAATGTCATGATGTTGTGAATGGTTTGCACATTATATGTATCATATATTTGAAATCACTTCTTTCAATTTTACTTTAAGAAATAAAGGAAGAGGTGCAGGACCTTTCCATAAGAAGGAATTGAACTAACTCGTGATCTCCTCATATCATGATTTTAAACATTAACCCATAAATCAAACACATGCCCTAATTTCTCTATTCTTGAAGCCCCTGGATGAATATGATAATGAAATCCTCCCACCCACTAGTTCTAACCCAACTATTGAATGTCTTTGGTTGGCATGTGTTAATGCCTTTAATTGATCCATGGATATGTATGAAACCTAATTTTTCATTGAAATTATACAAACACCCAACTTAACACGAGGTATAGAAATTTAAACCTTACAACTCTCTCATCCAATATTAAATACTTCACTAATTATTCAAGGGGTAATCTACTTAACTGTATATTAAATATTAAAAACACTCATATTAACACAAGAAAATAATAATAGTATTTAATATAAATTTATAATATAGTTCGATGTTAAATTGGCATGTGAGACCCCCTTGTTCATGGGACAATGACTTCCCTTCATGCAATGACTTAACTATTTAATCCATGGAGGTATACATACCTTAATTTCCCTTGGATTCAAACCCGTGACATTTAAAGGGGAAAGACTTTATAACACAATTATAACAAGTAAATACAAACTTAATTTGTATATGTATCAAAGTTAGTCTAAGAGTTGCATGACATGCTTAATTTTGCATGAAAGAAAGGGAACTCTTGAAGGGTTGATCACAATAGGCATGTATGGTCGATTACGATTATCAGAGGTATGTTAGTTTGGTTTTCCCAATCCACAAGTTGGACAAATTGTTATTATTGTTAAAGGCATGTTAGGTTGGTTTACTTGTTCAACATCATGCACATTTTGTTGGGTTCATTAAAGTCATGTTAGTTCAATGACAAAACCAATAGTTTGTCAATTTGGTCAACTTAGCGAGTTGTGTGTCATGTCAATGTCTTAATGAGCAACATGTCATGTCGATTAGTTTATTTACTGACATGCAAATTCCATTGTCATTTTTAGTGATGTGTTAGGTTGGTTATTAACACCTATTTTTTATTAACACTATTTTGGAGATTAACCCTATCAACATGCATGTTTAACTACAAATGCGAGAGGTATGTTAGGTTGGTCAACCCCATCAACAACATTTATGTTCAATTATGAATGTTGAGGCATACCACATTGGTCACCGAATTAACAACATGTACCTTTTGGTCATCACTAGTAGAAGCATGTTAGTTTATTCAACTTGATAAACTACATGTATGGTTGGTTACACATATTAAAGCCTCATTTGATTATTCGACGCAATACATAGTGTGTAAATCTTGTTACCATTATTGAAGGAATTTTTTGTTGGTTAACTTAGTTAACATCACATACATTCAATACGATTGTTAGAGGCATCAAAGGATACTCAACCCATTTAAATTAATTCATAACATTGATGGGGGCTTGCTTATTGCTTGGTGGGTGAAAATATTCCGTTATTATTCCCCCACATTGCCATGTGACATGTTCACCCCTCATGGGCCAAATTTCCTTCTTAAGAGGGTTGTTTATTTAAGATAGGGTTAGGTCAAAGTCTAGAGTGACTTTAGTAGAATAAATACCACTTAGTTGTAACTGTCAAGTTAAAGTTGTGCTTTCATAAATTTGAAGATGCTTCTACCACATTGCAATGTCTAAAATCAATTAATTGCCACTTGCTTGTGTTCATAAAAAAAATTTCAATAAAAGAAATAAACGTATGTCAAAGCAAGTTAAAAAACCTAATGCTCATTGACCCACACCACCAATGTTCCTAGATTGATCTCCCTGCTTGCATTTGTTGGGGTTCAAACTCATCTCTCCTAACATAAGTCATTTACTCCACCATTACGTACACATGCATACTTCTAAAAAACATGGAAAACTTGACCATTGTCATGCCTTACAAAATAATTTCAAAAACATTGTTACATTGGCACCAGAACATATACATATGTGCAATTTGTATCAATATAAATCCTAAATTGTTATCTAGTTCTCTTAATACAATATTCTAGCACCTTCACACTCCTTAACCCTATGAAGATCCATGAATTGATTTCATGACCCTCTCCATTTTATGGTTTCCTCAAATTGATCTTGTAACACCCTCCATTAAAATAATTAACTACACTTACATATATTCAACTTGACATAAATTAAAAAAAAAAAAAAAACTATAATTATACTATTGTATACATGAAATATCTGAACATCTTAGAATAATGATCTATCTTTAAACCTACTTAACAATATCAACAATATATATACATATCTAAACTAATAATACATAAAAAATATATATACACATATAAGCTAGTTGTATATATTTAAACCTACAATGCTACAAATACACCCATAGTCATTACTTCATTGAGAACCTTCTCCCTACGAGAGTGGACCAACAAGGATTTCTCTAGTGACCCTCATTGCGAGGAAATCCAATCAAAAAATGGAGGGAACTTCCAAACCTTTGCGGGAACCCTTCCCTCTCTCAGATTTCGCGAGAAGGTGAAAAAAAATGCATTAGGAATGATATTTTTATTTATTAGTCAAATTTTAAAACCCTCGCTGGTTCAAGGGTTTCGAATTTCATCTCGGGCTTTCCATACATATTCTGGGATCTATCTTGGGCATTTGATTCGAGCCTAGCCATGGGCAACCATGGTAGGAGTTATATCACCATCAGCTGAGCCATGGCCAAGCGTGGTAGGAGCTCATCAGACGAGTTGACTTCCTCCAAGGATGAACGGTCACAGAATGTAGAATCGAGTCCCAATGAAGCAGAAGAAGACCAAGAAGAGATCAAATATGTAACTTGGCCCATGGAAGACCATAACGTGAAGATGAAGAATGAAATCAGATGGTTGATGCGTCTAACCCAGAGGACGACCAAGATGCTTCTGGAAGCGATGAGGCTGAAACCGATGATGATGTAATTCTATCAAACTCTATTTCTTTTGCAATCTATTTATTTGATGAAATCGACATCTTGCTTACAACTTTTTGGTTGGTATATCATATCTAGGCTCAACAATAGTTACTTATATATATTTCTTCAAGTATTAATTAAAGAAGTTAGGTAAGGTCAACATTATTGATATATCAGTTTGATATAAGCCTGCCTGAGTGATAAATAAAGAAGAGAGTTCTTTTTATGATAACGACAATGCGCAAGCAGTACCTTCGATAGGATTGATTGAAGTGGTTTTTACCCTTCAGTCAGGTATGGTATAAATCTTTGCTTATAGATGGAACAAATGAACTTATTCATTCACATATCGGGTGGGATCGGAATGGGTTCTCCCCCATGCACTTCTTGAACTTGTTAAACGCCTTTGGGGAAGGGGGCTTGGCACCTGAGACTGGTTAAAAGCCCAATGCTCCTATTTCACATTTTTGAATGATGTTGGTGCATTTAGGTTTTCATCTTCAGCCTTTTGTGATTATATCTGGATTCAGTTAATTTATAGCATTCTGATTTATATCTTTCCTGATTTCGCTAGGTTTAAAATGATACATCTTATTTTTAAAATTTTTCTAGTTTTCTGTGTGTACTCATGTGTTATAACAAGAAACAATTGAAATTAATCTATGTCCTAATACTTTGTATTCCTGCTACTTCGAATCAATAAATGCTATTGAAATTAATCTCTATCTAAATACTTTGTATTCATGAAGATTGTGTAAGTCTATAACGGAAACACCCTTATTCGAGATTGAATGTGAGTCAAGCATTCTTGATCCTTAAAGAAAATGAGAGGCAGAAACACATTATGATTTGAAACAATATTTGTTGTGGCTAGTTAGCAGAGGAGTTCAGAATGATGGTACCATATAACCTAGAAGTGATTTTTGCATAATGACAACTTTCTTCATGAAAAAATTTGTATAACAATAGATGAATTTTAAACATGATTATGACCTCCAGAAATAATATGTGATCCTGGTAATTCTAACCATATGTCATTATAGTAATAGTATGTGATAAGTAATTGGATAAATCCTAAAATTTCTTTGGTATAGTTTACTCTATGATGATTACATCTACTAAAATCATGATTGCTTGGTTACAGAGTTTATACTTTGAATAGAGAACAAGATTGTGTCATACATTTCAGAATTATGTTTTATAAAGTAATTGAGATAGTTATTTACAGCACACGAGCTTTTGAAATTCCAAATCCACTCTTTCTTGATTGCATTTTATTGAACTTGACAGGATTATAGTGAAATTTCATTACCCTATCATCCATCTCATACAGATGCCACATATGTATTCAAATATGGTGTTCATTCAGTTCAGGTATGTTGAAGCATGCCTATTTGCTGAGTAGTATGCCTCTCTTTAAATGCTTCTTGCTTTTGAAGATACACCTTAGTGATTTATGTGTTAAAACTGCATTTCTATAAAATGCAGGGAGGTGGCAGATCTTTAGTACGGGAAAAAATTGGAAGAGTAGCAGCTATGCTTGTGGCAAAGAAGATACTTAAGATAAAAGCTAGGATTGAGGTGCGGTCATACTACTTTCAGTATTGCAATTTGCAAAAATGTGTTGAAGCTTCTCCTATACTTTTTTCCTCTCTAGATGAAATAGACATTTTTAGTTTTTGGGAACATTATTTCTCTACTACCTTAAAAATATATTGTTGATCTTTAAATTTCTAGAAAATAATATAGTGTGGAATACCTCATTTAATTGCAGAAGTTTCCAATTATTGAACGCAGTGTCGTGAATGCTATGTTAGACTATTTTCTCTGTTAGTATCTATGTGAAAATGGATATAGATAATCATTAAAGGACTCATTATAGGCACGTGGTAAACAATATCATGTATGAATATTGATATTAATAGGATGTAGGAATTTCCATTTTGTAGTTATTCATAGGGTCCAAGAAGAATAATTGCTTCAAGAATTTAAATTATGCCAAAGGATCTGAACTCATGAATTTTACCATGCCCAATTTTAGGCATGTGGCTTGGGAAATACTAAATATTAAGTTGGCTTTCGTTGACACTTAAATTATATAATTTAAAAATTAAGACATGTAAGTGCTCTAAAGCCATCAGCTTCTAGACATCCTCTATTTAACCAACAAAATGAGCAATGGAATATTAGTGGAAGTCATGAAAACTGATGAAAATGCATGTTATAAAAATTTCCAATATGATAGTATGTGTTAAAAGTTCTTTGAAACCACCATCCTGGAAATTTACCACCTACCAGATTACAAATCTACTAAATAAAGATACAACTGGGATGTTAAGTTATCCTAAAACCAACTATCTAAGCAAACAGATCATATCTAGTTACTTGTTGGAATTATTAACTCAAAAAACTTTGGGATGTAAAGGGGTAGTCAATCAACTAGTAAAAGAGAAAACAAAACCTGGAGTAATTATGCTAAACTTTTGGATGTACAGGAGTAGTCAATCAACTAGTAAAATACCATAGTCGCTGACAACCTCTTCAAGAAACTGTATGAGGCATCTTCAAATACCAGACTACACTAGCTCATAAATTTTCCCTATTAAGTATCACTATCTACTCAATTCATATACCACACACTTCACAGTCTGTACTAGAATTTTGCAAAGTTTTTTTTTTTTTTAAGCAATAACCACACTAAATATGGATATCCCTTTCTGTCAAAAGGCTCCCATCTACAATGTGAATGAAAGGAATTCTACCAAGTAACAAGGATAACAACTTTAGAGTACAAAACGTATTGACAAGTACTAAGGCTGTGATTGCAAGCATTGATTGATCAGTTGCAATAAATAAGGGGGCATCTAATGCATGCCATCCCCTACCAGATAATACATTAAAATATTTTAAATCACATTATCCAGGAAGCTTTATATTTTAACCTATTGAATTTTTTGGAAAATGATCTTCAATGTTTGTATCTCCTTCTTTCGTTTTTGAATGGCTAGTGTTATTCCCAACCCTTGAAATTTTGTTGCCACCACTTCCTTTTAGCATCCATAGTGTCATTCGTTGTAATTGAAGCAATGTACACATGCTCACAGCTACTACTACAACATTTTCCTAGTTTCAGTATTCTTTGCAAGGGATACAATAACATATTACCATTCAAGCCTCTTCATGAAGCAAGAGCATTTGGACTTAGCTAGAAATTTGATGTTTTGTTCACATGTTGTGGCTAATCCAAAAGAAATAAACATTAGTACTAGTATTTTATTTCATTTTATTATTATTATTATTTATATATGAGAATAGTTGTTTTTTTTTGTATTTTTAATTAATTGCGAATAAAATTAGGAATTGGTTTCTTTCCCTGCGTGGAAATAGAGCCAAAATAGGGATAAGCACTTAAAAATAGGGAGGTATTTATTTGTTGGGAAAATTTCAGAAGAAATCTATTCTAAGAGGAACAATTTCATATTTCAAGTATAAATAATAGGGAAGTAGGGAGGAAAAACCAAGAGTGCCAATATGAAGTCTACAAACGCAAAGGGAAACTAAAGACATATTTGCCTTACGAATCAATATATCTATGTTTTCGATAATACCATGCTTCATTTTGTTGTTTTTGTTTAACCTGGTAGCAATATATTGATATGCCATAGATTAGTACGGAAATTTTAGGAGACAAGTTCATTGTGGAGATGTGATATGTGGCCAGCATGAATGGGATTCAATATTGCGTTAGCAATTGAAATGTATGGTTCAAATTTTGTTTTAAAACATATTTTCCATGTATGCATAAGTGTGCAGCTAGTATGTTATGCTGTGTAAATAGTCTAGCAATGAGATTGCAGACTTAACACCTTGCAGTGGAGTGCACACAGGGAATAGAAGCACGAATCGAGATTTGAAGACAACAACATAAGTGAAATGTTGTCATGGTAAGTTGGCATGGTTTCCAAATGCCAAAACCGCATAGTTTTTTAGGTGCAGTCACCGTGATAAGGGTGGTCTGGACACTGCGTTCTAGTATGCGTGGTTCAATTTTCTTACGAGACTACATGAAATATTAAACGCAGACCGTGTGGCAGTATGGTGTACGGCTAGTGTTCGGTATTGTGTTAATATATATATATATATATATATATATATATATATATATATATATATATATATATATATATATATATATATATATATATATATATATATATATATACCGCCGATTTATAGTTAGTCAGCTTTGACATCGTATTACTTGGTTACAATTGCTTTGATCTCTAGTGTGATGTCTCGTATTGGCAACAACTTCGAGACTATAGCATTTTCTTCTAGATGCATTATTCCATGTTTGGTAATGTAGTGAACTTTGTTAGTTTCACATTGTTACATATAGCAATGAATTTCTTAGTGCTTACATCGAATTTTGTAATGGGATGATATTTACATAGTTAAATAATGAAGTTACAAAGGTAATTGTAACTTGTAGAGCTTGCAATAAGGATCATTGTTTTTACATTTTATAATGGCATGGAAATCAAAGTTGCACACTAAGAGATAAAGAACAACAAGTTCCACCATATGTGGAGAGTGAACCTATTTGGGACTTAGTAAAATTTAATGTTTTTTCTATACTAAACATTAAAGTGGGAATTTGTTTTTCTACATCAATTTTTAGTATCAGAGCCTTTGAGTTGTTCTTGAGCATTGAAGAAAATGCCGCCTAGAAGGGGAGCTGGAATAGGTCAAGGGAGACCTATAGAAAACATAGTTATGCTAGAAGAAATATGACACCTATGTACAAGGATGGCCATAATAGAAACTACTCAGAGGAGGGCAACATATGATGGAATTGCCAGTGTAGATGAAGAAGAGACTACTGAAGAAGAAATAGAGGAAGAAAGTGAGGTAGCCAAAGTTATGAAGATGCTAACAAAGGTGCGTAAAAAACCAAAGGTAGAAGTACCTTTATACGATGGAAATATTAATGTGGAAGTAATAATGGATTGGATCAGTTCATTTGACAAATATTTCGATTATGAAGAATTCGATGACAAGAAGAAAGTGAATTTTTCAGCCACGAGATTGAAAGGTCATGCGGACCTGTGGTGGGATGAGTTGTAGTTGTTCAGAGAATGAAAAGGGAAACCCAAAATCAAGAAATGGGATAAGATGGTGAGTAAACTGAAAGGTAATTTCATGCCAAAATATTATCAATTAAATCGTTTTAGACAATTGCAAAAATTAAAGCAAAAAGGGATGACTGTCAAATAATATACTGAAGAATTTTATAAGCTGAGTATTAGAGTGGGACATATTGAACATGACATAGAAAAGGTAGCTAGATATATAAATGGTTTGAGATATGAAATACATGATGAAATCAGCTTATTAAATCTGAAGACGATTGAAGATGCCTATCAAGCAGCTTTGAGGGAAAAAGAAAAAAATTTGCGCAAACAAAATCAGAAAAATAGAGGCAAGAGTCTGGAAAAAGGAAGGGGAACATCTAAATATAGATTTCAACACTCCCAGAATGAAGCAGGGAGCTCGAGTAATAGATCACCACAAAGAGGAGACTCTGGTCGTGGAAGGTTTGTGCCCAGAGGTAGAGGTCGAGGAAGAGATATTTGGTTCTTTACATGTGGTGAGTGGGGACATATATCATGGGATTGTCCTCACAATAGACCAGCAACCCAACGAAATGGGAAAGTTTCTGAAACCAAGGAAGAAATTCCTCAGAATATAGCCAAAGAGGAACCACTTGAAGCCAAAGAATCCTTATTGTTGAAAAGGATATTTCTTAAAGCAGTTAAGGAGGCCAGAGAACCAACTCAGAGAAAGAATCGGTTCAGAACTATATGTAAGTCAAAAGGTAAGTGTTGCAAATTGGTAATTGATAGTGGAAGTACTAATAGCCATGTTTCCACAGATATGGTGGACAAGTTGAAATTTGAGAAAACAGTACACCCCACTCCTTATAAAGTATCGTGGCTCCAAAAAGGCCATCAAATTATTGTAACTGAGCAATGTAAAGTCGAAATCTACATTGGTACTTATAAGGATGTTATTTTATGTGATGTAATGCCAATGGATGTATGTCACATATTGTTAGGAAGGCCCTGGCAGTTTGATTGGAAAGCCATACATGATGGTAGAAGAAACACTTATACTCTTGAGAAAGATGGGAACAAGCATACATTGTTGCCATTGAAAGCTGAAGCTGACGAAGAGGCGCCTGGAAACAACATTATGTTGATAAGTGGAAAAACCCTGTTGCAAGAAGTTGAGAAAGGTGAGGAGATGCATTTTGCTATTGTAGGGAGACCCAAGGTAATTTTAACTTCTACGAATTTAGAATATTTACCCGAAGAGATTCGAAATTTATTGAATTATTTTTCTGATATTATTTAAGGATGAGTTGCCAAATGAGTTAATGCCCATAAGAAATATTAGTCACCACATTGATCTAATCACTGGAGCCAGATTGCCGAATAAAGTAGCCTACAGGTTAATGCTACAGGAAAATGCGAAGTGGGGAGACAAGTGCAAGAGTTAATGGATAAAGAATTAATCAGAGAAAGCCTCAGTCCAAAGAAAAGGGGTGAATGGCACATGTGCACAGATTCTAGAGCCATAAATAAAATTACCATCAGGTATCATTTTCCTTTACCACAAATGGATGATTTAATGGATTGTTTGAGTGGGTCAAATTATTTTTCTAAGATAGATTTGAAGAGTGGGTATCATCAAATAAGAATGAGAGAGGGGGGTGAGTGGAAAACCGCATTCAAAACAAATAATGGTTTGTATTAATGGTTAGTAATGCCTTTCAGACTTACTAATGCACGTAGTACCTTCATGAGGTTGATGAATTATGTTTTGAAGGAATATGCGGGTAAGTTTGTAATTTTTTATCTTGATGATATTCTCATTTTCAGTCGAAGTAAAGAGGATCATCTAGAACACCTTAAATTAGTTCTAAAAACTTTGCAAAAAGAAAAACTACTAATAAATTTGAAGAAGTGCAGCTTTATGAAGGAAGAAATAATTTATTTTGGGTTTGTAGTTTTTAAGGAAGGGTTGAAAATGGATCCGGAGAAAATGCAAGAAATCGTGAATTGGCCAACTCCTAGAAGCATATTTGAGGTAAGAAGCTTCCATGGCCTTGCAGGTTTCTACTAAAAATTTATCCGAAGCTTTAGTCAGATTTGTGCACCCATTATTGAAACAATCAGAGAAACTAATCAGCCATTCAAATCGACAGAAGCAGCAGATCAAGACTTTAAATTGCTAAAGAAAACAATTACTGAAAAACCAGTTCTAGCTTTACCAAATTTTGAGAAATTTTTCCAGGTTGAAACTGATGCTTGTAGAATTGTGATTGGAGCATTTTTGAGTCAAGATCAGAAACGAATAGCATACTTTAGTGAAAAACTAAATAAAGAAAAGAAGAAATATTCATCTTATGACAAGGAATTTTATGCTTTTGTACAGGCTTTAAAAAAATGGAGACATTATTTGTTGCCAAAAGAGTTTGTGTTATATTCTGATAATCATGCATTACAGTTTATAAACAACCAACCAAAATTGAATAAAAAACATGCCAAATGGGTAGAATATTTGTAGAGTTTCACTTTTGTAATCAAATATACAAGTGGAAAATTGAACAAAGTTGCTGATGCTTTGAGCAGGGTGAACTTAATTATGCAGGAATTACAATTTGGTGTTGTAGGATTCGAGGAGATGGTTGACATGTATAAAGATGATGCAGAGTTTAAATAAATTGATGCCACTGTAGAAAATCTAGCAGTCCATCACAAAAACCAGTGGTTGGATTCTCTTATCCAAGGGGGATTACTATTTAGAAGTAATAAATTATGTATCCCTAAATGTTCTATGAGGGAAAACATAATTAAGGAGAAGCATAGTGGAGGCCTATCCAGACATTTTAGACAGGACAAAACCTTTTCTCAGGTAAATAATTTTTATTACTGGCCAAAAATGAAAACTGATGCTAAACGGTTTGTGGAAAAATGTAGGGTTTGTCAGCATGCTAAGGGGAAAAGCCAGAATACATGATTGTATCAGCCATTACCAATACCCGACCGACCATGGGATGTAGTTAGTATGGATTTTGTTTTGGGTTTGCCAAAAAATCAAAGGGGTCATGACTCCATTTATGTTGTTGTGGATAGATTTTCTAAAATGCCTATTTTATTGCATCCAAGAAAACAAGTGATGCAACACATATTGCTAATCTGTTTTTTTCAGAAGTTGTAAGATTACATGGATTACCTGTAAGAATTGTGTCTGACATGGATACCAAGTTTGTGGGAAATTTATGGAGAACTCTTTGGAAGAAAATAGGTACCAACCTTAGTTTCAGTTCAACATATCTTCCTCAAATGGATGGACAGACCGAGGTAGTGAATAGAAGTCTGGGAAACATATTAAGAAGCTTGGTGTATAAAAATCCTAAACATTGGGATTTAGCTCTTGCTCAGGCTGAGTTTTCTCACAATGACACCCCAAATCAAAGTACTGGTATGAGTCCATTCCAGATTGTTTTTGGAATGCATCCAAGAGGTGTGTATGAACTTGGAGATCTTGGAAAATAAGAGGTAAGGAGCGCAAAGGCTGAAGATTTTGCAGAACAGATGCAGGAACTACATGAAGATGTCAAAAATATATTGCAGGAAATCAATAGCAAATACAAGCAAAGAGCAGATATGAGGAGGCGAGAAAAGGAATTCCAAGTGGGTGACTTGTTCATGGTATATTTAAGAAAATAAATATTTCATGTTAAAACTTATAATAAATTAAAACCAAAGAAGATAGGGCCATGTAAAATTGTAAAGAAATTTTCTTCAAATGCATATGAAGTTAAATTGCCAACAGGAATTGGAATATCGCCAATCTTCAATGTTGCAGATTTGTATCTATACCGAGAACCAGAAGAAGAACCACAAGGGGACACCATAGCAGAAGAAAACCTGACAGTAAATTGGGAAGAGCAGATGCCCAAAACAGGAAAGAGGGAAGTCGAGGCCATTTTGGAGAAGAGAGTATCAAAGAAAACCAGGAGCCAAACCTATTATCAATATTTAGTGAAATGGAAAATACAACCAGTGGAAGACACCATTTGGATGACTACAATAGAGCTACAGAAGTTGGGAGTAGATTTCGAAGCATTACAAGATCAATTTTCTTCCCCGAGAGTCTGATGCAGGAGCTTCTAGACTTAGCCAACAATGTGATGTTTTGTTCACATGTTGTGGCTAATCCAAAAGAAATAAACATTAGTACTAGTATTTTATTTTATTATTATTATTATTATTATTTATTTATGAGAATAGTTAGTTTTTTTTGTATTTTTAATTAATTAGGAATAAAATTAGGAATTGGTTTCTTTCCCTGTGTGGAAATAGAGTCAAAATAGGGATAAGAACTTAAAAATAAGGAGGTATTGATTTGTTGGGAAAGTTCGAGAATAAATCTATTCTAAGAGGAATAGTTTCATATTTCAAGTATAAATAATAGGGAAGTAGGGAGGAAAAACCAAGAGTGCCAGTATGAAGTCTGCAAACGCAAAGGGCAACTAAAGACATATTTTCCTTGCGAATCAATATATCTATGTTTTTGATAATCCCATGTTTCATTTTTTTGTTTTTGTTTAAATTGGTAGCAATATATTGATATGCGATAGATTAGTATGGAAATTGCAGGAGATGAGTTCATTGCGGAGATGTAATATGCAGCTAGCGTGAATGGGATTCAATAATGCGTTAGTACTTGAAATGTATGGTTCGATTTTTGTTTTAAAACATAGTCACTGTGTATGCATAAGTGTGTGGCCGGTATGTTATGTTGTGTAAGTAGTCTAGAAATGAGATTGCGGACTTAACACCTTGCAATGGAGTGCGCAAAGGGAATAGAAGCATAGTCTTGTTTGAATCAAGATTTGAAGATAACAACGTAAGTGAAAGGCTGTCATGGTAAGTTGGTATGGTTACCAAATGAAAAAACCGTAGATTTTTTTAGACGCAGTCACTGTGAGAAACGTGGTCTGGACACTGCATTCTAGTATGCATGGTTCAATTTCTTACGAGACTACATGAAATATTAAACACAGTCCCTATGAGAGTATGGTGTAAGGCCAGCGTTTGGTATTGTGTTAACAGATATATATATATATATATATATATATATATATATATATATATATAGTGCCTTCCAACTTATATACACAGTCAGCTTTGACATCGTATTACTTGGTTGCAATTTCTTTGATCTCTGGTGTCATGGCTCGTATTAGCAACAACTTCGAGACTGCAGCATTTTCTTCCAGATGCATTATTACATGTTTGGTAATGCAGTGAACTTTGTTAGTTTCACATTGTTACATAAAGCAATGACTTCCTTAGTGCTTACATTGACTTTTGCAATGGGATGATATTTGCATAGTTAAATAATGAAGTTACAAAGGTAATTGTAACTTGTAGAGCTTGCAATAATGATCATTGTTTCTACATTTTATAATGGCATGGAAATAAGAGTTTCACACTAAGAGATAAGGAACAAAAAGTTCCACCATATGTGGAGGGTGAACCTATTTGGGACTTAGTAAAATTTAATTATTTTTCTATACTAAACATTAAAGTAAGAATTTGTTTTTCTACATCACCTCAACAACTCTATTCTAAAGATAGCAATAGGATGTTGAGATCCCCTTTCTACTCCACAAAAAATCATGAAAATATTTTAGAAAAATACTACAATAATGCTCTCAATCAACCAACTCCATGATACATGTCAACGATAACATGATAATGGAGTTGGTTTTGCAACTATCCTCCAAAAATGGCACCACAAAGTAAGGTTCCTCCAGGTGGTTGACCAGGTATCTACCTTCACGAACAATGAATGAATCCTCCTTAGAAGCATGTGTGGCCTCCTCCAAAGTGAATTCCTTCTTCAAACCTTGAATGAATTCACAAATACCATGCAAAAATCCAATAAAGTGGCACTTGTGGCATCATGAGTAGAAATTTCCATCAATATTCAATGCAAAAGATGTCTGGCTGCACCTGAGCACTGCTCAACTATATATCAAACGAACTGGGTATGATGGATGCATCTAGTAGAGGTATTGACGGTGAAATATAGTAGAAGTGTAGCTCCTTCAAGGCATTGGTAGTAGTGCAATGTTACTATTAAGCATTAAAGGTTTAGTTCTTGACACATTTAAGCCTTGTGGCTTGGTACCTAATTTCCATAGTGTATTTTATAATTGCAATCCATGTATATTAGAGCACATGTGAGGAAAAGCCCAAGCAATAAGAGATTGAAATACAACTGAGAAGTGAGATATTATACCTTGAAAGGCATGACTCATTAGGTATGTAGCTAAAATGAGGGATATGACAGGAGATATTTTTCCTCTGAGATCCTTACATTGACTATGAATTTTTTAATTAAATGTTGAGGTTTCATAGTGACATGATTTTGAATAGGAGTCTAGCAGTTACTTGTATTTCAGAATAAGAGGCAGCTTGAAATTTTTAACAGGAATTGAGTACATCGAAGTCTGGCCTAATCAAACAAGAGCCCTAGTATTGACTTGATTCTTATACTCTGAAAAACAAGGATTATTGTTGTAGTACCAGTTTAAGAATGAAATGCTAAACTTTCCCACGGTCCTGAGGCAGTCATTCAGACCTCCTTAAGGACAAAAGGTTTTCTTTGATCTTGGATTGTTCATTTTATATGCCTGACACTTCAAGTGGATATGCTCTGAAATATTTCGACCTTTGGGGAAGTAATAGCCCTATTGTGGTGTGGGATTCGTTGGATACATGAAGGTGTATTAAAGACTTTAAGGGCCCAATCTACAAGAATTTCTTGACAAATATTTGACACTTGGCTATATGAGTCATAACTATACGTTGATGAGACTTCATGCTTGTCAGAGTTTCAAGAATGAATTTAGCTCATGTTGATCCAAGTTTCAAAGATTGCAAGCGATTCTTATCTGAGTTTTAATGGAAGATTACAGATCTAGGTACAAAGGTTCTTCTATCTGAGTTTGAGTATTTCTTTAATCACTCTCTTCTGCCCTAGAACAAAATGATCTGTCTTGTAGATTTTTCACTTGAAACAACCTCAATACAGACCGAGATTTATCTGGACTGAATTCTCTTATATTTGATTTAAAGTTATAAACCAAATTACAGTTTTTTTTTGTTTAAGGTTGTCATAAGAAGTTGCTGGAAATTTGTGGCCTCTCCTCTACTCTCTGAACAAGACTATTAAACATAAGTATGATAAATATTTATTATCAAAACTAGGGCCTAAAGAACAAAAGTGTCATTGGCGTAAATCCCTTAAGTTTCATGCATGAATATTTTACTATTTGAAAGGCTAGTTGTATAAGTATACATTTGATGTAGAATGAGTTCAAACTTGCAAGAAGACTTCTCTAGTCCAAGGGTTTACAACAGAAGTCTTGATCAAGACTCAGTTCCTAGTAATACCATCTCAAATATTAGCTCTCCAAGGACTTGAATTGTGAACAGTGACCTATTGTGACATCTCTAAAAATTTTATCTTCATAATGACAAGGCAGAGAACATACATCTTCAGGACATCAAAGGTACATCAACTTAGTTTGATTTTTGTCTTTTCTCATTTGAAGGAATTGTCATCAGTTGAAGTAAGTTTGTTGTCACCTACAAAAGTAAAACCTTCATTATCATCAATTTCTTCATTGGATGGTAGAATGAATTTATTGCGACAGTTGAGATAGTGTAAGGCTGGGTACAGGTTAGGTTAGCGACATCAAATTCATAGATCCTTTCAAGAATAGAAGTTTTACATTTTTTCACATTATAGGAAATTCGTCCTATAAAAGGTAGAAAAATCTAAGATATTGAACAACATTCAAAACCCATCATGACCGTCATGATATAGTCAAGGACCTATCCTTCATAATTTGTAGGGTGTCTGAAGCAGATCATTTGATTCTGAAAAGGGAAACATGCAAAGTAGTGATAACAACACTTTCAGGCATCATGTTTACTATTACAATAAGAGAATGAATATTGTGTAAGTCTATAATGGAAACACCCTTATTAAAGATTGACTATGAATCAAACATTCTTGATCCTTAAAGAAAATGAGAGGCAGAAATACCTTATGATTTGAAACAATATTTGTTGTGGCTAGTTAGCAAAGGAGCTCAGAATCATGGTACTATATAACCTGGAAGTGACTTTTTCATAATGACAAATTTCGTCATGAAGAAAGTTGTATAACAATAGATGAATTTTAAACATGATTATGACCTCTAAGAATAATATGTGGTCCTGGTAATTTTAAGCATATGTCATTATAGTAATAGTATGTGATAAGTAATTGGATAAATCATAAAATATCTCGGGGACATTTCAGTCTATAATGATTATGTCTACTAAAATCGTGAGTGCTTGGCTACGGAGTTTATACTCTGAATAGATAACAGGATTGTGTGATACATTTGGCATTGTGTTTTACAAATTAATTGAGATAGTTGTTTATAGCACACGAGCTTTTGAAATTCCAAATCCACTCTTTCTTGATTGCATTTTACTCAACTTGACAAGATTACAGTGAAATTTCATTACGCTATCGCCCATATCATGCAGATGCCACATATGAATTCAAATATGGTGTTCATCTAGTTCAGGTATGCTTAAGCATGGCTATTTGCTAAGTAGTATGCCTCTCTCTAAATGCTTCTTGCTTTTGAAGATACAACTTAGTGATTTATGTGTTATAACTGCATTTCTATAAAATGAAAGGAGGTGGCAGGTCTTTAGCACGGGAAACAATTCGAAGAGTAGTAGCTGGGGCTATGGAAAAGAAGATACTTGAGCTAAAAGCTGGGACTGAGGTACGTTCATACTAATTTCAGTATTGTAATTTGCAGAAATGTGTTGAGGCTTCTCTTATACTTTTTTCCTCTCTAGATGAACTAGACATTTTTAATTTTTGGGAACATTATTTCTCTACTATCTTAAATATATATTGTTGACCTTTAAATTTCCAGACAATAATAGTGTGGAATACCTCATTTAATTGCAGAAATTTCCAATTATTGAAAGCAGTGCCGTGAATGCTATGTGAAATTGTTTTCTCTATTAGTATCTATGTGAAAATGGCTACAGATAATCATTAAAGGACTCATGATATGCACATGGTAAACAATATCATGTATGCATAATACTATTTATATGATGTAGGAATTTCCATTTTGTAGTTATTCATAGGATTCAAGCAGAATAATTGTTTCAAGAATTGAAATTATGCCAAAGGATCTGAACTCATGAATTTTACCATGCCCAATTTTAGGCATGTGTCTTGGGAAATACTAAATATTAAGTTGGCTTTTGTTGACACTTAAATTATAGAATTTAAAAATTAAGACATGTAAGTGCTCTAAAGCCATCAGCTTCTAGCCATCCTGTAGTTAACCAACAAAATGAGCAATGGAATATTAGTGGAAGTCATGAAAACCAATGAAAATGCATGTTATCAAAATGTCCAATTTGATAGATGTGTTAAAATTTCTTTGAAGCCACCATCCTGGAAATTTACCACCTATCATATTACAAATCTACTGAATAAAGATACAACTGGGATGTTAAGTTATCCTAAAAGTAGCTATCTAAGCAAACAGATTAGATCTAGTTACTTGCTGGAATTATTAAATAAAAAAACTTTGGGATGTAAAGGGGTAGTCAATCAACTAGTAAAAGAGAAAACCAAACCTGGAGTGATTATGAAAAACTTTTGGATGTACAGGAGTAGTCAATCATCTAGTAAAAGACCATAGTCGCTGACAACCTTCATTAGGGGAATTTTGAGGTCTAAAATGGGCCTCCATGATGTCATCCATAATGGATGATTCACCATTTTTGGAGTAAAAAAGTAAAAATATTAAAAAATAATAAAATAATAAAACTACTTTTTCAACTCGTATTTTAAACTTATCTCCCAAAATTTTTACTCAAATTTCGAGCGGGAGTACTTGTTGGATGCAATTCCTCATCCATGGAGTACCCATGTTGCATACTTTCTATGAACTCTTCTACACGAAAAATGAGAAATACATTAAAAACATGATTGTAATCACGTTTTTTTATGTATTTCTCATTTTTCGTGTAGTAGGACCCATCGAAAGTATGCAACATGGGTACTCCTTGGATGAGGAATTAAATTCCGCATCCAACAAGTACTCCCGCTCGAAATTTGAGTAAAAAATTTGGGAGATAAGTTGAAAATATAAATTGAAAAAGTAGTTTTTTCATTTTTCCCTCTAAAATTTGATGATGTCATCAAATCTTATTTGATTTTTTCCGCTATTATTTTATAATTTCCTTAGGAGGCCCATTTTAGACCTCAAAATTCCCTTAATGCTTCGACAAACTGTATGAGGCATCTTCAAATACTAGACTACACTAGCTCATAAATTTTCCCTATTAAGTAGCACTATCTACTCAATTCATATACCACACACTTCAGAGTCTGTGCTGGAATTCTGCAAAGATTTTATTTTTGAAAAAACAATAAGCGCACAAAATATGAATCTCCCTTTCCTTCAAAAGGCTCCCATCTACAATGTGAATGAAAGGCATTCTACCAAGTAACAAGGATAACAACTTTAGAGTACATAAATTCTTGACAAGCACTAAGGCTGTGATTGCAACCATTGATTGATCAGTTGGAACAAATAAGGGGACATCTAATGCATGCCAGCCCCTACCAAATATTACATCAAATTTTTTAAATTGTATTGTCCAGGAAGCTTTATCTTTTCACCTATTGAATGTTTTGGAAAATGATCTTCAATGTTTGTATCTCCTTCTTGCATTTTCGAATGGCTAGTGCTATTCCCAACCCTTGAAATTTTGTGGCGACCACTTATTTTTAGCATCCATAGTGTCATTTTTTGTAACTGGAGCACTGTAAGCATGCTCACAACTATTACTGCAACCTTTTCCTAGTTTCAATATTCCGTGCAAGGAATACAATAAAATATTACCATTCAAACCTCCTCAACAACTCTATACTAAAGATAGCAATAGGACTTTGAGATCCCCTTTCTACTCCAAGAAAAATCATGAAAATAATTTAGGAAAAGACTACAATAATGCTCTCAATAATCCAGCTCCATGATACAAGTCAATGATAACATGATAATGGAGTTGGTTTTGCAACAATCCTCCAAAAATGGCACCACAAAGTAAGGTTCCTCCTCCAAGTGGTTGACCATGTATCTACCTTCATGAACAATGAATGAATCCTTCTTAGAAGCATGTGTGGCCTCCTCCAAAGTGGATTCCTTCTTCAAACCTTGAATGACTACACAAATACCATGCAAAACTCCAATAAAGTGGTACTTGTGGCATCACGAGTAGAACTTTCCATCAATATTCAATGCATAAGGCGCCATTTGGAAAATTCCATGGTAGAAGTACAATCTACAAAGGAGAAGACGAAGTAATTATCAATGAGTGGGTATCCTCATCATAATATCTTGGAAATGTGTGCAATGTGACTTCCTCTCATATAAGGTGTCCTCCCCATTAACGAGCATATTCCTCAAAGGGGTAATGAACCTTAAAATATTTGTTGAAATTGTGAGTGCCTTATAATCATATGTCTAGCCAACATATCAATTGTTTTCCTTGATCAACAGATTTGGAAAAGGTGTTTGAATTATTGTTGGAGATGCAAGTGAGACTTGAACACACTGAAATAGATTTGAGAGAAAGTTGTATATTCTTCACATAGGTAGAAAAATTGATCACGCGACACTCTGAATACATGTGCGACTGCTACTATATTTCATGTTACCTTATATTTTCTAAATTCTACGTATAGTTTGTTGGCAATTATCATCTATTCACTAGTGGCTTGGCCTCTTCAAGTGTGTAAAAAAACATCAAATTGTTCTCATATATTTGCTATAGGTTGTATAAGTTTGTTGATTTGTAAGCAATGATGTGTTTATCTAGAAAAAATCCCACGTAAATTATTTTAATTTCCACATTTGATGAAGTCAAAGTAGTATGGGGCTTATTCATGTTGTTTTGGATTTCTTAGCCTACATGAACTTTGTCTTGCTTTTATTTTTTTTACTTTGAATTTTTTCATGAAATTTTATTTAGTTCTTTTTGTCAGAACTCATTAGGCTCTAGAAGATGTGCATCAATCTTCTCCTGCCATGCTTGAGAGTTAGTTTTATCTATAGAAAATTTCCAAAAACTTTCCAAAACTCTCTTTTCGCAACGCGTGGAAACTTATTTATCTTGTCCATTTAGGCCAATGACTTACTTATCTAGTGGACCATTCTATGTTCTGGGTGAAGGAGTCACACTTCTCAATTTTGAGAGGGATTTATTTTACACCTGGGAAACCAGACATGCTTCCTTAGCAGCCAGGTTGGTCATGAAATACTATTCAAGAAAATGGACTTTATTTAATTATCCTGTGGCATACCTATTATCTGTTGCATCATTTTACGCAACTGAATCGAGATTCACTGTTTCTACTGCTTTTTCTATTGCTTTGACATGTCCTTTACTGAATTTTATATCTACAGCTCTTGAACACCTTTTTGTGACCTTCCTACTTTCTCAAAGTCGCCATACAGTGTGGGTATTCTAATTGATGTTACACGAGAGGTAAACTAGCAACCATTTGCCTCTTGGATGTTGAAATTGCTGAATAAATGCCTTGTCGAAACAAGGCTTTAAGTAGAAGGCCTTATTACCTCATCGTTCATGTCTACATCTTGTATTTTACTTGCTTAAGGAGACATTACATTACAAAGGCCTTGGTTTGACTTTATACATTTAGCATCATCATCACTAGACCTAGAAATAATTCCTATCAAGAATCTTGTGCATTCAATGGACCATTATTTATTATTTGACCATGGGTGCTTTCCTTCATAATTTATATGCCATATTCCCTAGATGCATTTTTGAATGTACATCTAAAGAGAGGGTCAATGCTAAGTGTTTTTTCTTAGAAGTTTCAAAATACAACCAACAGAGAAATATTTGTGAACACAAAAACAATTTTATCAATTTTAAAACTTCCATGGTTATTTTCTGATATTGACATCAAATTTGATATCATCAAGAAGACAAAGTGCAAAATTATGAGTATGTTGCCTAAGGTAGGGATCAAAGTAATGAGTGAATTTTTTTTTGAGGTTTTGGACTTAGCATTGCAGGATTAGATTTTTGAGGTCCAAGCTGAAGATGTTGCATCTATGCCAATTCTTGCATTCAATTCTAGCTATGATGTTATTACAACCATGTGTAGAAGATTGGAGGTATTTTTTGAAGACAAGTCTGACAAAGTTCGTGAAATTTTAGCTCATGATATTGGATACATTGCATGTTTATATTCTACTCCTTTAGCAACTTATTATGCAACCAACTTTCCGTGTCAAATCCACAAAAATGTTGGTTTGGAAGTGAATTTGGGAAACACAGATGTTCTTATATCAAGATTCTTTTGTGCTTAGTGTGATAAACAAATTTCAGCTAACTCAGGGAAAAGTGACCTTAATGTAACTTTATATGACATATAAATCAAATACGTTCTTAATCATACAATTGTTAGAGTTTTCTTTCAGTATTTGTCAGTCTTTCTTTTCTCGACTTCTTTTTAGTGAATCATTAGAGCAAGTTTGTGTTGCTGATGTGGGAAAAATTTATCATCTTCTCTTTGATGCAATCAAAAGTGGCCTTCTCGAAACAAAACATTTATGGATAAAATACTTGGATATACTTCCACTTTATGAGAAGAAGGTTGTGAGGAGATAATTTTTTTTGAAAATTTGTTACTTCATTGAGAATAATGTAATGGATATTTTTTTTGAAGATGATGACACATGTATCAAAAAAGAAGAATAAAATATGATTGGAATATTGAAACATGCTTTGGAAGCCACTGAAGATCTAGATGTATTTGAGACTTTGTTGGAAATTATGAAAATGGTTGATGTCCATGGATATTTTTTTTTTCTCATTTTATTTATTGATTGATCAGCTTAAAAATTCAAATAGTTGGGCAAGAGAAACAACTGCTAGGTTAATACATAAATCTGCTAGTTTTAAATATAAGGGAGGAATCAGATCAATCCTTTTCAAGTTTGGTGGAATTAGAGATGAGCTATTTGAATACTTGAAAGAAAGGTTTGTCACACACCTAGTTATGAGAATTGAATTTGAGGAGGTCATTTTGGGTATACCAAGTGTAGATATTGTTCAAGAGATGGTCCCTGTGGTTCTTCCAAAGCTTGTAGTTTTAAAACAACAAAATTTCCATGCATTATCTACTTTGCATCAATTGGAAACATAGTTGAATACAATTTTTCCAGTTTTTTGGTTCGAATGGTGTCACAAGGCTCTATTGTTTGTGTTTCTTCACTCATATAGAAAGGAAATAGCTACTGTAATGCAATTCTATGAAGCCCAGACATGATTTAATACTAGAGATATTTTGATTAGAGTGTTGCCAGTTTTTCTTGAGGAGTTTGTAAATTTCCTTAGGGATGCACACAGTAACAATACTGATGAAAGGCTATCAAAGGTTCTAGATATGATTTAAGAGGTGGATAGTCTTGTCACTAGATCAAATGATATTCTAGGATTTTTAAGGAATTACTGGTTTCCATTTTTCTAATTTAGGGAACAATTCCTTGTAAGCAAGGAGGAAGAGGTGAGAGTAATAAAAGGTGACAAGTGGCAAGTGGGAATGTATCACAATGTATTAGTAAAAATCTAATTGTAACTCGCATGTTTAGGATACAAACAACCACCAATGACCCCATTTATTTCTCCATCAATTACTCCATTAATTAACTTCATTATATTTTGGATTTTATGTACTACAATATATCTACATTTGTGGCATTCCTCTCTTGTAGGCTTCCTTTTATTTTTTAAATTCCACTTATATTACTTTAAGGAAAAGGAGAAATTAGTTACACTTGTGATATCTGTATGCACATATTTTCTAAAGATCCACACAGAAGAAGGTTTGATAACTACGAAAAAATATTTATGATGTTACTTGTTTACAAATTTGAGAAAGCCTTAAGGGTTACAATCAAAATCTAGAAATTTTGCTTCCTGGTGGAATGTGAGACATTCTTGGATTTGTATAATGCTTTAATGCTTGTTTAGGATCTAGGTAAGCGTGAGTGAATAAAAGCTTTCTATCATTGTTCTATATTGGATTCCTATTCTCCCTAAGTTATCAAAGGCAATTGTAGTTTGTAGATTTCTGTGGTGAGAGTTTAGAATTTCTGTTTTTGGAATCTCCACAATGAACATTTTTAGTGTCAACAAGTTATAACGGCAAGTTAAAACCTGATTAGACTAAAATATCAAAGGCAAGTTAAAAACCTGATTAGACTAAGGGACAACATATTCCATTGCTAAACTTTAACCTTATAGGAAAGAGCACTACACTTGTTTTATACTTCCACACATTTTGAGGGCATGCCAATAGAAATGTCAATGTTGGTGGATACACTGGCATTGGTTAGTTTTAGAAAAGTTCTATTTTTCAAATATGTTGGTTTCATGAAGTAATATTTCCAATCAAGAGGATAAAGACTTGGCATGTCTAGGACATGGTGGTGTTATTTCTTGCTTGTATTTTTGATTTATTACTATTCCACCACTAATAACTTAATTACGTAGTTGTCTGTTTAGTAGTATATTACAACAACGACTTGTTAAAGGAAAATGATTATAGTTTGTTTGAGCGTCATATACTGGAAGGAAATGTAGCTTTGAATTAGAAAAATGGAATATATTCTAAAAAATATGTTTTTTGATAAAACATAAGCCCATTTCCTGGTCATTTAAAAAAAACAGTCATGACAATAAACAATGATTTTGGACACGATGAATTACAGAATTCTCGAGCTCAAAAACAAGTTAGCATATTCAGTTTTCCGTTCATCAGATAAAAATGAATGAGTAACATTAAGTTTTCTTTGAATATTTATAGAACCATTTTAGAGATTCTAAATGGAAATTTCATGTGCTAATCTTTCTCAATTAATTACAGGGAAAACAAGGGGCATACATAATTTGTTGGCTTATGTGAATTGGATTCCTTTTCCCTTGCAATAGTACGTTGATAATTGAATATTACTATATTGAAGCTATATTCCTCGTTCGTATTACAATTTACAAAGTCTTGTCTTATTCTTTTTTAGTTTCTTGTTGTAATCTTGTGTCAACAATACTTTTCCCCACCCATTAGATTTCTACTAACTAGTTTTATTGTTGAAGTGTCACTTCTTATTAGAGATAATTAGAGGAAACGATACAAATGTAAAAGTGGAGCATGAGACATTCTTATTAGAAATTTCTAGCTCTGCTGTGTTTATTTGTGACATTTTAGTTTCTTTGTTTATACAGGTCATCTGGCCCATAGTGGCCACTATTTCCCAACTAAAGAAAAATTGTTCGAGTTTCTTGCTTTTATGCGGAAAAATGACATTAACAATATTGGTGATGTTGAGGTATATATCATATAAATCCTTTATAGTTTATTTCAGTTTATATTCTAGTTTTCATTTAATTTCATGTCTTATACTCTGCATTATAACCTTTTTTGTTTTCTTTTTGTAGAAGATGGACTCAGTTGTAGGTTTTAACCCTGTACAAAAATTATCTGCAAACGAATCTTAAATACATAAATAAACAGTAGCGAGAGCATAAAACATAAAACAGATAAATGCAAAGATTTTCCCCTGGATCCCAAATCGGGATGACCAGCTTTATTTTTCATTATATTCCTTTTAGTGTTACAACACATATATATACATGTCGAAGCATACATAAACCCCAATCCATTAACCCTGGATTAGAACATAACCGTAGTTCCCTTGACCAGATCTACAAAATACCAAGGGTTGAAAACCATCATGCCCCAAAACCATGTGCAAACCCATGCACAAAACCATGGGCGAGTCCGCCCATGTGAAAATAAGGACCAAATTTTTTTTCTAGGGCACTGCCCTAGACCCTGACAGGGGGGGCTATCACCCCCCTTGTTACCCCCCTGCACGTGATTAGTCGTGGAAAGAATATAACACAAACCCTACATTCTCCCACTTGTTGTTTTCTTTATGCAGGGGGCCACACGAGCGCTGAGTCATTAGCGTAGCTCTGCAACACCCATTGTTTCTCTACACCAAGAGAACTTCTAAGTGCTCACATAATTTTTCAATGCATCTGCAACATTCTTCAAAGTGTCCATCTTTACCAGCAACACTCTTTTAGCTTCAACCATATATCTCACAAAGTGATATTGAATATCAATGTGCTTTTTCTTTGAATGATAAGCAGGGTTATTAGCCAAGAAAATTGCACTTTGGCTATCACAGTCTATCCTTATGCCTTGCTGCACCAACTCCATACTTGAACATAATCTCTACAACCAAACTTCTTCCTTGCTTGCATGGGTGGCTGCCATGTATTCTGCCTTTGTAGTTGAAAGAGCCACTACAGACTGTCTTTTACTCATCCAACTCACTGCACCTCCAAATAGGCTAAACACATACCCACTTGTAGATCTTCTTTGGTCTAGATCTCCAGCCCAGTATGCATCAACAAAACCACAAATTTCCAACACTCTTTCCAATCCTAGTATTCCCTAGTAGCACAAGCCATAATCACTAGTGCCACGCAAATATCTGAAAACCCACTTCACTATTGTCCAATGCTCCTTCCCTGGGTTTGACATAAACCTGCTCAATATTCCCACTGCATGTGCGATGTATGGTCTAGTATATAGCATTGCATACACTAGGCTACCCACTGCACTTGCATAAGGAACACAGGACATATCCTCCTATTCTTCTTGTGTTTTGGGACATTGTTCAGCAGACAGCTTTGTACCTACAGGAATCATAAAATTCACCGGTTTACTATCCTGCATATTGAACCTCTGCAATATAGTCTTGACATACTTCCTTTGGTTTAACCAGAGCTTCCTCTTTGCCCGATCTCTCTTAATTTCCATGCCCACAATATAATTTGCAGCACCAAGATCCTTCATGTCGAATTTGGAGAACAATTGGGTATTCAAATCTTGGATAATTTCTTTGTCATTTCCAATCAACAACATATCATCCATATACAAGACCAAATAAATAACATGGTCACCAATTAATTTAAAATAAACACAATGATCCTCCTTACTTCTGGTGAAGCCAAGTCCCTGTATATAGGTATCAAATTTTTGATACCACATCCTTGGTGACTGTTTTAACCCATACAGAGAATTCCTTAACCTGCATACCAGCTCTTTCTTCCCCTTCACCATAAAGCCTTCAGGTTGTTTCATGTAGATCTCCTCTTCCAGATCCCCGTGAAGAAATGTTTTCTTCACATCCATCTATTCTACCTCAAAATCAAATGCAGCAGCAACAGATAAAAGTAATCTAATAGAAGTAACTTTGGCAACAGGAGAAAATAATCACCAAAATCAATTCCTGGCACCTGGGAATAACCTTTTGCTACCAACTGAGCTTTGTATTTATCCACCTTTCCTTCTACATTCATCTTCTTCTTAAACACCCATTTTCTCCCGATGGGCTTCCTTCTAGTCGGCAATTCCACCAGATCCCATGCCTCATTTTTATGCAATGATGCCATTTCATCAACCATGGCCTCCTTCCAGAGTTTTCCATCCTCTGAATCTATTGCCTCCCTGACGGTTCTGGGATCATCATCAGTTATAATTAAAGAAAAATTTGAATAGAAAGCAGATGGACTATACCTTTCTGGTTGTCTTCTTTCTCGAACTAATCTTCTCACAGCTAGAGTTTGTGGCTCTTCTTCTTCTGAGTCTTCTTATGGTGTAGAGTCTGATTCATCCTCCTTTGGCTCAAACTCTATCTTCTCAGGTTCCTTTGGTAGGACTTCATGTTTAACAATATCTTTCACCTCTCTAAACACAACATCTCAGCTGTACACAAACTTCCTTGTTTCCGGGTTCCAAAGCTTGTAACCCTTTAAAACCATCCTTATACCCAATAAAGATGCACCTTTCAGATCTATTATCCAACTTGCTCCTTTTCTCCTTTGAAACATGTACATATGCATCACATCCAAATACCCTCATATGTGAAAGAGAGGGTTTCTTACCAGTCCATACCTCATGTGGAGTCTTATCCTCCAACACTGATGAAGGTGATCTATTAACCAAGTAACATGAAGTCTCCACTGCCTCTGCCCAGAATTATTGTCCTAACCCAGTACCACTGAGCATGCTTCTTGCCTCTTCGATCAACGTTTTGTTCATTCTTTCTGAAACTCCGTTTTGCTGAGGGGTGTATGGAGTAGTCTTCTGCCATGCTATACCACACTTCTTACAAAAATCTTCAAATTCCTTCTTGCAGAACTCCCCACCATTATCTGTCCTTAGCACCTTTATCTTCTTCTTTGTCTGGTTTTCCACCAGAGCCTTAAATTCTTTAAACCTGTCAAAGACTTCAGATTTATTCCTCAAGAAATATATCCATGTATTCCTTGAGAAGTCATCTATGAATGAAACATAGTACACAGACTTACCCAGTGATCGAAACAACAAAGGTCCAAACACATCACTATGCACAAGCTCTAATATCTTCTTTGCCCTCTTAGCACTAGAAGGAAAACTCACCCGATTCTTCTTCCCATACACACAACGTTCACAAAAATAGAAATCCAGAGAGATTTTGGACATACCTTCTACCATATCATTTCCATGCAGTATCCGAAGGCCCTTCTCTCCAATATGTCCAAGCCTTTGATGCCATAGCATGGTCTTTTCTCCAGAGACCGCTAGGCTTTCCGCTCCACTTTTAGGAAGCACAGAACTTTTAAACCCATCAATAACAATGCTACCTTGTAGCTTGTACAGAGTTCCAATCCAAACTCCCCGCATTAATACCAGTGCTCCGCGAACCATCTTATAGGTATCTTTCTCGAACACTGTTTTTACACCTGCATCATCCATCTTGCTTACAGAAATCAGATTTCTGGCCAATGTAGGAATGTGAAGAACACTAGGAAGTGTTTTAATCCTTCCACCTTGTAACTTCAGCCTGAATTTTCCACGTCCAATGATTTTGGCCTTCCTATCATCCCCTAGGAGGAAATCACTGCCATCATATTTCTCATACTCGCAGAACCACTTCCTATGGGGAGTGATGTGAAAAGATGCACCTGATTCAATCAACCATGACTCTTGATCGACATGTGTATTTGAAGAAGAAGCCAAATACACCTCCCCACCTTCATCCCAGGTGGTTTTTTCCTCTGCATAAGGAGCATCATCAGACCCCTTTCCTTTCTCAGGAGCCTTAGATCTGCAGTCCTTTTTGTAGTTCCCTTCCTTTCCGCATTTCCAACACACCTTTACAAACTTTCAAGGAGATTTAGATCTCCCACTCAAAACCTTATTCTTGTTTCTATTTTGGGACCTTCCTCGTATAGATAAGGCATCTCCATTCTGACCCTCCATATTTCTCTGTCTCATTTCCTTTGACAGCAAGGATGAGACAATATCATCAAAATTCAAGGTAGTTGTATTGATACCTATTACAATAACCATACTGTCCCATGAGTCTGGTAGAGAACACAACAAACTGATGCACTTTTCTTCATCTAAGATTTTAATATCAACAGATGACAATTGAATTACCATAGTATTGAAGGCATTCAGATGCTCTGTCACTGAGTCTCCATCCTTCATCCTCAGGTTATACAGCTTTTTTCGTAGGAACAATTTATTCACCAAAGATTTAGATTGGTACAAAATCCCTAGCTTGTCCCACAAGGTCTTCGCCATAGCTTCTTTAGATACATTCAACAATACTGAATCTGAGACACACAACCATCTTGTGCTCTTTGCCTTCCAATCCATTTTCTTCAAGTCTTCATCTAACATTTCCGTTGGTTTAGTACCCAGATGTACCACGATCCACTGATCTTTATCCACCAGCAGATCCTCCATCTTGAGCTTCCACAACTCAAAACTCTGACCATTAAATTTCTCTATCTCTATCTTCCCACCGCTCGCCATCTTCTTTCACCGTAATAATCGATCTCGCAGATCTCCCACTAAACAAGGTCTACCTCAGGCTTGAGAAAAAAACCCCTCAGCAGCAAAGGCATCCCCTTGAAGCCGAAACTGCTCCGATACCAAATGTAGGTTTTAACCCTGTACAAAAATTATCTGCAAATGAATCTGAAAGACAAAAAATAAACAGTAGTGAGAGCATAAAACATAAAATAGATAAACACAGAGATTTTCCCTTGGATCCCAAATTGGGACGACCAGCTTGATTTTTAGTGTTACAACACATATATATACATGTTGAAGCATACATAAACCCTAATCCATTAACCTTGGATTAGAACATAACCGTAGTTCCCTTGACCAGATCTTCAAAATACCAGGGGCCGAAAACTGTCATGCCCCAAAACCATGGGCAGGTCCACCCATCAGAAAATAAGGACCAAATTTTTTTTCCGGGGCGCTGCCCCGGACCTCAACAGGGGGGCTACCGCCCCCCCTATGACCCCCCCAACGTTGCACCCAACGCAACATACAGGAGGGGCTATCACCCCCCCGTTACCCATGATTAGTCATGGAAAGAATATAACACTAACCCAACATCAGTATTGATGGTAAGAAGCAAGGATTGAAGAAAGAGGGGAACAATAACACTAGAGTGAAAATGAGAGATAAGTGTATTGGTCCAGTGGTATCCGTAGAGCCAATATCCCACATAAGACACACAGATAATGATTGATGGTCAAGTTTTCACAGTTGGTGAATTCACTTGCAATTCCTTGGAAAGATAGTGGTAACGTTTTGAAGTGATGAACACTATTTTCTCTGTAAATTACACTCCAACCAATATTAAGTTGGAAACTCATATTTTAATACTTGAAATTTTATATAATATAATTTGTGGTTAGAATTATTTCCAGTTACACATGATATTATTTGGTATTGTAATTAACATATGTAACTTTGTGTTTTCATATTAGATGAACTTGTAAATTGTATGACATTTTTTTTAAATTTAGTCGCAAAATCATACTAACTAATTTATGTTGATTAATAATGAAAACATAAAATCAATCTAAAACCATTAAAATAGTAGTTTATATTGATTAACGATGAACACAACTAAATTGAATATACGACTAAATTAGTCATTTATAATGATTATTAATGAAAGTAAATGAAATGAATATAAACTACTAAATTAGTCATTTATATAAAGAATAAATAACTACTGCAAATGATAAATTTGTGACTACAAATGACGACTAAATTTTGCATATATATGACTATTATGGCGGAAACATGAAGCTGGGTTACACTTTTGTGAGAATCGAGGGCCGAAAACTTTTATCGACAATAGTTCGGCTGAACATTTTATAAAGTTTGGCCGAACTTCTTTATCAAGTTCGGCCGAACTCCTGATTCCGTTTAGATTGACGGCACATTGACAGCGTGGGCAAACAGAATTTTCGTCGGAGATGGGAAAATCGGCGACAAGAGTTCAGTCGAACTTTTACTTTTAAAAAAGTTCGGCCAAACTATTGTTTATAAATAAATCACCCGCGATGTAGGACTCTTTACCGGTTTGATTATTCCCGCGTTGTTTGCGACTGTGTGCTGCTCTGTTCGCGCGTCGCACCTCCCGACCGAGACTGTTTGCTGCTCGTTTCGTCAGATATCAGGTATGTTTATTGAACCGAAATATTCTCGTTTTGCACAAAAATTTTTAGTAGGAATGAAAAGGGAATTAGAGAAATTTGTCTTTCAGTTATTTGTTTAATGCTCTTTTTTGATCTGTTCATTTTTGCATTGTATTTTACTGATTTATTTCTTGTTCTTCTGCATATAAAAACACTTGAATAAACCTTAAAAAAACAAAAACATTTGTTAATCACTTTTTTCTATTATTCTTTTACGTTTGCAATTGTTTTAGTCTTAGATTTATAGATAGGATATGAGTTATGCATAGACATGAATGAATTCTGAACTTTGTACACACAATAGTATTTCAAAAGCGTCAGTTTAATTTGATTGCATAAGTAGCTATAATTTCAAATCAATCTTTCCTAGAATAACGTTTGCTTATTTTCATAGGATACACCTATCTTTATTTTTCTGAGAGTAGAGTTCTAATGATTATTTAGAACAAAGTTTAAATGCCTTCCTAAAATTAATGCCAAGACCATGACATCACATAATTCACGTCAGTTCGAACAAAGAGTTACACTTATTGTATAATTGTGGCATTCTTGGATGTAATATATGCTAGATTTTTCTGCCCCTTAAACTCTGCACTTTACCAAATTTACAAAATATCTTCATTAGTTGCAGATAGTTCTTTTCAATGTATGCCCAAGTAGGTCAACCATTTATTTTTCAATTAAAAAAATGCTCTTAAATGAGTCTATACCGAGGATTGGCTTAGTATCAGCAAAATCTCTCTTGCCTTCAGGCTGAGAGGCAAGTAGAATTTCTTCCCCAAGCGGTTCACAATGCTCAAAATTTGTTCTTGCTAAAATGTCATTAGTATTTCATGCTAAGCACATGTTTCAACATCCACTTAGAAATTTGAGAAAAATCCCAAATTCACATCTAGCTCCTTTGCTTAGTAAACACAAAGGAAGATCACTAATGCCAAGACCATGACATTGATATTTATCTTCTTCTCTCACTGCACAACTGAGAGTATGTATTTAGCATATTCTTCGCCTTTGCAATGGTTTCATATTTCTTCCCAAAAACAACCTTCAGCCCCTGCTTTGACAATTCATCTACAACAGTATTCTTTTCATGATATATATGTTGATAAGTAATACCCGCAAAAACAGTTTTTAAATTCTCAATTCTGCAAAGCCAATGTGAAACCTCCTTATTTCAACCTCCTTATTTGCACATTCATATTCAACAATTTTTTATGAACAAATGACACCAATTATGTCGTGAATAATTCCGTCAAATTTAATGTATGCATTGTATGTTCTAAAGACTCCAATGTAATGGATGCATTGTATGTATTTTTTGCTTGTATATTTTTATGCTCTTTGTCATAGTAATGTCATATAGTGTATGAAGTTTTAAATTGTTTTTAAATTATTTTTATTATGTGTTGTATGTGATTTTGATTGAAAATGTTTTTTTTTTTTTAATTTATTAATTAAAAAAATTATTAGAAAAATTATTACTTTAAGCCTTAGAATTTACAATCAAAATTAGAAAATGTATTTTTTATCTAAACTATTTATGAAAAGTTTAATATTGTTTGATCTTCTCTACCATGTCCTTTTTACATATATCTAGAATAATATTATTTGTACAGTTTTTGGTTTTTTGTAACATTTTACTACCATAATCAAAATCTGTAGAAATAATAATGTAACAAATTATAATATCCTGAAATGGAGCTAGCCAACTCAAATATAGTATTGCAATTCCCTGGCTAAGTTAGATGAGGAGGCTATGTATTACATATGGTCTTGAATGAGCATTTGGACTCTTTAGATATATATCTAAAGAGTCCAAAAGCTCATTCAAGACCATATATAATACATAGCCTCCTCATCTAATATATAAAACTTTAATCCATGTGCTTAACCTTAACATTGGCACAAATGGAATTTACAATTTTACTCACTGCTTTATGATAGAAAAATATGTGGATGAATATTGCCCACATATCCAAAGTCAAAAGGGATAGATTAAAAAGGGATGTGCTCTGGTCATCTATAAAAGATAAATTAAAGAAGCATGACATATTAGTAATGAAAATTAGATATCCATACCAATTATGTTCATATAACACAACAAATAGATGATTCAATAAAATGTCATATAGAAGTCATTTATCTCATGGGCCTTCAACTTAAATTATATATCTAGAATTACATTAAGCTATAGGAGATAAATCAAAGAAGCATTTGAATGTAAATTAAACATGTGTAATAATTATGTCCTTTAGTTTAATAAATAGATAATAATTTTCAAATGCCATATCTTAGCTATATTTCATCTAAGTAGCTTTCAATTTAAACTTGTATCTAATGTTAAATTATATAAAATAATAACAGTAATCCAAACTTAAAAAAAAATATTTAGAACTTTAGTATAAAATGTGACATATAATTTTGATAGAGAGCCACACAAAATTGCAAATTCATACCTTAACACAATTTTTATATCCTTTTAAAGAAAATGTGTCATATAATCAAATTTCATCGAAATATATGATAAAATCAACCCAATTTTATGAAAAATAGTATACCATTTTTTACATTTCACATAATACAAATAGATAAATATTACTTAAGTATTGAACTATAAATATTTAACTACCCATAGAGAGATGGCCAAGTGATTGAGACAGGGCATCATCACAATAAAAACCAAGTACAAATTGTAGTAATCCTAGAATCATGCTTTACATAAGGTAAAATTGGGGAACTCATGACTTGTACTATAGATAAAAAACATTTACCCTTACCAAAAAATATATGATAAAAATTGACAAACTACATAAGTTTAAGCTTAAGGGTATATAATCCTTCTTGCCTTCCATATAGATAATGAAAATGATTGTTCCAAGTCTCATGTTGCTTCTCATGTTATTTTATAAACCTTGAGTGGAAAGAAAATAGGAGGGCATAAATGTAAGAAATATAAAACATAATGAAACATGCACATACATATATCTCTAGACAATCAACACAATTATTTTCCTATGAATCCTCATGGGAGACAAGCAACCCTAAAAAGTAATGATGCTCTAGACTCCTTTTTCCCTAGGAAATCCTTATGGGAGAAAAACAACACTAAAATGTAAACATGCTCTACTCTCTCTTTTCTGGTATGGAAAATATGTGAGTACAAAGAAAGAGGTAATCTCTCTAGAGTTAGCTAAGAATTTTGGCGTGTAAGGTTGCTATAAAAACTTAACTTCATACATTTTCTCTCTAACTTCACACTCCTAGTTGTATTTTCAACTATGGAACAAAATACAATAACACAAAATGGAACTCTTATTCCTCCTAGTGGCCAAGTATTTAACATAGCGTGATAGCCAATTAGGTGTAAGATATGACTCTGTCAACCATTAACGAGGTTTGTGATTTTAGACCTTTTAGAGTCTTGTTAAAATTCCACATGTAGCTAGCTTGTCATGCATGAGTAATGGGGCTAAAATGTCATTCTCTCGTACCATGACCTGGTCAACATGATAGGTCAACTTACTAAAGGCATAAATTTTGAATGAACTTCATTTGATGTTTTTCTTGCACCATTGGATATGTATTTAAGTGTAGAATAATGGTCAAGATTTTGGCACAAGGGATAATCGTTTGACCCCCAGAAATGTCATTTAATACCTCAAAATGACTCCAAAAGGTTTTAGACTCCAATTCTCCACCCACCATTAAAATGACCCTACAAGTTGATTCTTTCAGTTTTTTCACTCTATAAGCATCAAAATATATGACAAATAATATAGTTATCCAATCTTATAATATTATCCAATCTTATAATATTTGAAACCTAAGGTCTTTCCCATACCAAAGTATGTTCTTTTAAAACATGTTTTCTTGGTGATATGGGTGATTTAGAAATGATTGGGAGAGCGAAATTCCTCATTTAATATGTACAATATGTTTGGTAGGGAGGTTAAACAAAAGGATTTTGGGAGGTTTTCATTAATATTTAGTGTTAATAAAGGTGTTGTATAATATCATCCCCCTAGGGAAGCTAAATTGGAGATCATCATGGAAATGAAGTGTTATGTACCATGAATTTCTAGGTTCAAATCTCCTAAGTGTACTAATTTCCACATGCTAGGGGTGGAAAGGTTCAACTAGGGGTTATAATAGTAGCAATGGAAAACAACCTCACATCACATGAGTATGAGATTGGCCCAATTATTGATTTCTCTAGTAAAAAATAATGTATTCTTTAATATCACATGAACACAAGTGCTATGAAATAGGTTGATTAAGTGTAGACCCCATGGATACATACACTTGGTTTATTCTGAAGTTAAAAATAGATAACATGGGTGGAAAGGGTGTGAACTTAAAGAAGACAAGAAACCACATGGATATGTTTGCACATGTTTCTGTTTCAATGGAAGTTCTTAAAATGGCATGAAAATGGATTAGAAACACTTTCTTAATTATACTATCTCCATCTGTGCTCATATTCGTATTCATCCACATATATAAAATCCTAATTTAATTTGACCATCATAATATTCGTCTCTCTATCTATGTGTGTGTGTGTTTGTGTGTTTATGTATTAGTCATTGGTCATTCCTTGCCTATGCATCCACTCCTTCCTAATATTGATTGACTATTGGTCCTTCTAAATCTTTTCACAAATATGTTCATGGGTTATTGTCATTTTCTAATCAAATAGAAATGAATCAAGGTTAGGTATCAAAAAAATGATATAGCTCCTTGTATGTTCCACCCAATGACAATTATATTACATTGTATACAATTGTAGGGTCTTTATGCGGTGAAGCATAACCATATATTTCATGACCTTCCCCATATTAAGCACCATTCCATTCCATTGTATACAATTATCCCTTGAGAAGAACCACATGTTGCATCTTTAATTCTACTCAATTTTTTGGTGTGACCATCACCTTCACATCTAAGTGAGAATTGTTGGATTACCATAATTGTTTATCAATGTTGAAACAATGTTTTTTTATCATTCATAAATAAATATAGCTTTAATAATACATACATATGCATTTAATTAGCCAATCTTTGTATGTTTTATTAAATTAAATTCATTTCAACCATCCATAGTTTTGGGCCACTATTCATTTTTGAAATGAAACTAATTGTTTCCTATCTACATTAATTTATATGAAACTAAATTACAAATTGATTTTTTGAAATCTATTTTGTGTAAATGTCGACCAATAGATATATATCATGGAGGATGAACGACGAAGATCAGCCGAATCCCATATGGAGATTCAGGGATCAGGGGATGTTCACGGTATTTAAATATAATCTTAAATCTCCATACATGTGTGTACATATGGAATTGATTTTTTTATTAACTTTGTGAGTTAAATTAGTTATTAATAAGTTTCATATTTTAATTTTTAGGAGGTAAGAGGAGAAGGGTTTCTACTCCATCCATGGAGCGTGGCCAAGGTTCAATCGGTCGAGGTATGAGTGGTAGCAGGTTGCAGGAAGGGGGTGATATTTATTCCCTCGAAGGCCAATCAACTGCTGTTGGTTCTCAACAGGGTCACTGTGGGTCTGGTTCTCAGCAGCGTCATTCTGGGTCTGGTTCTCAGCAGGGTCATGTTGGAGAAGATGTTAACCAACAACATCAAGGTTGCCGTCAATTTCAATATTTTTTCATTAAATTTGTACAACTTTTTTTACACGTGTTTTTTCTAATATACGAAATTTTATATATATTGATGCAGAGTCCGAAAATGTTCGAGCTAGTGGTCCAAATAGACGCAGGGTAGCTCACTACATTCAAGAAGAAGGTTTTCAACCCAGCACAACTTATCTCGCTGAGATTACTGATATACCATGGGAAACCAACATGGCGGAATGCACCTTACAAAGATGTGAAAGCCTTCATGTAAAATTGCAAAGAGATCTCATGGATTTGTCTCTACCTGCTGAGAGTAGACAAAGCCTTGAAATAGTTACACATTCATTGGGTGAAATGGTAAATGTGTACAGAAATTGGGGCCAATGACTGATTCATTTGTAGAACTAATGAGAAATAGAAAATAAACAGTGATGGGTCCCGATAAATGGCAGGACATAAAACAAAAAGTTATAAGAGCAGAGGCCAAGTCAATGTTTTATTATAAGGAAGGGCCAAAAATAAAAATGTTGAAGGTGCAGTATTTCAAGCACCCAGACAAAGCTAGTTATTTGTATGATTGACATCTTGCGGCCTTTGGAAGGCTTCCATGGAACGATGAGGTTCCTATTTATTTTGCATAAATGTTTTATGCAGAATTTTTTTTGGGTATGAAACCCAACTACAATGACCTTCCTTCAGAATTTTTTGGCCTGGAGACAGGTCGATTATATAACCGTAAGGGCGCTAAGCAAGATGTGGAGTTGCCTCGCCCTGAGCCACCATTGGTGAGTCGACCGTTTCGAGTCGAAACTCTCGATCAGAGATGGATGCGACTTCTCAAATAAGTTGAGAAGCAAGGGATGTTATGATCGACAATGTTCATAGCGGATTGAGTGGAGTCGATCTTTGTTTAAATCGACAAAGAGCCCGTGAAAATGTACGTGCCAATTTTGTTTATCATACAGATGAGGAGATTTACAACATGAATGTTGAAAATCTCTGAACATATGCAATAAATTGTCACAATGGTCTGCAAGACCTAATTTTTCATGAGGAAGAGGGCACCGAAACGGTATGTGTTAGTAACCTTAGGGTTTGAAATTATTTTTACATATACATGTGTACAATTTGTAATAAATACATGTGTATGTACATGTATACATTTATTTGTATGTGTAGATTAATATAACAAAAATGTATGATTATATGTTAAAACACCATTTGCAGTTCTCAGACATGATGCGTGATGAAAATGTTAATATTACGTTCGGGACCTCCGGTTCAAACGATGGAGATGGATCTGACCATCATGATATGTTGGCACATGTTAGTGTTTTTTAAGTGACTCTAAAATAAATAATTGTTGCCACACATGTACATGTATGTATATATATAATTTGATAAAATGTTTTAACATGTACCGATTCCGTCTGATTTTTTTGGGATGGCGGTACCTTCTTCTTCCTTAGGAGATGTACCTTCTACTTCATTAGGAGATGAGCCACAAGTATGGAAATTTTTTCACAAGTTTAAAATTTATGTTTAAAAGTTATATATATATATATTCTACCTCAAAAAGTTCCATTAAAAATTGAGATATATATATATATATAGAGAGAGAGAGAGAGAGAGATCTATATTTTGAGTTATTTAAAATTTTTTGAATTTAGGTTCCTATAGAAGATTTCTTTAATCCGAGGACTCTAGCGAGAGAGATAGGAACATCCACAACATTTGAACAAGTTGTCTTTAGTTCCTTTTTTTAATATTATTGAAAATAAGTTTATATATGTACACGTGCATTTTCATTTGAAAGTTATATATATATATATATATATATATATATATATATATAACTGTACATGTATATTGTACAGTTTATCACTGCAGATGTTCTTATGGGAGAACCTGTTCATCAAATGGAGAGGGAACCTTACGAGGTATTGCATGATTTTTTTGTTATATTTTGTTTTTTACATGAAGTTCTAGATATATATATTCTCATTCATTTTTAAAACTTCAAATTTTAATGTTCAAGTACATGTGCATTGTGTATGTAGGTTTCCTATTCACAGGATAGGGCGCGGACTGAGACCCTAGTAGGGAAGACGCTAGATCCTCCATTTGATGGACATGATTTATAGTAGATTTGATTTCAAAATTTAGATGGTTCTAAAATTTGTTAAACTTGATACAGTTTGATACTTGTGAGATTTACAATTTTTGGACATATTTTATTACATTGTTATTATATAATTTGTTTTATTTAATTTTTGGATGGTTTTAGTACTTTTGGCATGTGAATGTGAAGTAATGTTGTCATCTGAACTACATTTGGCATGTTATATTTAATGTTAAATTTTTGTGTTGGATAGCTGAATTATAATTGGCATGGCATGTGAAGTTTTTAAAACTCAAGTTTTGGATGGTTTCAATCTACATTTTGCATGTGATATTTAATGAACTTTAAATGTTTAATGTTTTAATGTTGCACAATATATAATCAAAAGAGTTTTAAAACTTAAAGTTTTGGATGGTTTCAATCTACGACTTAAAGTTTTGGATGGTTTCAACCTACATTTGCACATGTGGTAAATTGAAATGTTACTTGTAACAAGAAAATCCCCATTGATTTCATTGTATATGTTGATTTCTGATTTGATATAATTGCATGTATGATGGTACATTACTTGTAAAGTCATTGGATTAATAGTGTTCATTGATTTCAGTGTAAGCGCAAAAAATTATTGACAATGTAGAACGATTTTTGTGTTATAATAATTAAACCTAATAATATTGGAGAGCAAGAGAGACAAGGTATGGTGTTTACTACAAGTGTTCGAGCTAAATATTTAAATGGTTTATGATTTATGATTTTTACTTTCTTTTTAATGTAATCAATACGGAAAGATGACAAAACTAATAAGGGTGACAATAAGAATAGAAGAAGAAAATAGTTTAAGATTGATCACAATAAATGCTATTTGTAATTGATTACATTCTGATTATTCACATTCTATCATTCAATATTATTACATTGTCACTTTGCATTCAAAAATTTTATTTGATCATTTTCCATTATTAAAGTTATTCTACAATATTTATCATCTCAACAAATTGAGGTAACTAAGAAAATTTAAAATTAAAATGACTTGATAAATCTCAGACATATTTAGCATATTTAAAATGGTTATATTAATATTAGATGTATTTACATATTATTGATAAAATTAATCATATGTTTCTCATATTATCGATAGTTTTTCCTTGGTTGCACACGATTGAAACCAACTTAGATCCATCTTAACTACGGATCTATCAAGCGCCGAGAGGGATCAAATCTCTTGAGGTGCAAACCTTTCTTCAAGTTTTGCACTCAAAAAAGAGGTTTGCACCTCTAGATATTTGATCCCTCTCGACGCTTGATAGATCCATAGTTATGATGGATCTAGGAAAATAACTTTCTAAAAATAAGTAAGGGAAAAGCAACATAGGGAACAATTAGGAGTAGATTTAGGGCATAGGGAACAATTAGGAGTAGATTTAGGGCATAGGGAACAATTAGGAGTAAATTTAGGAACATGTGATAGTTGGGTGAGATAAAATCATATTTTAATAAAATAATGGGAATTTGTAGGAGAGACAAATAGTGGATATGACATGTATTTTGGTGAATAATAAAATTTATGGAATTAAACAATTAATTATTTTTGTATGTGAAAACAAGATTCACACCTAATCCTCACCTAAAATACTAAATTAAACACATTATTATTAAGGGGACGAGGAGCTTTCTAGCTTTTGAGCTCCCCATTGTTAGATGAGTGTCGTAATGGCATTCCATGTATTTTTGTGAGAACTTATGATATTGTGATATTCTAATTACGAAACAGTGATCTTGAGTACATGCTGGATAATGTAGTAGATAGGAACTTTTTGATAAGGGGAGATTAGGGATGTGACCAAATTCCTATCAGTGAAAAAAATTTTCTTCACCTTCCTATAACTCCATTGTAGCTTTGGGGGCCAAAGGTAAGAAGAGTACCTTGGAATTTCTTGGGTGAAAAACCAAGTAGGTCACCAACTTTGGTCTAGTGCATTGGAATTCATTAAAGAATTGGTCACTGGCACTGCTTCAAGCTAGGAGTGAGCATCGTCACCAACCTACATTGAATATTTTACACTCCCTAGGGTGAATGATACTTTAAATTGATTGACAGTCTAAGACTTTCGAATTTTCCGAATGCCAAATGATCTTACAAAGCTAGTATTTATAATATCCTAGTAGGTCATTCGGTGACAACTTTTACCAGAAACTTGAAACAAAGAGAATGTATCCTTGGCTAGGACATCATGTAAGATGCCTGCCATAAACAGTAAAATTGTACTTAAAAGCTGAGATTCGGGCAAGTGGGGACAACCACTTGTTATCTCGTCCCTTGGAGGCTAGGCCATATGGGGACTGAATCTGACCTTACAAAATAAAGTGAAATAATTTGTACCATATGGTTAGAAAACATATACAAGAACAATTAATTTCATTCTAGAATATATATATATATATATATATATATATATATATATAACATTTTTCATCAATGCACATGTATAGAAAAACTACTTTCAATTGATACTAGAGCACGTGCTTGTACCCAAACAATTTGTAACATGTGCAAACCACAAATAACATAAGTAGCTCAATTTTTAGTTGAGTACTGGAAGTTCTAAAACATATTTAATCCAAAGATAAAAAATTGTTGGACACTTCACTCAAAAAAATTCTAATGGAATTCCATCTTCAATAATCCGTTCATGATCGAATTTTGACATTTTCCATATCTTAATTTTCGATTTTTTCTTTGATTGAACTTCTATCAACTTTATACGTGCTGCACACACCAAGTGACTATATTGACAACTTATGGAATCAGGTTCATAGTCTTCAAAGTAAACAAAGTCTCCACTTTGATGAGTTTGTCTGAAAAAATAACCTTTCAGTATAATAGACCCTCTGTCATACTGAAATTCGTGATCATTATAGTCTTGTAATAATTTTATTTTTCATTCAATGAAACACATCAAATAATACTTCACATTTTCATCGTTGTCAATAGGTGCAATTACAACAAAAACATCTCCCGCACAATAAAATAAATTTAACATTTAATTATGCATATTTAAATTTATTTCTAGATCTTTAAATCATTAGAAAGTAATTCAAATGTTACCTTCTCTAACAAGATTAGAAAATTGATCACCATCGGATGATATTGTAGTTTCCTCTAATTGCATTTCTTCAAACATTGCAACAGACATTTTGCCCTTTGTATTTAGCTCTGTATGTTTCCAATCGTTCACATACATTTTGTTTTCACAAACGTCATTGGATTTTGTGTTGTCTATGCAAACATCACAAAAACAGGAATATTTTATTTTATCTAATGCAAACACATTTCTAGACAACTTTGTTTGAATTGAATGCAATTTTCGAGTCTCTTTTATTGTTTCAATGTCATTTACAATTGATCTATCTACGTCTTCGATTCCAATATGCCAGAAAAACCTTTATATGGAAAATTAGAAAAAGAATTTGTAAATATGATATCAAAATACAATTAAAAATAATCATTGCATGTTAAATGTACAATGTTTAAAATTCGATTTCCAATATAAATTAAATTGAATGTACCTTCGTACTTCTCTTGATGGGTTTTTCTCATGGCTTAGAGCAGCGATGCACCATTGAACAACTTCTTCAGCGTTCACAAGTCGGCTTGCAGAGTGGTTCATTTGATATCTTCGAAGTACTCGTTTTATACATGCTCCTGCACCGTCATGTTCTCCTTTTCCATGGCCAGTCTCAAAGAAATTCCAACAGTGTTTAATGCATGTTTTCTTATGAAGACAACACAACCAAAAGAATGATCGTGCAGATTTGAATTGACCTGCGCATCCGTCTGACCATATCCAATGTTCATTGAATGTTATTCCACGATCTTTCAATGAATCATAAATTCTTCCAAAACATTGTTGTACAAAACATGTATCATGTGTACGATCGTCACCGATATAAAAGTGATATTCTTTAATTATATGTCGATTTTCACTCGTGCTTTCTATATGATCGACATTTTGTTGAGCATGTCTATATAGAATATGGACGAGCATGGAGACTTGGTCAAAATGATAGTATTCACTCAGAATTTCTTTGTGTGGAACAAATGTGTAGTTTTCCGCAAAATCAATCACTGACAAAATGGTCCCTGGTGGAAAAACTTCACGAGATTTTTTGAATTTCAAGTCTTGCCATCGAGCTCTATGGGAATGCTTGGTGTATTTGTAAATTTCTGCCTCAAACTTTCTTAAAAAGTCTATCAGAAAAATTTCGTCTTCTCGTAATTCGATTCTTTTAACACTATTTGCACCTTGAATCGATGTACCGATATATTCATATCTCTTCCATTTCACTTTCATGTTGGACAATGATTGATAATTTATATCAATACGATATTTGTTTTGAAATTTAGTCAAATTTCCACAATCATCGCATTTCTTACCACCAACACATTTCTTTTTGTAAAATAGTTCATCATTTTCTCTTTCACATAGAATTTGAGATATGAATTCACGGATAGTGGAAGGAGGAGGTGAATCCTTCCATAATGTTCTACCGAAATCAAGGAATGTGTCATAATATAACTAAAATTCCACATGATAACGGCAACAACTAGTGTCGCGTACGGTGATAGGTTTTACATACCATGGTTTTTGTTGAACAAAAGCACTGAGTGAAACATGAATTTGATGATTCTCTTCTTTGAACTTGTTGAATAACTCTATTTGAGTGGTTTCCAAGAGATGTTTTTCATGTTCTTCGTACTGATTTCATGCTATTCTTCTTTTCATCACATGTCTTGTAGTTGGTGAAACACGAGAATTGTTCTTCCAATATTCATATATTATTTTTTTAACATTTTCTCCAAGTCTATCTTTGTATGGTTGCCTACAAATAGCTCTCCAACAAGCGAGTTCATCATTTACATCTATTTTCAGTCAAAATTTTCGATGTTTGTGTAGAGTTTTTCGCGAGGTTCCCAGTGCTCGTGCCATAGATGTTATCAAACGATTCTCTTGATTACTTAGTGAAACCATTGCCATCTGTATTCCTCTACGTACATTTGAAACATATTTATCTCTAGATCTCTTAATTGACTTTATAGCACTACTCATATTTTTTATCACCTCTTCCTTCATTTTTTTTATCTTTGGTTGATTTTCGAATACCCAATAGTGTCGTCGCTTCTTTTAATTTCCTTGATGAGAGGAGACCTTTCAACATTTGAGCCTGCACTGTCACTCGCTCATTTAAGAAATACTTTTCAAAAATGCGGTTGACACGATATCGTATAACATGGTCAGGTTTTTTATCTCCATATGTGTTAGTGTCAACATTTTCTAACATCTCATTATCGATAGTGATTTCATCTGTACATATTCGAAAAAATAGTACATATTCAATAAATCACTAAATTAATAAATATGTCAATAAATATTAGGAAAATTTTAATTATATCAATAGATCATAATATTTACATTTACATACCCGCTTCAATTTCTGCTTGAGGTTGATTTTCTTCTTCAATATTTTGAGGAGTATCTTTGTCTGTTTACATTAAACAAAATATTTTTCAAACTAGTTCATCAACTAAAAATTAAGCTTCACATTTTACATTAGGAAAATTTTAAATATATCAATAGATCATAATATTTACATTTACATACCTGCTTCAATTTCTGCTTGAGGTTGATTTTCTTCTTCAATATTTTGAGGAATATTTCTATTTGTTTACATTAAACAAAACATTTTTCAAACTAGTTCATCAAATAAAAATTAAGCTTCACATTTTACATTAGGAAAATTTTAAATATATCAATAGATCATAATATTTACATTTACATACCTGCTTCAATTTCTGCTTGAGATTGATTTTCTTCTTCAATATTTTGAGGAATATCTTTGTCTGTTTACATTAAACAAAATATTTTTCAAACTAGTTCATCAAATAAAAATTAAGCTTCACATTTTACATTAGGAAAATTTTAAATATATATCAATATATCATAATATTTACATTTACATACCTGCTTCAATTTCTGCTTGAGGTTGATTTTCCTCTTCAATATTTGAGAGGGCTTCTAAATTTCTTTTGCGAGATTGTCTAGTCTCTTCTCTATGTGCCTCAGGGTCTCTTTTTCGATCATATTTTCTCGCACAAGTTCTTCGATTTCCCATGATAATAGGGTATGAAGTTCAAAAAATTTCCTTCAAAAAATTGGACAATAACTCAATTACAAAAAATATTACAAAAGATTTAATTTAAAAAAATTTAGTGTAAATTTTTTGCAAAAAATACATATTCCAATCCAAAACACTTTAAAAAATTCGAGAGAAAAATGTCTTATAAAAATGAAACGAAGCTCAAAAGATTTACTTCAACTCAAAACACGTACATACCTCCAAGAAATGTCTTTTGAATGTACGTCCAAGAAATTTTTTACAATTTTTTCCAAATCACGCCGCCTCTAAGAAATGTCTTCCAAAAAAATTCTTTAAACCCAAAATTCTAAAATCAACCTAGAAATGCTCTTAAACCCAAACTTTGAAGAAATTTTTTTGAACCCAAACCAAGATCTTTCTAAAATGAGAAGAAGTGTTCGAAATGTGTGAAAATTGTGAATCATTTCGCGGCAATTTATATTGACGTGAAATGATTTTTAGTATGGGGCTCCGCAAAACTTTTTGGCCGACGGAGATTTATACAAGAGTTCGGCCGAAATGTTGATCAAAAGTTCGGCCTAACTATTAAGACGTTATATTTAACGAGCCTTTGGCAGAAAACATAATTCGGCCGAACTTTGACTAAAATTTCGGCCGAACTAACGCGTTACCAATTACGCAAAAACCAGGCTCTGAATACGGTTCTGTAACTTTGGACTGATTAAACTCCATGAAAGGTTGTTAATTAACTGTTGAAACCAAGACAAGAATTTTCAGAATTGAATCTACTTTCAGGAAATATAACTTTTATGGAATTTCATAAACGTTTATTAATTTTAATTATTTTTCTAATAAAATGGGTGCAGACAATTTCTGAGGGTCATTGTGATTCAGTGAAATCAAAATTTTGTATCTCCCAAAATAAATTGTAAAAAAAATTGAAAAAATTATGGGGCATTACATTGGTCCGTCGTCTCTAATGGGTAGCTTTTAGAGTTTTAGTTTATAACTTATATGTTAAGAAATTTCTTGCAACGCGAAACATATCCAAAATACGCAGTTTTTCGTATTGGACCAGTTCAAAAAATTCTAGTAATTTTGATATGCATCCATTAGCTTTGTAAATATGATGAAAACAAAGTAGACTCTGTCTAGATTGTTGTAACACATTTTGTTTTTTCAAAAACACAAATTTTCAATGAATACAACATTGCGTCATAACATGACTTCTTATGAATCCTTTGATTGTTAAGAAACACACACTCAAAGAAACGCTAAGTTGACATATCAAATTTGCATAAAAAAATTTCAAAAAATAATTAATAGAAAGCTAACAAAATTTCTCACAACTTTTATTTTTATCGCAAAATTAAATTCTACTCAGAAATTTTTTTATAGTTTGCAGAAATTTGAAGAACCGAAAAAAAATGAATTTTTTTTCTCAAAAAAGGGCAAAAAGTGTAACCGAGCTTCACATTTTCACTTTAATTGAGATAACCAATTAATGACTAAGCTAAAAACGACCAAAAGTTGGTTTTGTTATAAGATACTATAAATTAGCTACTATTGGTCACCGACTGAAAAATAGTCATTTATATGCAAATTTTAGTCGTTTTTTTAGTAACCAATTAGCCATTTTCTACTAGTGGAATCTCTTCGAATAGGTGCTAACATAAAAGAAGAACCATCAGACGAATTGATAGACATTGGGTTAAATATGGGTTGTGATTATATGTTGGCATATCGGAAATTAATTATGAAATTTGTAAGCATCTATCGATCTTGTTTCACGTAGATTTATCTATAATTAATAGAACAAAAAACTCTTTTATATTAAATATATGATTTTTTATGGGGTATAAAACTTGCAGGAAACAAAGTATGGAACTGCACCAATAGATGAAATCTTGAAAGGTGGCATGAAATTTGGTTGTGAAAGAATGTGTATAGTTCATGAGTCAATTGTTGCTATGGTACATCATTTCTTTTCGATTTACATTGTTTTATATAATTTAATATTGAGATTTTCATTATTCTCACCAATGTATATACACTCATTACAATTTATTTTTATGTTTATAGATGGAAGGTGAAGAAGAAGAAAACAATCAACACCGTGAACAAAAAATTCCTCAAAATAACCCAAGTCATGGAAGTAGCTTCAGTAGTGATAGAAGTTCAAGCGAAGAATGATGATCATTATGTTTGGATATCAAAGCAAGGCATTGAATCTTTTAAAATATTTTTCTGGGAAATCAAACATTTTGTTTAATGTAATGGACATACTGTCATAATTGAAAGACAAAGAGATACCAATAGTTGTCCCATTTTGTATGACAAAGACTGTATTATTCATATATAGATATAGTAAAATATGTTTTAATTTATTCTATTCTATTCTCCATTGTCGATCTGAAATGTAACACCACTAATTAAATTTATGGATGATTAAATATTATAATGAAGAGATGTGAAATTTGATGATATGATATAACAAATTATTCTAAACATCACATTCAAATGCACTAATAAAAATTTAATTGATATGAATAATGTTATAATATATGTGTCATCTTTGGATGAATAATGAATTTTAAAAAATCACAATAATTATGATATGATATAACAAATTAATCCAAACATCACATTCAAATGCATTAATAAAAATTTAATTAATATGAATATTTTTATAAGATATGTGTCGACTTTTGATGAATAATGAATTTAAAAAATTCACAATAATTTCACTATCACAAGTTGATGTTTCTAAAAAATACAAAATGAACACCGGTGTGTGTCAGTTACTATACACCGGTGCGTTTGTAAGATACAACACACCTATGCATTTCTATGACCTATGGGCACCGCACAAATACCAATACCAATTATAACTGTCGGTGAGTTTGTGCGATACTACACACAGGTGCATTTATGGGAGACTACTCATTGGTGTATTTGTATGACCTATGGGCACCAAAAAAATACCAATACGAACTAGAACAATTGGTGTATTTGTGTGATACTATGCACTGGTGCGTTTCTATAATACTATGAATCGGTGCATTGATATGACCTATGGGCACCGCACAAATCCTAATACCAATTAGAACGGCCCGGTGTGTTGTACCACCTATAGTGCGCCCAGTGCAGTTTAAGACCTTTATGGCCTTGTGCATGCACATTCAACCGCCCCAGGACGTCTGTCTAGATGACACGCACTAGTGCGTTGACACCTGAGTAGTGCACCGATGAAAAAAACATTTGTAATAACCTTTGACCGGCCATGTTTTTTATTTTTTTTGAAATTCCGTTAAAAGCTCCACCAAAACCTTCGTTATCAAAAATGAATGTTGTAGAAAATGTTTTTTTGACAACTTTGGCAAATTTAATAACACTAAAAACCTCCTTTATAACCTCCACTAGATATTATTTTCCTTGTAGTTCTAGGACTTATATCCACATATGAAGGAGGATAATATCCAGGGATAAGAGATAATAAATCTAGGATAGGTGTTCAAGATCTTAATCAATAATAAATGGTTAAAACCACCGTAGAAAATTATGGAAAGACAAGATACATTATTTTTTTTGTTTTCCCCTAAATTATAGAACCATCGCACCTACAAAAAAGAGAAAACTATGGCGGTTAGTGCAAGTTATTAGTTATGAAACTTGCAACCATAGCAGGTGGACTTAATTAAAGGGTGGACTGGGGCCGAAAAGATAGTTTTTGAGATGATTTTCTTAGAAACAAAATTTTTTGGAGAGGTAATGCTTGAGTATTTGCAAAGGGATAATGGAAAGGTGTTAAGGATGTTGATTGGTCCAGATTTTAGGTGATTTGATTGGATGCGACAAAATTACATGTAACAGATTCCCCCTAAAAGACAAAGTTAGAAGGAGTGACTAAGGGCTTAAGTGCTTTACCACGTGAAAAGTATGTATCAAGAATATTTTGTTCAATATCAACATCTATTTCAATACATATTATCATCATGATATCATTGTTGAGGGAGGCATACCCATACTTAGTATATAAGCTAATATACATGTACAATGATTAATAAGTCTCATCCACTAATGATAGAGTGTGCACTAATGATTAGATAATTGTTTGAATGATCATAAGAATCATAATTTGTAATGTTGTATGAATCCTGAAACCACAACCTGGATGGATGGAACTAGATATGGGGTCTTCTACCTAGTCACTCTATAGTACAAGTCTAGCAATGTAGACACCATATGATTACCGACCAATGGTGTAATTCGTTAATAGATGCGAGAGAAACCACTGAAAATGACACTGACTCTCAATGTACTATAGTAAAATCTATGTGGTGTGAATGAATGAGCTGAAATATAACACCACACAAAATATTCTAGTTGAAGGCCAATTATGAGCACATTTCGATGAAATAAAGGAAACTTTCGATTGAGGTATGCAAGCTCCAATGGACTTAAGGGAGTTTCTAAGTCTACTTCTTGGATAATGTGTTGATGTCGACAGGAAGTGACTATTGCAGGAGGGGCTTTATGTATCCCCCATCAACGACATGAAATAGGAATCAAGATTTGAGATAAAATGATGTTGATGCTATTGAAAAATGCAACAACAAATTATCAATTTGATTTTTCCTTGATTAAATGAAGAAAATTAGAATTTACACATCAACATACAACTTGGATGATGTTACCTTGTATGACATGTCTTCTGTCACCTAGTTTACTCAGTAAAATTTAGTTAGAGGAGTTAGATTTCATTTAAACATGTACGATTTATAATTTGTTGGTAATCAAGGGTAGCTATCTAAGGTTGTTTTTAGTTAAACTAGTTCCAACTATTGGAGGAACTAGTGGAGGGTTAAGTTGTGCATTAGGACTTCAGTCAAACTCAGTGACCATTTAATTAACTCATAAATCAGTCCAAAGAGAATTCGACTTCCCCAACTATGGTGCAGATTCCAAGGTAGTGTAACATCATTTGTAGACTAGTCTTGAGTGTACAAGTGTTTCATGCAGTCAAACGATTAGCCTAAAGGAATTTGGAAATGAATTTTAGGAATTTCATAAATAATAGAGGCCTAATTCCTCAAGGAACAGTGTAAGGAAATAGGAGATCAAACAAAGGAAACATTTTGATTATGTCTGGGTTAGAGCTTCTCACTGAGCAGATAGATATGTTATGCACATTGCACGTTTTGCTCAGTTGAGAAAAGAAATTATAATACATCTCTAATCTTATGATTTAATGCAAGAAGGAATTTGGGTTTTCAGAAGATTTCTTTCCCCAGGAAAAATACTTGTTGCAAGTGTGTGATTTCTTATTGCATGTTTGATATTTTTATTCTAAATTGCCATTCAATGTCCACAAAGCAGTAGAGTAGGTTTGTGTCTTGTGATTTTTATAAAAAATCATAAGATGTTGAAAATATACATCATAATTTATACATGGTATCAAAGTAGGATTCACATTAGAGTATAAATTTTTAAGTTGTTTCTCATTACATTCGAAATTGTTGATCAATGTTGCAGGATTTGTTTAGAATGAAGAAGATGGCCTTCAATGGAATAAGGCTAGAGTATTCCTTGTGTTGGGCACCGAATTCGGCTATTTCTTTGCCCACTTTTGTTATCCATTTTGACCTTTTTTGCTTAATTTACTCACATTTTCCATCATAAACTCCTGAGGTAAATACCCTGACTTGTCTGATTGGGATATTTTGATTAATGAAGTAAAATCGCGGGGTTTTACCTAATTGCAGCACTAGGGTTTGTGTTTGGTTGTAGATTGAAGATAGGAACCCTCGCTCCAGCAGATCGCAACAAGAATCTGTAACAACAAGCCAAAGGGAGAACGTGCAGCTGGATCACGACTCCCTGGGCTTATTCTTGGCCCTTTTCTCCATTCAGAGTATCTGTTGTTCGTGTCGTTTCAACCAGATTCCATTTATGAACACGTGATTATCATGTTTCAGGGAAATTTGTTATTCCCTTATATTGTGTATAAAATGGACATTGTTCCTTTAATTCGGGGTTTCGAAGAGCAGACTATAATCACATTTCATATATCAATAAAATACATCTGGTTTTACTGTTCTAAAGCATTTCATAATTAACGCAACCCTGATCAGAGAGCTAGGCCTGCTCTTCTGATTAGGTGCTGCGTCTATGTATATGTGTGGATTAATTTTTGTTGTGCTATGGTTGTTATTTTTTCCCGCTGATTAAGATTGTTGAATGTTCTGTATTAAATTTACTTCACGGCAATGTTTTGAGTTAACTGTAAACCCTCGGCTAAACGAATTATGTGTTTCTTCCTGCATATACCTTGCACGTAGCCTTGAAAGGATACACTCCCGGATTGATAAGATTAATGTCGGATTAGGGTGGATAAATCATCCCTACATGAAAACCAACATTTTGGCGCCATTGCTGAGGAGGCTACAAGGTGCAAGCAACGATTCGAGGCAACGTGAGGGTCATCCTCTCGTCCTGGGGAGAGAACAAGTTTTCTCACTCTGCTTCAGGTCCTGAGCATAGGTTTTGATTTTGGTTTGTTTGTTTTTTCTTTTGTTTGGAGTTTTGGGCCATATTCTTATCCTAGGGAGGGAGGATTCTTTTGACGCCCTGCTTCAGATCTGTGTGGTTTTTGTTCTTGCCCCAGGGAGGGAGGAGTCTTTTGACGCCCTGCTCTAGGTCTGAAACTCTAGTCTGCGTCTTGCTGTTTTTCTCTTTTTAAATCCTTTTCTCTTAGGGAAGGAATGGTCCTTTGACACCTTACTTCAAGATTGAAGTGTTTTAGGCTCATGCAAAGATTCTCTATCACATTAATTTTTGTATGAACAAAGAATCAAATAAGAGGGGTGGAGCGAGAGCCCCAAAGAGGGGAAGACCAGATTTGGGAAGAAAGACTTACATTCAGCAGATCATCGAAAAGGCAGAGTCCGAAGCATCTTCTCGTGCAAGGCCAGGGGCTAGGAGAGTACGATTCGAAGGACAATCAGTAGATCAACTAGTGCATACTCTGGTATCCATTGGCAATTCAGTATAGCAGGGTCCTCCATTAGCAAAAGGCTCAAGTAGCATTGGACCTAATCAAGAGGATCTTGCATTGGGGATAGAAGGAGAAGAGATCGCAAGTAGAATATTGATAGAATTAGACGACTTAGATAAGGAAAAGGAATTTTTCGTTGAGGGATTGAGCCATCAGGACACAGGCAGTAGAAACGAAGAAATATTTGTATCACCGAAAGACTGAGGGAGCGCTACCAAAGCCACTCGAGTTCCAATAGTAAAGAGTCCACAGTCATCCTCTACAGAGCCTGTTGAAGTCCCCAACGACTATTGGAAGATTTTCATGGCTCCTAAAACCTCTACTATCAATTTTACCATTGAATATATGGGAGGAGGTGCGCCTACAAAGCCTATGAGGTGCGCCTACAAAGCCTATCCCATTGGCAGCTTTATCAAATTTCCATGGGCTTGTCTCAGAGGACCTCAACACATTTTTGTTTGAGTTTGATATAGTGTGTCGGGGGTATGATTACATGACGGATGCCTAGAAATTGAAGATTTTTCCTTCTACACTCAAGGGGACAGCTCTGCGATGGTTTATGGGCCTTGGAGGGAATTCCATTACCACATGGGAGGGCATGCGAACAGCTTTCCTGGAGAAGTATCAGGATTATTGTAAATCCCGGAATATCAAGGAGGAGCTTTTCAAGTTTACATAGAAAGAAGATGAAAGTCTAGAAGACTGTGTGGAAAGGTTTCAGTACCTCTTACAGAGGTCAGGACATTCTGACTTGGACAAAGAAATTTTGAAGGTTATCCTCCTTAGATTTTTTCGAGAGGATTCATTGTAAATGTTGAATATTGTGGAGAAAGGAGAAATCTCCAAGGAAACTTTTGAAAATATATGTGATTTGTGTATCCAGTGCTCAAGAGGGCTTGAAAGAAATGGACCAGGGGTTCGTTCAGTAAAAGGATCTATCGGGGGTATTACGAACGCAGAAATTGGGAACTTGTTAGACAACCTGAAGACAAATATTCTTAGTACCTTGTCAACACAGATGGATATTTTGCAAGTTAAGTAGAAGCATTTGGAGCAGGAAAGGGCTATGGTGATCTTCTGCCCGAAATGCAAAAATAATCATTTAGAAAGAGAATTCCTATTAAATTCTATAGAGAATTGTGACATCTGTGAGCTAAATCATGTTACTAGCTCATGCCCTTCCTTGCCGGGCCTGAAAGCAGTGTTTCAAGGAGCGGGGGAGGACACAGAACAACTATATCTTATGGGCACTAGGAATTCGTGGAAATTTCGACCACCAATGGGAAATCAAGGTATGTATCTGGATCCATCTCAGTATTTCAATAATTATAACATGAATCCCCAACCCATACCTTGCTCCCCTATGTCGCCACAATACCAGCACCCACTATGGCAACAATGGAACCCTCAGGCTAGTATGAGCTCATCATGGGCTCCAACTTGGCGAGGACCCTCTATAGGGCAGTTCCCTCAGCAGATGCCACAAAAAAAGATACCACAGCAACTCCAATTACCCTCCACTGTGCCTCCTGGTAACCAACCTGTCCATCCTCAGCTTCCAATGCAGCCTAACCCCAACCCCAATAATAAAGGATCTCATCAAGCTGATGTTCTTAACCTGCCTTTGTATAGCATTTATACAGTAAATCTGTATGAAATGAATTTGCGATCTGGCTGGACAGTTAATGTCCAACCCCCTTTGATTATCATTGAACAACTTGATAATGAAGACAGAGAGGCACAACCAACTGATAAAGAACCGAAACAAACTATTAAGGTGCCTCCTGTAAAACAACCTCAATCTGAACCACCCTACACAGAGAGATTGATTGTGAGTAAATCGAGCCCATAAGCTGAATTTGTCTTATTAGGAGAATTGCAGAATTTATTTGTTAAAATTCCCTTGTTACAAGCTATGAAAAATGTGCCAATTTATGCAAAGACTCTTAGGGAGTATTGTTCGAAGAAACCTATAAAGAAAACTAAGGACCCCCTCACTATACATGTTATGGGAAAACTATCGGACTTCATGATGGGGAAATCAACACCAGTAAAATATGGAGACCCGGGAAACCCAGTTCTGACAGTACAGATTAATGGGGTAGAGATTCCAAACATACTGGTAGACATGGGTGCTGCCATCAATGTCATCACTACTGAAACCATGCATACATTAGGCCTTTAGAATTTGAAGTATACACCTACAGTGTTGGAATTGGTAGATAGGTCCATAGTCAAGCTTGTGGGAAAGTTGGAGGATGTGACAATTTTAATAGATGCATGGCATTACCTGGTTGATTTCCTGGTGTTGCATACACAGTCTTCAGTGGGAGGCCACCCTTTTATTTTGGGGAGGCCATGGCTAGCTACTGCAGACGCTTATATTGGATGTCGATCAGGAAATATGGTCATTTCTAATGGTCATAACACCAAGAATTTGGTGCTATAACCACCGGCAGAACCAGATGCATCCAAGAATTCAGCAGCCAGCAAGAACGCTGTATCTATGGTGGAGGTCGAATAATAAGAGGAAGAGGTGAAACCGGTCCTTACTATCAAGTAGGCCCTTCAGTTGAAGATGAAATCAGAAGATGATGTGATCACTTCCTTTATGAACGATCCTTGTTCCGTTTCAGAATCAAATCAACAAGTCTTAGAATCTATTTTAAGCTGTGAAACTCAGGAAGATATTGAGATAGCAGAAGAATTAGAAGAAGATGTTGATGCACCTCATGAAAGCGTCCAAGTGGAGATAGAACCAGGAAAAACCTTGAATATCAATCCAGGTCTGTCAGAGTCCCAGAGGAAGCAATTGATAGATGTTCTTCAGAATTATAAGGAAGCTTTCGCCTGGGATTACTCAGACATGAAGGAGATCCCTGATAATTTGTGCACCCATCATATATACATCAAAGAAGATTGTTTCCCTATAACACAACCTCAGAGAAGGATGAACCCGGCATTAAAAAACATTGTGAAAGAAGAGTTTTAGAAATTACTAAATGCAGGTTTTATCTACCCTATCTCAGACAACTAATGGGTTTCACCACTGGTAATGGTCCCTAAGAAAAATGGTAAGTGGCGAATCTGTGTGGACTACCGAGAGTTAAATAAGGCAACGCAGAAGGATCATTTCCCTCTGCCATTTATTGATCAAGTCTTAGACACATTGGCTGGTAAGAATTTTTTCTCATTTTTGGATGGTTTTAGTGGATACAACCAAATCCAAATTGCTCCTGAGGATTAGGACAAGACAACTTTCACATGTCCCTGGGGAACATTTGCATATCGGGTCCTTCCTTTTGGCCTATGTAATGCCCCTGCAACATTTCATATGGAAATCTTGAGAATCTTCTCTGATTTAAAAGATGATGGTGTTGAAATTTATATGGATGATTTCACTCCATATGGGGATTCATTCCTGGAGTGGCTGAAAAATTTAGAAAAAGTTCTTGAAAGGTGCATACAAGCATGTGTTTCCCTAAGTACAGTAAAGTGTCACATGATGATGGAACAAGGAATTGTTTTAGGACATTTTATTTTAGCTGAAGGAATCAAGATGGACCCAGCAAAGGTAAAGGTAATTCTGAACTTTCCAACACCTAAAACGCCCACATAGGTACGTAGTTTTATTGGGTATGCTGGTTATTATAGGTGCTTTATGGAAAATTTTGCAAAAGTAGCCCACCCATTATTTCAATTACTGACAAAAGATTCAGAATTTGTGTGGATAGAGGACTATGAGGTAGCCTTCGCAAAGATTAAGGAATTAGTTTGTAGTGCTCCAGTTCTTAGAGGACCAGACTGGGCGTTACCTTTCCATATTCACACAGATGCTTCTCAAACAGCAATTAGTGCAGTATTAGGACAACAAGAAGATAAATTCCCTTATGCAGTCTACTATGTTAGTAAAAATCTGGCTCTGGTTTGATTGAATTACACGGTGACTGAGAAAGAGTTCCTTGCTATTGTCTACGCCATCAACAAGTTCCAGCATTATATCACCGGGTATTCTACCTTTGTGCACACTGATCATGCTGCCATTAGGTATTTAATGAAAAAACCTGTTACCCCTGGTCCTGTTACAGGATGGTTGTTGCTACTACAGGAATTTGATATTACTATAGTAGATAAACCAGGGAAGGACAATGCGGTTGCAGATTTCTTATCTAGGTTAGAACATGATGGTAAGAATACACCAGTTGATGATAATTTTCTAGATGAGCATCTTTTTGTAGTATCTACTAATACTCCGTGGTATGCAGATATTTCTAATTATCTTGCTATAGGTGAAGTGCCCCGTCACTTATCTTATAAGGAGCAGAGGAAGATCATTCATAAGAGTGCCCGCTATTCATGGATGGCAGGATATCTTTTCCATATAGGGATTGATCAGTAGATTCGGCGTTGTGTGGCAAGAGATGATATCTATGAGATCCTAAAGGTTGCACATGATGGACCCTGTGGAGGACATTTTGCAGACAAATGGATAGGCCATAAAGTGTTGTAGATGGGATGCTATTGGCCCTCCATTTTTCGTGATGCTCGAGATTATATTCGAAGGTTTGATAGCTGTCAAAGGATGGGACAACCTGGGAAAGCAGATGAAATGCTTATGCAACCCCTGATAGTCCTTGAACCATTTGAGAGATGGGCCATTGATTTTGTTGGCCCCTTTAACCCACCTTCTCATCAAGAATCTTACATCCTAGTTTGTACTGATTATGTAACCAAATGGGTGGAAGCTAGAGCAGTCACGAGGGAAACAAAGCAAGTAGTGTCAGTATTTCTTTTTGAAGAGATCTTTGCTAAGTATGGGACTCCGAGAGAAATTGTGTCAGATGGAGGATCACAGTTCACATCTCATATGATAGAGAAATTGATGCAAAAGTACAAGGTCAAACACAGAATAACAACCCCCTATCATCCACAGGCAAATGGGCAAGTAGAGAGTACAAAAAAGGTATTGGAAAATATCTTGACAAAGATAGTAACAAGTCATCGCTGGGATTGGGCACAAAAACTTCCAGAAGCTTTATGGACCTATAGGAAAACATGGCGGAATACAATAGGATTTTCCCCATTTGAACTGGTCTATGGGAAATCTCCTTTGTTTCCTGTGGAATTTGAAATTAGCACACTCAGAACATCCCTAGAAGTAGGCTTGGATTTATCAGAAGCACCGACTAGAACAACTGAATGAGTTAGAGGAGATCCAATCAGCAGTTGTCCAAAGAACTATTGCTGTTCAACAACAGAGGATGAAATGGCATGAAAAATTTATTAAAACCAAGGTGTTTCATGAAGGGGATTGGGCGTTACTGTATTACTCCAAATTTAAGGACTTCAAGGGAAAACTTCGTACTCGCTGGATGGGACCATATCAAGTGGATGCGATGTTCAATAATGGAACAGTTAGATTAATTACAATTGATGAGAATAAGACTTCATTTGTAGTAAATGGACACCGTCTAAAATTATATCATCGTCCAGCCTCTAAAGATGCCTTTGTTAAAACCCTTTCACATTCAGTTGATTTAATGATTATTGCAACAAAAGACACTCTCACCCCTCATTGGAAAAAAAAAATGTGGTTATTTCTCACTTGTTTGTGTTTTGCAGGAATAATAAAAGATTTATGGCCAAGAGGAAAGCTATATTGTTGTTGCTGTTACTCCGGAGTTGCTGATATTGTTGTTACTCCAAAGTGCTGCTACATCGTTGTCGTTGTTACTCCGAAGATGCTGCTACACTGTTGTTGCTGCTACTCCGAAGTACTCTGAAGTTGTTGTTACACCGTCGATGTTGTTACTCTGTAGATTGCTGCTACTCCGAAACTGCTGTTACACCATCGATGTTGTTACTCTGTAGCTGCTCTGTTTCCATAGTTGTTGTTACTCCGTAACTGTTGTTACTCTGTCACTGTCGTTACTCTGCAACTGTCGTTACTCTACAACTGTCGTTACTCTGCAACTGTCGTTACTCTGCAACTGTCGTTACTCCGCAACTGTCGTTACTCCGTGACTGTCGTTACTCCGTGACTGCCGTCACTCACTCTTGGTGTTACTCACTATTCATGACAAACATTTTTGCTATTACTCCACCTTAGAGTAAGTCCACAGGTACGTCTCCGTCGATTTTTACGGATTTAATTAAATATTCCGGAAGGACAGTCAGAGCGTGCCGAGGACGGCCGTCACTTTAAGTTGGGGGGGGGTACCATCATAATAACTGACGGCATACTTAATAAAGGTACTTATGACACATGACTACTAATAAATCAAATTTAATGACCTTAAGTACCTTTTAATTATACCGTTGAGTTGGGATGCGTACTTACACGCATAAGAGTCACATCAGTCACCTTGTAAACATTCTGTATTAAAACCAAGCATATCTAACAGTACCACTGCAATCTGTCAATTAATTTCAAACGTACCAGTACCGTTTTATCCATTATATTTGGAAATGGCCATGACGTCGTTACAGTTACTAACAGTTCGAAGCCTGTCACTCTTCCCCCACCAGCCGACTGTAGCCATCGTGTTGCTTCTGCCTTCGCAGCAATGGGTGGTCGATTTGTGCGCCATGAGCCCGATGATTCAACAAGGATCCGACGCAATCGGGAAGTATGGCAGATATTTGTAAATGCAGGTTGGGACGTCTACTTGGATAGACTGAATGGCTGGGATGAGTAAATTACACTGGAATTTGCATTGAACCTAGAGGAAGGAGTTTCTCGGGTTCACGGACTTGCAATTTCAGTTATAGAGGAAACGATTTGCAGAGGTTTGCGGACTGCCGAAGGGAGGTGAATGATGGTTTTCCAGAAGGACCCCTCTTTTTGAATTCTCGAAAATTTTCTCCAATCTGGGGAGAGCATCGCACAGAAGGGCCGGGGGTACGACAGAATGTCATTTCCACGGCCACGGAGTGAAGTTGCAGAAGCCGTGATCAAATATATAACCTTCGAAGGGAGATATTCCACTGTCTTTAAATACCATCTGCATATACTGGCACACCTGCGGTTTCCCCAAGCGGAAGCCTTTTCAATGAATCTGCCTTATTTTCTTTTAAGAATCTTGAATCTGATGGCGAACTCGGCTCGAGAGGTGAAACAAGTGTTAGCGGTCCTTTCCCACCATGGACTAGTGTGGTTATTAGTGTTGAACGTCAATGATAGGATTCTGATTCCATGGGAGTGGTTGTGAAACTCCACTGAAGAGGAAATTGAAGCTGCCATAGTTGTTAGGGCAGAGGAACTGGAAATTATGAAAGAGGACAAAGCCTTTTAGGGAGACGAGGAGGACGATTATGTTGATAAGGAAGAGCCTGAGGAAATGGAGATGGAGACCGAGGGATGTGAAGAGGAGTCGGCTTTACAAATGCAAGCTGAACCAATTGAAGTTGCATAAATTCTTACTGGCACTTTGGCTGAGGCTGCTCTACAAGAACCAACCCAGTCCACGGAGCCAGTTTAGCAAACAGACAGAGAAATTGGCACAGAGGCCACTCCACAGGAATCCCCTGTTAATATGGAACCTGTGGAGGAAACAATCGTTACTACTCTGACTACAGAAGCTACAAGGTAAATGGCGAGAGAAGCAAGGAGTGAGGTCGACACTGCTCCACAAGAACCATTATCGACCTCAGGATTGGATGGAGAAAATCTGTTCCAATTTCCTGTCTTTTTTCCTAAGGGGGTGCAGGTAACCCGTTCCCCACAGCAAAGAGAAGAAGAAAATTTTTCCATTCCAGTGGCTTCAAATTTGAAACGGAGGTTGCAGCTGGAAGAAACCCCAGCAGGCACATCAGCAGAAGGGGATCCTACTGGGCCATCGTTGTTTCAGGAAAATTTACTTGATGAAGGAACGACCATTGGTGGAGAGGAGGGACCAAGCGAAGCGGTCCCAACGAATCCACCAGTGGCGCATGAAGGTATCAAAAGGGTAAAGAAAGAAAGAATAGAAGAAGAACAAAAAGTAGGAATTGGACCTTCTGTTAACCCGGCAGAGGCAGTTCCGAGGAACTCACCTCCAATAGTCGGAGCCGAGGAAGTGCAGGTGAAGCAAGAGGAAGTAGAGTTGGGTAGGTCGTGAAGACCACCTATCAAGCAAAGATATCAGCTTCAGTTCAGGGAAACAATGCGGTTGAAAATGGAAGTGAGGAGATTGAGGAGAAAAGTGTATAATATGCAGAAGCACATAAACAGGTATAGATGGCGAGCCAAGAGACCCAGGGTTGATAAGGTCGAGGCGGAAACTAAGACAGAACCAATTGAACAAGTCTTTGAAGCCCGAGAGTATGCCCTAACGACCGAGCTAGAGACATGGAAATCCACTGCGGCCGAGTACAAAAATGAAATCAAAAGAACTGAAGAGAAAGCCTCTGCAACCATCTTCGGATATGTGGAGCGTATGGATATTATGAAGTTAAGGCATGCCAAGTAGAAGCTCAAGATGGAGTAGCTGGAAAAGTAGGTGGTCGAGCTGAAAAATGTTAAGGAACAAATATTCAGTCTGGTGAAAGAGGTGATGGCATGCCGCCCCCCTACTTCTTGCTATTCTTTATTTTTGCATGAACATTTTCTCTTATTTTGCATGGAAAGCATTAAGAATGACGTCAGTTATGAGATTGAGGATGGTGTACAATTCCTCCGGATCATGAGAAATCATGATGTGCCAACTCAGCACTTGATGTGTGAGTTTTATTTGCATGGGTATTTGCTATGGTTGGATAGAAATTTTAATCCGGTCCCATATGTGGGGGCCATTCATCTGAGGACCCTCACCTCTTATACTCTCAATCAAATTCATTGGTAGAAGGCTTGTGACACTTTTGAATCTAACCAAGTCACTAAGCCATTTATAATAAGGGCAGAGCATGAGAGGTTAGACACTGTGTTCAACATGCACTATGCCTTTTTGAAGTTTGAGGAAAACAAAGCCAGAATGTTGAGGACACAAAGGTGGTGTCTTGATCTTTGTGTCAATCAAATAATTTTTTTTCAGAAGGAAGCTCTGGATGCTTGTCAGAGGAGATGGATGATGCCACCAACAGCTGTCAGAAGCAGGGAGCCTTTTGGGGCACCTAATTTTGCACGAGTACTCACTCGAGTACCAAGATACGTGGCATGTATCCAAATGTGTGGCACCCAGTGGATGGGGCTTCGATTTCAATATCCTGTTCTTTGGTTGTCGTCAGAAGTCTATACTCCAGCTTATAACGTTCCGCCAGACTGGTGGAAGGAGGCCCTCCTTTCAGATGGGTTTAAAGTTCTAGGGACATAAATAACTCTAGAGTACAATCTTGTCGGGCTTCATGAAGCTCACAGGTTGCAAAACCTAGATCTGCAGGGTCGGCGGGCTGCATGAGGGCATGCAGAAGGCTAGTTGGGGGGAGATGTTGGGCACCGAATTCGGCTATTTCTTTGCCCAATTTTGTTATCCTTTTTGACCCTTTTTGCTTAATTTACCCACGTTTTCCATGATAAACTCCTGAGGTAAATACCCTGACTTGTCTGATTGGGATATTTTGATTAATGAAGTAAAATCACGGGGTTTTACCTAATTGCAGCACTAAGGTTTGCGTATGGCTGCAGATTGAAGATAGGAACCCTCGCTCTAGCAGATCGCAATGAGAATCGGTAATGGCAAGCCAAGGGAGAATGCGCAGCTGGACCATGACTCCCTGGGCCTATTCTCGACCCTTTGCTCCATTCAGAGTATATGTTATTCGTGCCCTTTCAACCAGAGTCCATTTTTGAACACGTGATTATCATGTTTCAGGGAAATATTTTATTCCCTTGTATTGTGTATAAAATGGACATTGTTCCTGTAATTCGGGGTTCTGAAGAGAAGACTGTAATAACATTTCATATATCAATAAAATACATCTGGTTTTACTGTTCTAAAGCATTTCGTAATTAACGCAGCCCTGATCAGAGAGTTGGGCCCACTATTATGATCAGGTGTTGCGTTTGTGTATATGTGTGGATTAATTTATGTTGTGCTATGGTTGTTATTTTTTCCCGTTGATTAATATTGTTGAATGTTATGTATTAACTTTACTTCACGACAATGTTTTGAGTTAACTGTAAACCCTCGGCTGAACGGATTATGTGTTTGTTCCTGCATATACCTTGTGTGTAGCCTTGAAAGTATACACTCCCGAATTGATAAGATTAATGTCGGATTAGGGTGGATAAATCATCCCTACCTGAACACCAACACCTTGGATGGAACCTCTAATTTTGTTTCATGTAATGATCGCATGGAGGTGGTATTGGATGAAAATGATTGCTAGAATACATCAAATTAGATGTTGCAAAACCACAAGAATTTGATGCCGAGAACCTTCCTTAGTGGAAGAAAGATGTAACGAAGGAGAGGAGAATCATCTTGGAAAGCACTGATAGAAAAAAAAAATTGTTTAAAATGTGTATAGCACCGATATAATTGTTTGCGAATAATAGTGATCACAAGAATTTGGTGTTGAAAGATAAATTTTGAAGTATCAAGATGCAGAAGAATGACACAATTTCATAGTATCTGAGAAACTTTACATAGTGTCATGATGAACTTGGTGTGGTCGTTGTTAATGTCCCTAACGAATAATTGGTAAGCCTATCCCTGTTGGGCCTTCCCAAGGGTTGGCATACCTATCAATATTTGGTGAATGGAAGGGAGAAACTACCAAATTGGGAGCACTTATGGTCTGATTTGGTACAGGAGGAAATACGGAAGAATACCATAGATGGGACTTCATCCAACAGTGAGGATGAATAAAAATTTGCATTGGATACAGAGGCAAAGAAAGTAAAAGGGATGAAATCCTAATCCAAACCAAAATATAGTCAAGGGGGAAAGAAGAAATATTTGTAAAAAATTAAATGCTTCCATTATCAAGAATTTTGACACAATGTCACAAAGTTTCCACATAAAAAGGAAAGAAAGAGGACCTTAGGAGGAGTAGAAGGTGAAAATTTGGCTTCAAATTTCGAGCTTTACTTTACCCTCATTGCATTCATGGCCAACACAATGATGGGGAGTGTGTGGTATTTGGACTCAGGTGCCTTGTTCCACGTGACGGGGAATAGAGACTTTTCAGTGACCTAGAAGATAAAGTTTGCATATACACATATATATTGGGGACGACAGAAGGTATAACATTTCCGGGGTTGGTAAAATCACATTTCAGAGGGAGTCAAACTTGCCCCCTAGGCTCATGGATGTCATTTTCGTTCTAGTCCTAAAGAAGAATCTCATATCTGTTGTAGTTTTGGAAGACCAGGTTATGATGTGTTATTCAACAAAGGAAATAAATTCTTGACACATAGCCATGTGCCAACTGAGGTAGATCAAGGTTTGTGTGAAGAACTTGTATAATATTAATATGGATGATTGTGTTGTATTCAACACAAAGGCAAAGAAGGTGCAGAGCCATGATGTCGATGAAATTTGGTGTAGAAAACTTGGCCATTTTCATCATGGCACTTTGCAAATTATGCAGGAAATAGCCACAGGCCTCCCCAAAGGACCACTAGAGAAACAGGATGTATTCAAAGGATGTACCTTGGGGAAGTACACAAAATCCACATTCCATGATCGTGAAAACAAAGCGCATTCACTCCTTTAAAGGATCCACTCTGTTGTTTGTGGACCTTTCTTGACAACCTCCACTACTAGGTAAAAATATTTCTTCATATTTATTGATGACTTCTCACATTAGTGTTGGATCTTTTTCATGTGGAAAAAAGATGAGACATTCTCCAAGTTCATATAATTGAAGGAACTAGTTGAGAAAGAAACTAAGGAGAATGTGAAGGCTCTTAGGAGCGATAATGGAGGTTAGTACATGTCGAATGAGGTTAAATGTTTGTGTCCAAAATAAGGCATTTGATGGGAGTTGACAACATCGCATAACCCATAGAAGAAGGGGTGGAAAAGAGAAAGAACTATAGCATTATAGGATTAGTGAGGGTGTTGTTTATGACCAAGGCCTACCTATGCACTTGTAGTTTGAGGCATGTAACATCGTAGTCTATTTGCAAAGCTAGATTCCTCATAGGATTTTAGCCATGGTTACACTAGAGGAGGCTTTCTCGGGGAGAAAGTCGGATGTGTCACACTTTGGGATTTTTGGAGCCTCTATCTACTACAATGTCTCCGAAGAGTCAAGAAAGAATCTAGAGCCAATAGTAGAATTGGGAGTATTTGTGGGTTACGCATAAACTCACCACAACTACTATGTGTACTTTCCATCTTGTTGTGGTAGAAAACAACCCCCAATATTTATTTTTAAAAGCCACAATAATACTGGGGACCCTTTTGATTTTTATTTTTCTCAAGCTATTTAATAAAACAAAAAGGAAATAAATAAATTGAAGTAAATCCGTAAAATACCCTTAAGAGAAGTTTCATAGAAACCTTTTGAAATATTAATTAAATCTCGAAACGATTCATTTAGAGCCTTTTTAAAAGAATAATGAGATTTATCTTCCCCGATATTTTACTTTCAAAATACACGTGCCAATTTCTTGTTTTAGCTTGAACATATCGCTATCAGAAATATTGTAAGGAATTATTATTCAACAATTATAAACATTCCCTAGATTATGATATATAATGCGCATATTAGATAATGGTCTCGAAATTTGCGTTTATCCTAAGTTTTATTTAAAAGAAATTACGATAATGACTCTTGTAAGGCTCCCATTCATATTGAAATCTCATAACTCCTACATATCGGACCTCTACACATAATAAAAATGACATATCATAAATTTATTTGAAATTTTCCTCTCATACTTATGTCCAATTGTCTGACGTGTTAATCTTCACGTGGTCCACCATCTATTCATTTAAATGATTTAATGTGGTAATAATGGGCCTCAAATGAATAAAAGTCTCGCATTAATCAAAACTTTGGTTTTCTCTATTGGTTTTTAAAAGCGTTTTTACCCTATATTTATATTTACGTCATTTATGAGCTTCTGTAAAACAATTTATCTGTTAATATATTTTTCACTTTCCTCCGGGAAATATCGGAGCCCCGATACATAGAATAAATGAAGAAATCATCTATGGCCAAGAAGAAGGATTTACAACAACAACCCACAGGCCCATATATCGAAGAAGTGGATTAGAATATCCCCAGACTCAAGTTGTTTTATGATATAGTATGTAATAGAGACTTTGTTCATCATTCTTGGGAAACCATATATCAATATTTTGAGAATGAAATGCTGAAGGTCACACTCAGCACAGTAACAATAAAAGATAAAACCCATGTATCATAATCCACTTTCAGAGATGCAGCTAATTCATTTCTCCACATAATTTGGGCAAGGCAGAGATTATTTCTGTATATGGACATGGTTCGTTGACTAGTAGAGAATTTGGACATCTCGGTGAGTGTATTCATACCAGAGAGGGAATATTTATTGGTTTTTTGACCAGCAAGGATATCCATAGCACTTCCAAATGATATATATATATATATATATATATAAAAAAAAGCTAATTCATTTCTCCACATAATTTGGGCAAGGCAGAGATTATTTCTGTATATGAACATATGGACATGGTTCGTTGGCTAGTAGAGAATTTGGACATCTCGGTGAGGTGTATTCATACCAGAAAGGGAATATTTATTGGTTTTTTCAGCAGCAAGGATATCCATAGCACTTCCAAATGATATATATATATAAAAGAAATATGTTGAGGCCTTTATAAAGGAACATGGAAACCCATCCGTATCAATCAGAGAATGGCGGAAAGACTCAAACAAGTAGAAAGCTGAAGAAACTAGTAAGTAGTCATTTCATTCTCTCGCTCCCCCTTTTCCCAAGTTGTAGCCAAGGCTATGTCGATTTGATACATTATCCAACATGTTAAAGTTCTTTGGCACCTAGGTACCTTTAATAGATAGGAATTTTGAGGGTTTTATACTTTGTTGGGCTATTATTATTTCTAATAGCTTATCTGACCATATTTTAGCTTTATGACATGTTAGAAGTATTTATGAAGATAATTTGGATCCTTTCAACATGTCTACAACTTATATTATGGATTCCCTATGTTTTTCTATTGAATTTCTTGCCATGGGCTAAAAATGGACCATCTAGGTGCCAAAAACATCTTCACATTTATGACGACATCTTATGGGAAACCAAATACTTCAATCACTTCCACCAGATTTTTCATTAGGTAATGATTCATATATATGACATTATCTTTAAATCTTGGCTACCAAAAATGTCAGAAGAAGCTATGGATGGTATTATAAAGGTTGGAAATTGGATGATGAAGAATTATTCACTTACATCGGAGTCTAGGGCATTCTTTCTAGCCCCCATGTTTTTTCTTTGTTTATCTCAGACAAATTAGTCAGTAGATAAGTATTTTATCGGACTTTAGGATATAGTATTACCAGAGTGTCGAGGAAGACTACTAAGAAAGAATGGCCTATCTTTCTTGTGATATTTGGCATATTTTCATTGGTCAACTACCATCATGCTGAAAAATAAATCCTAGATATTCAGGCTCTCAAATTTACCACTATTCCAAGCAGGTAGTATGATCCAAGCTCAGTTGTCAAAAAATTTATAGCCTCACAAGGAATTAGACAGCATATTCATGAAGAAGATAGGTTGGATGAATTTTTTTTATAGTATTCATCATGTGAAACGGTGCTATGATGGGTGGAGGAATAGTTAATAGAAGAAGAGAGAAATTATTTTACTCAATATAAAGCTTTCACGATAGCTACAATCTCTCTAGATTTGCTATAGTTTTTTTTTTGGTACGTTTATACTAATCCTAATCTTTCCATTTTTTCTCCTTGGCATCCCACCTACAAGTTTCAAACCAGTGACCTTGTAGATGGAGTGCCTTATGAGTGCACCCCATCACCAACTGCTCTACACCAGGTAAACTATTTTTTTATATTTTCATATTGAAAATTTTCCATTTGCGCTATTTAGCCTGGAACTTCCTCTCACTCAATTCTTCCTCCTCACTGCCAACAAGAGGTCATCATAGTTTCCCCTCCCTCCCAGGAATAAGGATTTGTTGTTAATCCTAAGTTGAATGTGGCCTGGAATGAATTCAATATGATTATTAACTCATAGACTGAGGGCGAAACAACATTCTCTCAAACTGCAACTTCCTCACATCATGTCAATATTCAAGATACTCCTAAGAGTATTAGACATGATAGAAGGTCATGGGGAGTTACTGATAAATCTTTTATGCATGAGCAGAAATATGTTGAAATCATTCTATCTTTTCCTACTTCCAAGATCACCCTTAATGTGGAGGAAATCCCTCCTTTGGATATATTATACAATCTTCAACATAAGGATATAGTTAAAAGAGAGAGGAAGAAGAGAGAACTTCATCAATCTCAAGGATTGGTACCTGGAAAGACCACTTGCTTCGGATTTTTGTGGAAAGGTTATTTTGTTACACCAACAGAGGAATTAGGGAAGTTATATCAATTCACAGAATATTATGCTTCAGATACAATAGAAAAAGCAGTGGAAGTTCAGGAACTTCTGAAAGATAAGGAAGACAATATCACTATGATGGAGAAAACATTAAATGCAAAAACAGAAATAGTTCTGAACAGTGGTAGAAAGAAATAGTTGAATTGCAGAAAATGTTTGATACATTAAAGTTGGAGCATGATGTGGAGAAAAAAATAAAATACAATCATATTAAATAAATGCAGAGAAATTAGAGAAGTATATGATAATCCTTAGCTGACAAAATTTAATCAAGAAGCCAAAAAATTGAATTCTCTACTTAGGCATCAACAAAAAACCTTTTGCAATAAGTTTATGCCAATTTATGTCCAATGCAATATAGCAAATACCCTTGTTGATTATCTGGTAGAAATTATGAGGTATTTTGACGAAGAAAATGACAAAACTAATTGATTGATTTAATTGGAAAGAAAGTACTAAGGGTAGAAAATAAGATCTGTCTAAAATTGGCTAGGATAAAAAGTTAATCATTTTAGAAGAATGTGATATTAGAATGAAACAAGTTGAACTAGTAGTTAATGAATTCCGATATCTTTCAAATTCCATCATTTAATAATTCCATGATATCCTTTTCCAAGAAAATATCGTTTCCAACTACTCAGAGGGTTCTCTTCTAGATGTCAAGCCATTATTAAAAAATTGTTTGGACAATGGTACAATAATGGCTGAAATAATTGAGAAGTTATCCAAGATTGATCTCGAGCATCACAAATAGTTGCTTGTTAAGATTCATAGCCAATGGTTGGTGCTTGGAATCCTATCAAATGTTACCATACATATGTTGTCACTGTTGAAGACTGCTATATTTACCAACTAGATAAGGATTAAGCCAAAGAATCCTACCGAGCTCACCAATCTACTGGATGTTTATAGGATATTACAAGCCACCATTGGGAAATATTTATCTTAGCCACAATACTGTTATAAAAATTTCCTTTTTATTCTTTTAATATTTTTTTTCTATTGAGAGATTAATGGAGAAGTTTTTTTTTTCTCTCATTTGTATTTTAACTATAAATTTTCCTTTTCGAGAGGGGAGTAGGGGATATGAATTTCGAGAAGAAATGAGTGAAATTGAACTTTTGTATTTTCATTTTTCTTAATATATAGTTGAACCATTAGCAGTTCCACAATGAGTAGATTTTCAGTCTCTTAGGTATCGTTATCCATTACGGATGTTTATTTTCTTTGAAAGGAAATGTTTATTGATATTGTTCATGTATATGTGCTGTTAGTATTTCATGATAAATTATGACATGCTTAATGAAATTTAATTCATACAGTTACCAATGAAATATTTATCATATGTGATATTTTATTTAAATTAATTAAATTAACTATTTAATTAAATTAATTTATTTTGATTAATTCTAGCACATATGATTTCATATTACCCGATACTATAGTATATTACAAAAAATCATAATTAATTAGTTAGAATATATTAATACTGCTTACGTCTTATTATCGCCACCATTCATCCCACTTCATAATTATTATTTTTAAACAGTGATTGGTCCCATAATTCCAATCGAAGCCACCATCCCAAATGGAAAAGTGTCTAATTGGGGCCCTGATTAGGTTGTTTTCCCCAATATTGATGATGTCAATTCTAACCATCAACACATCCCTCTGGATGACAGTTGTTTGAAGGGATGTAAAATTTGATGACGAGAAATCATTGTGGTTCTCTCTTGAGAGGGAGCTTTGGATCCCACCAAAAGAGGAGCTTTTATCTCCAAAGGTAGAACCTTAGGAAGTTGTGTATCATCCAAAAATTGAGGAGTAGAGAGTGGAGAGAACCACTCAAGCAGAACCATCTAGAGAAGGTAGGAAAATAAACAGGGAAGGTTAAAGACTTTTGTAGGATGTGAGGGTGAATGTGGGTTCTCCTTAAAATAAACGTAGGTAGAGAAGGTCACCTAATCAGTACACATGCCACATGGCTTTAATGACTGAGATTGTAGAGACTTATCCATCCACTTTCGAGGAAGCAGTAGAGAAACCTTTGTGGGTTAACGTAATGGTGGCGGAGTACGATTCCATTGTAAATAAAAATGTTTGGGAAGTGGTTCCAAAACCAGTAGATAAATCAGTTGTGGGTTTGTGATGGATATTCAAGATAAAGTGGGAAAAACGCAAAATCATAGAAAAATAAAAGGAAATATTTTTGGCCAAGGGGTACTCTCAAGTTGAGGGGATTGACTACGAGGAGACCTTTTCTCTTGTAGCAAGGTATTCATCCAGTATATCAATTCTTTATTTGTATGCACATATGGGGTGGAAGGATCACCAGATGGATGTAAAAACAACATTCCTCAATGGAGTTATTCAGGAAGATTTGTCCATCGAGCAACCAGAAGGCTTTGAGAATTTTTATAGAGTGTCTCATTTGTGTAGACTCAAGAAAGTATTGTATGATCTCAAACAAGAACCTCGTGCTTGGTACATGAGGATCGATAACTCTTACTGATTTAGACTTCACCAGAATTGAAGTGAATGCAAACCTTTATCATATTCTTGTAGAGGGTAAATTATTGATTATTGTCTTATATGTTGATGACTTGATTATAATTGATGATGAGTAGCTCATCATATATTGCAAGGAGGACCCTGCAAGAGAGTTTCAAATGAAGGACATGGGTCTCATGCACGAATTCATTAGATTGGAAGTATGGAAAGGTGATGGAGAATTGTTTGTCTCTTGGGGAAAGTATGCCAATGACATTCTTCAAAGGTTCCTCATGGACAGTGGAAAACCCATGGATACACCTATAGTGACGAAATGAAGGAAAAAGTATTCCAATTCATGTGAGGAAGTGAATGCTATTTTTTAACGGAAGTTAGTGGGTTCACTCATGTATCTTGTGAAAAAAATACTAAATATGTCCTATGTAGTCTACCACCTGAGCCAACCTATGATTAGGCCAACCAAATTATTTTGGAGAGAAGCTATGAATGTTCTATGGTACCTTAGAGGCACTATCCAGTTTGGAATATGGTACATATGGAAAGAGGGAGTGAATATATGTGGCTTCAGAGATGTTGATTGGGCGGGGAGTTTATTAGAGTACATCATCTGGAATTTTCAGTGTTGGGTCCGCAATGGTTTCCTTGTACAACAAGAAGAAAATATCTATGGCACTTAGCTCAGTAGAAGTAGACTACATGGCTACAAGTCAAGTAGCATGTGAGGTGATCTGGATGAGAAAGATACATATTAGATTGTTTGGTAATATGATGGATCCAACTTTCATGTACTATGATAATCAGAGTTGCATCAGGCTCTTTGAAAATATTTTTTTTCAAGATTCATCCAAGAATATATATATCTCATATCACCATTTATGAGACTCTGTGTAGAGGTGGATAATGTTGTTGTAGTACATTTCGCCAAAAGAACAAGATGTTTACATTTTTACAAAGGCTTGTCAAGATGGAAGTTCAAGTTCCACAGGTGCAGGATAGTGGTGGTCCCTTTCTTACTGAGAGGGAGAGTTGCAAAATATAGAAAGAAATTCTCAATTTAGTTTTGCCTTGATGAAATTGAGAAATTTTAATTTCCACATTAACAAACAACCTGGATGGTTATATATTTTTGTTGTGTTGATCGTCTGACTTTGGTGTCGGAAATAGATCTACAGTAGACATATTTATTTGTCGTCATTTCTAGTCTAAACTAAGACCCATCACCAGGAAAAAGAATGATGTTAAATCATGTGACATGGCTTATGTGACCTAGTTCACTTAGTAAATTTAAGTTGCAGGAGTTAGAGTAGTTAAGCATGCATGACTTCTAATTTGTAGAAATCAAGGTCAGTTATCTAAGGTCATTTTCAGATAAAGTAATTCCAATGGTTTGAGGAACTATTGGAGGGTCAGGTTGTGATGTGGGAATTCATTCAAACTCAGTGATCATCTAGGTTACTGTTCAGTCAACCCAAAATAGCTAGTTCATGCAGAGAATTCCAGTTCCACAGCTGTAGTGGACTTTTCAAGGCAATGTAACATTAGTTGTAGACTATTCTTGAGTGTATAGGTGTTTCATGAAATCAGATGATAAACCTAAAGGAATTTTGCAATAAATTTGATGAATTTACAAAATAATAGTGGCCTAATTCCTCAAGGAATAACGCAAGGAAATGGGAGCTCAAGAAGATGTAAAATTTGACTCATTATTGGTGAGATATTCTCAATGACAAGAGAGATAGATTATGGACTTGTAGGTTGTGCTGAGTTGAGAAAAGAAATTGTAATACATCTCCATTATTTTTTTTCAATGAAAGTAGGCATTGGGGTTTTTAGCAGATTACATTCCCTAGGAAAAGTACTTGTTGAATATGTGTGCTTTCTTATTGCATGTCTACAATTTTTGTTCTAAATTTCTGATTAATTCCACAACGTAGTAGGTTACATTTTTGTCTTGTGATTTTGATTAAAGCTTCATGAGTAGTTAGAAATATACATCGTAATTTTTACATAAAGAATAACGCTCAAGATATTGTAGAAGATATAGCTCAGGAATGCAAAACATGAAATGAGGCTCAGGATATTGTAGGTGATGCTAACTAAGGGACTTTTCTTTAACACATCGGTGACCTTTTGTGGATTTGGCAGCATTGACTCAAATTGATTACAAAGGATTTTGATATGGTGTGATTAACCAAAGAGCCAAGTATATTTTCTAATACAAAAGTCACGAAGATGAAGTGAAAGAGTGTCATGTTCAAGAGAAACGAGCTACCATTAATAGTTTTAGTAACATATTTTCCCAATTTCCCAACCATTTCTATCCATTACCTATTTATTTTTTACAATATTGATGAGTATAACATGTGCTTTATCTATAATTTCATCCTTCATATGAATCCTTCTGAGTATATTTAACAAACCCTAATAAGGAGTGGTTTGTTCTTGTCATTTTTTATGATTCCAACATTGTTTGATCGTTTTAAAATTCCAACAAAACTGCAACTCGACTTCTTTTTCATGTTCAGAGAGTTTGAAAAAAGAGGCGAAAAATAAAACTCCACACGTTCCTTTCATAAATTTAGACTCTTAAGTCCCAAAAGGCATAAAATGATAATAAGGAGAAATTTTTACCACATTCGACTAAAGTATCCTTTTTTCGTAAATATTCTTTCTTTGTCCGGAAAAGGGTTAAAATTAATGAGAAAACATCTTTTCATTTACTTTAACGAGTTTGAAAATACAAGTACTCGACAATATTTTTCATGTTTTGGGAATCTAAAAGAAGTTGAAGAGGACTCCAGGGGGTTCCTTTTTCATACGTTTATAGAGCCAAGTATATTTTCTAATACAACAGTCACGAAGATGAAGTGAAAGAGTGTCATGTTCAAGAGCAACTAGCTACCATTAATAGTTTTAGTAACATATTTTCCCAATTTCCCAACCATTTCTATCCACTACCTATTTATTTTTTACAATATTGATGAGGATAACATGTGCTTGATCTATAATTTCATCCTTCATATGAATCCTTCTGAGTATATTTAACAAACCCTAATAAGAAGTGGTTTGTTCTTGTCATTTTTTATGATTCCAACATTGTTTGATCATTTTATAATTCCAACAAAACTGTAACTTGACTTCTTTTTCATGTTCAGAGAGTTTGAAAAAAGAGGCAAAAAATAAAACTCCACAGTTTCCTTTCATAAATTTAGACTCTTAAGTCCCAAAAGGCATAAAATGATACTAAGGAGAAATTTTTTCCACGTTCGACTAAAGTATCCTTTTTTTCGTAAATATTCTTTCTTTGTCTGGAAAAGGGTTAAAATTAATGAGAAAACATCTTTTCATTTACTTTAACGAGTTTGAAAATACAAGTGCTCGACAATATTTTTCATGTTTTGGGAATCTAAAAGAAGCTGAAGAGGACTCCAGGGGGTTCCTTTTTCATACGTTTATAGAGTCAAGTATATTTTCTAATACAAAAGTCACGAAGATGAAGTGAAAGAGTGTCATATTCAAGAGCAACTAGCTACCATTAATAGTTTTAGTAACATATTTTCCCAATTTCCCAGCCATTTATATCCATTACCTATTTATTTTTTACAATATTGATGAGGATAACATGTGCTTGATCTATAATTTCATCCTTCATATGAATCCTTCTGAGTATATTTAACAAACCCTCATAAGGAGTGGTTTGGTATTGTCATTTTTTATGATTCCAACATTGTTTGATCGTTTTACAATTCCAACAAAACTGTAACTCGACTTCTTTTTCATGTTCAGAGAGTTTGAAAAAAGAGGCGAAAAATAAACTCCACAGGTTCCTTTCATAAATTTAGACTCTTAAGTCCCAAAAGGCATAAAATGATACTAAGGAGAAAGTTTTGCCACGTTCGACTAAAGTATCCTTTTTTTCGTAAATATTCTTTCTTTGTCCAGAAAAGGATTAAAATTAATGAGAAAACATCTTTTCATTTACTTTAACGATTTTGAAATATAAGTGCTCGACAATATTTTTCATGTTTTGGGAATCTAAAAGAAGTTGAAGAGGACTCCAGGGGGTTCCTTTTTCATACATTTATAGAGCTTGAAAATGTGATAAACGTATGACATATGGTAAAAAAATTGGTTAATATATATTAAAATAATGACTAATTGACCTTTAATAGTGAAAAGTAAAGGAATTTCTTACCATTTTAATTTTTATCTCTTATGAGTGAGATTTGAGTGTATTTTACCCTCAAACATCATTAGGTGATTACACCCAACCAAGTGGACCATTTTCAGTGCCATCAGTTCCAGATAGAAGATCTATCCTTTCTCTCCTTTTTTATATTTTGTTTTTTTCATTTGGTGAAAATTATTTGAGTGTTTTCAGTGTTTTAGGGTCTAACATTTTGCCCTAGGCCCATCGCACCTTCCCTATATCTGGAGGTGAATCGGGTTTTCCCAATTTACACTAGGAAGAGCAGATGAGCGCACCTTCCAGGAAGAAAATGTGTGTTGGGTCACTTTGTCTATTGAAAGGTAGATGTGATGTGCGTAGTTTGGGAAAAACGTTTATGTTTTTTAGCTATAATTCTCTCAAAGTTTTGCACAAGGTTGATTCTAAGAGCTCTTATTTTTATTTTGCAGCTATTTAGTGGAGAAAAAATGATTATGAGCTGGATAGAAAGTTAAAATTAACCTCAATGTTTGGTTGTTGCAAATGACCCAGTAATAATACAAGCTTTAAGGAACAATGGGCTCCTTAATTTTTTCTCGATTCCAGGAATGAGAGCCCAACTTAATTTAGTGGAATATTTTGTTAGGGCATAAGATATTCAGGTACATTTCTTCAATATTGGAGCACATATTCTCATAATATAGGTGGAGAATATATATTCCTTGATAAGGTTGTCTCAGATAGGAGATCCTATCTCACTATATGGCATGAAAAGTGGTGGTCAGATTTTGAAGGACTACGTAAATTCCCATTGTAGGCCTTATTCTCAAGCAACAATGGATGGGAACATGGAAATAAAAGATATCATTCAACTTCCTTTTAGAATGATCCTATTCATTATATCTCAATTGGCTGGCAGTTCCATTTTTCATTTGGCTACCAAGTGTAAAATTCAATATGCATTGGTGTGCATAGAAACTACTCTCTTCTTGAACTGGTGTGAAGGGGTATTGGCTAACCTAAAAGAAAAAATCAAGAAATAAAAGGATGGATTCTTGAAGAAATTTGGGTATGGTTATGTTCTAGTATATTTCACTTTGGAGAGGATACCACTACTTTGTCCTTAGCGGAGGTCTTGTGAGCTTTTGGGAACTACGGTTCAATAGATGAGGCAATGGGAATATATCATGTATCATTTCTGTTAGGTCTCTATAATACTAGTGTATCCCCTTATTTTTAGTTTTAGTAAAACCCCCTTATTGTTATTATTGTGCCCCATAGAAGCCCACTATTTTTATTGTTGTGGCCTTACATTTTTATTGTTATGTCAGTGATATGAAAAATTATGATCTATGGATAAATAAAATTCCAAATTCCCTAAGTGTGGTGCTATGCACTTAGAAAAATAGATTAAAGACTTTGTTATCACTTTTTCTAAGAGTAAATAGACACACAGAAATATAGAAGAACCTATTTGTGAACCAAGCCCTTCCTATTCTCCTTATGTCACTTTTGTTGTAGATTCCAATCCAAATTAGGTCGCCAGATTGATTCCTACAAGTATAAATACATAACATCAAAGAGATTGCAATATACAAATTCCTATTTATCTTAATCAGTTAAATTGACTAAACATAAAACATATATATCATTCAAGAGTCCATTTCATGAGAAATAGAAACATAAACTGATACATATATGGGAAAATGAATAACAATCTTTATTAGAGAGTAGAAGGGGGAGGTTACAGCCAATGATTGATTTGATGTCACCAGCTCCAACTTCATCCTAGAATCATCACAATCAACATCTCACCAGCAGCATATCACTTCTATCATTCTCTCAATTGAGAATCCAACAACATTTCTTTACCAAAATTCTTCCTTTCCTAGCACCAGGATCTGTGCTCAATTTATAGGGAAAGTGAAGGTAGTTTCTCAATAAATGACCTTCTAATAATAGGAAAGACATGTTTTGAAGTTCAGAGGTGTTATATGGACAAATGGATTCTAATTTTGACACATATGGACTCTTCTAGAAGGCACTGGCCATGTGGAGATTCCATAACAATGAGAATTTCGCTCCCATTTGACCAACGCACCCTTGAATGTTGGGAAGTGCATTGCAGTGCCCCCTTGAATAGAGGGAGCTGCATAAGAAACATAGTTAGTCCCTTGAGACGTAGCGTTGGTGAGCTCATAAGTGATATAACATATACTTCAAACCTTGGAAATATCACAATAGAAGTCATGAATGATGTGTTCTTCTCTTAGGGCATATAGCAACCAAAATGATAGGGGATGATAGACCCTATTTCATTGGTCTAGGGGATGATGTACAGTTTGACCAAGTCATGGGGGATGATGCCAAAATTAACCTACAACAGTCGGCTAGGATTATATTGTGACCCATTGGACTCATATATATAGAAAGGAGGTTTTTTCATTTGTATCATCTGAGAATTTTTCATTTATGTAATGTAAATGAGGTTCCACCTCGAGGTGGTTGATTTCCAAGTCATTAATCTCTCATATTTTATTTTGTGAGTTTGTTTCATAACATTTGGTACCAGAGCTTTGGACTATAGGGTTTCATTGCTTCAAACAGGTCATCGTGGAAGTTTCGCTATAAAGTTTTTTATATGAAGGTTCGAAAGCTAAGAAAAAACCCATTTGCGATGAAATCGAGACGAAATACATGTATAAATTTCAGATCTTGGTTTGAAATATGATATGTGGAAGTTAGGGTTTTTGCAAGCTCTCGAATTTCGTCTCAAAGAGGTGATCTTTGGAACATCGTCATAGCTCTCTCTATGAGCATCAAATTGGAATTATATAAAATGTGGTCGAAATGACATAGACTCAATTTCCTATGTATCGATTTCAGAGCCGAAGGAGGAAAAAATGACACCTGGCACACTGTACAAGTTAGATCTACTGAACCAATCCATAATTAGGCCATTGTGGGAGATTGGGCATAACTTTGCCTTGAAGAATCCGAATCGGGTCAGAGCTATGGCATTGGAAAGAAGATTTAGAGGGCTACTAAAGGACCGAAGATAAAATCTTGGGGATTCAAAATTAGAGAGATACATTAGTTTTAATATCGAGCTCCTCAAAAGAAAGAAACATGTGTGTATTTTGTTTTAAAAATTGCATAAGTCTTGTTTGAAAAATCACTTTGAAGTGATTCCAAGGGCATATTAAAACTTAGAGATTAGTATTGGGTTATAAAATCCCCCCTAAAAATAATTGAACACCCATTAAGCCCTTAGAAGGCTCTCTTATGACTCATGAAGAGGAAGACGTGTAACATGATATATCAAAATTACGATACCACATGCAACAAATGTCGCTCTTGCAAAAAAGTAACCAAAGATGAAATGAAAGATAAAATAGATGGTTTGAAGAAATGCATGGAAGCTAATATGAATGGTGTGAAAGCTAAGATTGATAGTTTGAAGAATTTCATGGAAGCTAAGATCGATGGTATAGAAGGCAACATGGAATATTTGAAGAAAGACATGGAAGGTTTGAAGGAAGGTTTGGCAAAGTTGCTACAAGAAAAACTTTGTAATGGAAAAAAGGAAGTGGAGGAAACTCATGATGAGAAAAAACTAAATGCTAATAAATATTTCATAGACTCTAATGTTAGATTGAAGACCCACCATATTCCAAATACTAATATGAGGAATTTTGAGGGCAAGGATACGGTAACATGGATACTAAAGATGGAGAAAGTTCTAGTTCAAACAATATTTCCAAAACTTGACAAGGAAGGAAAAATCATATTTTAACCTTGAGAAGTCACAAAAACAAGAACTCGATAGCTATGAAATTGATCAATTTCAGAGTATCTCATCAAGTAGCAGAACTTACTAGCTAACGATTACGTATGGGGGGATGAGAATTTTATACAGAAGCATCCAAAAATAATCAAGCATTGAGGACAACACTTGTTTGAAGAAGAGGGCCATGTTAGGTCCCTATAATAATAGTTTATCCCCTTATTATTATTTTTGTGCCCCGTAGAAGCCCATTATTGTTATTTTTGTGCCCTTACATTGTGATTGTCATTTCAGCTAGGATTATATTGTTACCCATTGGACTCCTATATATAGAAAGGAGTTTTCGTCATTTGTATCATCTGAGAATTGTTAATTTATGTAATGTAAAGAAGGTTACACCCTTGAAGTGGTTGATCTATAAGTCTTTAATCTCTCTTTTCTTCTATTTTGTGAGTTGTTTTCATAACATTTTCCTGTAGAACTTATCATGATTGAGGACAATCCTAACGTCATAGTTGATTTCCAAGGACACCTAGAGCTCCTTTTACCTAAAGGAGAGCAATGGGTTGATGGAGGTAAAATAGTGTGACTTTGAATATTTTTTGGCTTTTTTCATTTATAGTTTTTGTTTTTGTTTTTAATGTATCAAAGACTAAGTATTGGCTTCAGATGAATATATTGGGCCTCTAAGACCAGTAGACTAATTGTATCTTCAACGATGGGGCCAACCACAACTTCCACATATTAGAGTTGATGCATGGGTAGAGGAGGATATGGATGATCGTAACATAGATGAGACTATTCCCAAGTTTGATCATCACATAGAGGGTTTCAATCATATTGTGCCAAATACCAGGATCAATGAGTTCCCTATTCAAATGTAGTCGTTCACTATTGGAGTTCTAGAGTGCATCAGTCAGTTGTTGTGCAAATTTTCCCATGCGATTGTGTGTTGTCATGAACATCATTGGGATTATTCGAGTAGGAGGCCTTTGAGCCATATTTTCTCTACATTTATTTTCGATATTACAGGCCATGTGGCCATATGTTTCTTGGAGATAGTTTATTTTGTAAAACGAAACACTATATACAATTATCTATTAATGTTTCCAATTTTATCTATGCTCTTGTTCAATGCATGACTTTGATTGAATTGTTTACATATGTTGCAAATTTCTTGATCTAGGTGGATATTGGTGTCCACTCGTCGATTTCACTTGGACCCCCACCATTTTTTTTCCATTTTCTTGGTTTCTTTAATCGTAGAAAAAATAACTATTTGGTTAGTTTTTTGGGTCATGGATTTTGGCTGCCATTTTAAGACCCTAAACGACGTCTTTCTAATGAAGTATCATGTGCGTCAAATGGAGATCATATGGAAATGTTACAACCCCAGGAAATTGGTTTACCAATTTACCCCAACGAGGCCCATAGTTTGGCATTTCATCTCCCAGGGATAGGTTTTTGTACCTTTAGGGTTTTCCATTGTTTCTTAATAATAAATAGTCCTTCGAGCCTCATTGTGAAACACTTCATAGGCCTATAGCCGCCACATCTCTTCTCAGAGATATGCTACCACTGCCCTAGCTAGTTTATTTCCATTTTGTTTGTAAGCATATTTTAGTTATGTGATATTAATGAAATGAAGTCTTATTTCTCCTGAATCTCTATGTTTATGTGTATTTCTTTATTTTATTGCATTCCTGGAAAATTCTAGATTAGTGGTATTAGAGCAGTCTGCTCTTTCTCAATCCTTCTTTACATGTCCCCAATGAGGTCGGGGTATAAGGAGTTAGGGTTCGATTTGGTTGAACCTTGCAAGATCAGCCTCGCAAACCCCGACGGTCACCCATGGAGGAAAAAAAGAAAGACGAGGAAGCATGAGATCCTCTCAAAATATTTCTCAAGAAGGCCCTCGAGAAATAAAGGAATGTGATGATGGATAAATTTTACCATATCCTTAAATGACTACCCATCGACGATGCATCTGCACCCAACAACCAATCTGGAGGCGCAACTCCTTTTAAGGTGAAAGTAAACTTTGGCATTCCCATATTTGAGTGAGAAATAGATGCAAACGTCGTATATAGATGGTTGAATCTATTAGAAGGGTATTTCTCCATTCATGACTTTTCCAATTGGGAAAATATTACTTTTTCATTCCTTAAAGGCACCCTCCATGTCAAGGGCTCATGGGAAACCAACTGTGAGCAAAATTACGAGAGGGAACCCTCTTAGTTTTTTGCCAAACCCACATGGTATTATTTCTGAGATGCCATCAAGGAAAAATATAATCTCGTGGGGAGCTATGAGGAAAAGTACATACAATGGAATACACTGCAGAAGGAAAGGGAACATTATGTTCATGAGGTGACGAATCTATTCCATACCCTATGCATAAAATTGGCTATCAAAGATTTAGAGAAAATTTTGGTGCTGAAAAACTGCAATATCCTGGACAGATACATTCAGGAGGAAATGGAATTCCTCGACATATCATCGCTTAGTGAAGCATATCAATATGTTGCAAAGATTGAGCAGAAGTTCAAACAGAATAATCAAGACTTTGGATATGAAAATAATAAGCAATGCAAAGGTCACCACAAACCGTAGAACAAAGGACAAAGTGAAGGCAGGGCAGCCCAGGATATCCTACAAAAACTGCAAGCCAATAAAAACACCACGAACCCTAAGAATGAAATGGGAAAGTCATTTTAGTTCCATAAGAGCTCCAGTCATGACACAAGTGAGTGTTGAGCCAGGCAGTCATAGGTGGCTAAGCTGAAGGCTTCAGAATCAGATGCATGTTGTGACTCTGACTCAAAACCAGACAAGGGGAATGACAAAGGTAATCATATTATTGATGCATATCCCAACACCACCATTTCCACCATGAAGATCTAGAAGGAGGAAGAGGAGCATATATAGGATGGGGAGTGCCTCTTCCATTCTCAAATGTATGTAAAGAGTTCCCTGTTGTAGTTCATTTTTGATAGCGAGAGCCAACATAACCACATTTCAACAGAGCTCTTGAATCAACTCAGCTTGCTTACCATAGCACACCACAACCATACACCATCGGGTGTCTTCACCAAGGATGGGATCTCCGCATCATCCAGAAATGTCGCCTTTCCTACAACATCAAGCCCTTCACAAATGAAGTATTATCTGAAATTTCTCCTCCTAATGTTTGCGATGTATTATTTTTCCAACCATACTTGTGGAAGTGACATGTTGTGTATGAGTCCCGACATTTCTTTGTTATTGTTACATTAGGAAAAAAGTGGTACAGGATACCGGAGGTAGCTCTTCCTACCACCATCCCTTTGGTTACTGCAAAAAAATGCAGTAAGATAATTTCCAGAACTGAGAAATTTGTTTTCTTGATGATCCACCATAAGGGAAAGAATAAGACCATGGTTATGACCTCCAAGCAAGGCTCCTCCACATGAAAATAACAAATGCACAAGGTCATGGAGGATTACAAGGACATCTTTAGCTCACCACTAGGGGTTCCTTTTCACTGTCAGGTCAAGCACCCCATCCATTTGACCAGTCTATCGATGATCTATTCTAGAGAATGATGAAATGAAGAGGAAAATTCAGGAGCTTTTACAGAAAGGTCACATTTGTCTAAGTTCATCACCCTTGGGGAGCCCGATCATGTTGGTGTGGAAAAAGGATGGGATTTGGAGACTCTATATTGACTATAAGGCATTCAAAAATATCACTTTCTGGAAAAGGTACCCAATCCCACGGATTTATTACCTTCTGGACCAAATCAAGGGGGGAAAATATTTCAGCAAGATCAACTTGAAGTCTGGTATCACTAGGTACCAATTGAACCCTCTGATGTGTGGAAGACTTCCTTCAAAGCCAAGGAGGTCCTTTTCAAATATTTGGTCATGCCTTTCGGGTTAACGAATGCTCCTGCACCTTCATGATGTTGATTGACGACATCTTGTGGAAATTCACCAAATCATTTGTAGTAGTGTACTTTGATGAAATCCTGATATTCATCCTGACTTGGGAAGAGCACCTCCATCACATCTAGTAGGTCCTCCAAACACTGCGGCAACAGAAGTTGTGTGCCAAGTTCAAGAAGTGCACTTTTGGCATGACCTAGGTTCAATATCTGGGATACATTATTGATGAACAGGGGGAGCATATGGATCCAACCAAGATCCAAGTCATTTAGGATTGGCCAGTCCCAACCACTCTAACAAAGCTCTGCAACTTTATGGTTCTTGCTAATTTGTACCACATGTTCGTGTTGGGATTCTCTGATATCACTTCAAGCTTGAGTCAAGTCACCAAGGGAGGAGTGAAAGAAAAATTTTTTTGGTCTGAATCTTAATAGAAGGCGTTTAGAGAGTTGAAACATTTCCTCTACTCTGCCCCAGTGCTCACATTATCAGAATAGAAAAAACCATTTGAGATTGATAAAGATGCCTATGACTATGCTCTTGGGGCAGTTCTTAGTTAATATGGGCATCCAATGACATATCACAGTGAGACACTTTCTGACAAAGTCTGAAAGTATCCCACTTATGACAAAGAGATTTATTCCAATGTGCGAGCTTGTTAACAATGGAAGCACTATATTTTTAGGAAGGAAAGGGTCATCCACACAAACCACTGACCCTTGCAGTTCATACAGACACAGAGGAGGTTGCAAAACGATCACCATCAAAAGTAGTACGCATATCTGCAATAGTTTAATTTCAATAAAAAGTAGAACAATGGAAACACCAATAATGTTACAGACTGCCTCAACCAACCACTGATCGTGCCGCTAACCACTGTGCTCAGCTCTTGTGGGCATGAGACTTCTGATTGGCCACTTCTCTACAAGAGCGATCCAAAATTTGGCCACACATACAAGACGCTCTTGGAGAGTAAGCAATTTCCAAATTTTCACCTCCGCGATGCACTGGTGTGTCACCTCAGACACCTTTTTGTTCCTTCAATGGAGCTTGCCAAGATGATTTTGGAAGTGCACTACAGTTGGGTCACTAGGCATTTTGGGGTTGAGAAAGCAATGGAAGTATTGTAGAAGTATCTCTATTGGCCAAACCTTTGATAAAATTTTGGGAAGTACATTAGATCCTACACTTCCGACACCATTTCCAGACTGAGCATCAAGAAGCAAGGCCTCTATACTTCGTTGCCTACCCATAGTCGACCTTGGGAATCCCTCTCCATGGATTACATGTCGGGCCTTCCTTCTACTAAGCATGAAAATGACTGTGTTTTTGTGGTCGTCGATAGATTCTTGAAGATGGCCATTATGGTGGCCTACAAGAAGAATATCACAATAGAATCCACTGCTAAACTCTTCTTTGAATGAGTGTGGGTACACATTGGGATCCCACAGTCTATCATCTCCTGTCAAGACAACATGTTCCTTAGTATATTTTGGTCGAGCCTTTGGTCAATGTGGGACACCAAGCTCACCAAGTCCATATTTTTCCATCCCCAATGTGATGTCCAGAGAGAGGTAGTCAATAGGATGATCGTACACATTCGTTGCATGTACAAATCAAAGCATCCATGCACATGGGATGAGAGTCGTCCCTATGTAAAGGAGAAATATAATCCAGCTCTCCACAACCCAACCAACCACAACCCCTTTTAGGTGGGCTTGGGATTCCAGCTACTATGTCCCATTGATGTAGCCATGCCATTTGTGGCTACTCAGGCTGATTCATCTCATGTCCTAATTGTAGTTGGCAAGGTGAACAACTTCATTGAGCACATTCAACACATATGCCAATATGTTCATGATAGATTGGATAGATTCAATGCTAAGTACAAGAAGTGACATTATCAACATCAGGTGCCACACAACTTCCATGTGGGTGACAAAGTGTAGCTCCATTTGCAGAAGGAGAACCTTGGTGGACCCCACTGCAAGCTTCACCTGCTCCGATATGGTCCATACACCATCACCAAGGATGTAGGGGAAAATTCCTTCAAGATCTGTATTCCACCATTCTTTGGTCTTAACAAATTTTTCAATCTCAATCGCCTTCGACCTTACTTTCCACCTCTACTGGACAAATCCGACATGGCAGAACAACTCATAGAAATAGATTTAAACCCAGATTGCATGGAACAATGCACAACTAATCGAATCATGGACACAAATATTAATAAAATCCACTAGATATGATCCAACTATATCGAGTTGTCAAAGAAATCCAACTCCTTCACCAGGGCAAGTGGCTCACAGGGGACCAAGTTCAATAGACATTTCCTCATCTCATGGAGGAACTCAACGCAATGGAGACCATTTCTTCCTAAGGAGGGAGGAATGATCTAGGTGGATAATGGTGTCCACCCACCTATTCGACCATGATCCCCACCATTTTTTATTTCAGCTTTTCAGTTTCCTTTATTGTAGTGCAAAATACTATTTTTGGCAGTTTTTTGGGTGCTGAACTTCTAAAGCCGTTTTGAGACACTAAACGACGTTTTTTTTGGAAAATCACATTTAGAAAATTTGATTCTTTGACTTGATATTTTTTTTCTTTAGTTGTATTCCTTGGATAGATATTCCTAACGATGTCTCATGTGCATCAAACAAAAATCGTATGACAAATTTACGGCCTCGGGAAATTGATGTTCCAATTTGCCCCAACAAGGCCGATAGTTTGGCATTTCATCTCCCAGGGTTATGTTTTTGGATTTTTATGGTTTTACAGTGTTTCTAAATAATAAATAGGCCTTTGAGCATCATTGTAACATATTTCAAAGGCTTGTAGCTGCCACATCTCTTCTTAGATATAAGCTACCTATGCTCTAGCTAGTTTATCTCCATTCTGTCTCTAAGCATATTTCAGTTATGTGATATTAATGAAATGAAGTCTTATTTCAGCTACATCTTTGCGTTTATGTGTATTTATGTATTTTATTTTGTTCCTGTATAAATCAAGATCAGTGGTATCAAAACAGTGTTCTCTTTCTCGATCCTTCTTTGCATTTCCCCAAGGAGGTTAGGGTATAAGGATTTAGGGCTGGATCTAGTTGAACCTTTGCAAGATCAACCTCACAAACCCTGATGCTTGCCCATGGGGGATGAAAAGAAAGATGAGGAAGCATGATATCCTATCAATATATTGATCCAGGAGGCCATCAAGAAACAAAGGAATGTGATGGTGGATAAATTTTCCCAGATGCTCCAAGAACTATCCATTGGCGACGGATCTGCATCCAGTAGCCACTCTGGTGGTGCAAGTCCTTTCAGGGTACTAATAAACTTTGAGAATCCCATATTGGAGGTCAAAATTGATAGAGATGTTGTAGATATATGGTTAATCTACTAAAGGGTATTTCTCGGTTCATGACTTTTCCAACCGGGAAAATATTACTTTTTCACTCCTCAAAGTTGCCCCCCATGTCAAGGACTGCTGGGAAACCTACTATGAGGAAAATTATGAGAGGTAACCCTCTCTGTTTCTTGCCACACCCACTTTGGGATTCTTTCAGAGATGCCATCAAAGAAAAATATTATCATGTGGGGAGCTATGAGGACAATTACATACATTGGAGTACCATGTGGTAGCAAAGGGATCAAGATGTACATGAGTTGACGAAAATGTTACATACCCTATGCAAGCAATTAGGTACCAAAGATTCAGAGAAACATTTGGTTTTTAAGTACTATAGTTGTGTGCATAGATAAATTCAGGAGGAAATGGAGTTCCTTGACATCTCCTCGCTTGCTGCATCATACTGGTATGCTTCCAATATTGAGCATAAGTTCAAATAGAAGAAGTAGGAATTTGGATATGTGAATCATAAACAAAGGAAAGATGAACCCAAATTGAAGAACAAAGGATAAAGACAAAGAGGGGTGTCCCAAGATAACCTGCGAAGGATGCAAGCAAAGAAAACACCGCAAAGCCAAAGAAGGGCATGAGAAACTATTGTGAGTTCCATAAGAGCTCCACTCACAACACAACTGAGTGTTGGGTCAAGCAGTGAGTGGTGGTCGAGCTGAAGGCTTCTAAATAAGAGGCATGCTCTAACTCTGAATCAGAACCTGACAAAGGGAATGAAAAAGGGAAGAATATTATTGATAAGGAGCCCAATGCCACCGTTTCCACCATGAAGATGCAGAAGGAGGAACCATAAGAGCTAGAGGAGGGGGAGTGCCTCTTCCATCCCAGATGTGGGTAAAGGGTTCCCCGCTACAATTCATTATCGACAGTGACAACCAAAAGAGCCTCATTTCAGTAGAGTTTTTGAAGCATTTGGGCTTGCTGACCACATTACACCCACAGTCACACACAATCGAGTGGCTTCACCAAGGACGAGATGTTCGCGCCAGCCAGCAGTGTCGCCATCCATATAGTATCAAGCCCTTCACGAATGAGGTATTATGTGAAATTCCTCCTCTTGATGTTTTTGATGTATTATGAGACCAACCATACTTGTGGAAGCAACATACTGTGAATAAGTCTTGGCCTTGCATTGTTATTGTTAATTTTGAAAATACGTTGTACAGCATACCAAAGGTAGCACTGCCTATTGACATCTCTTTGTTTACTACAAAACCATGAAACACGCTCATTTCCAAAACTCATAAATTTATTTTCTTGATGATCAATCTTCAAGTGAAGAAGAACACTATGGTCATGAACTCCATATATTTCTCCTCTGCACGAAAACAAAATATTTACAAGGTTATGGAGGAGTACGGGGACATATTCACCTCACCCACAGAGGTGCCTCTATACTATCAGGTCAAGCACCCCATTGATCTGACGCTTGGTGAACCACTACCCAATTGACATATATATCGGCGCTTTGTTCTAGAGAATGTCGAAATCAAGAGGAAAATTTAGGAGTTGTTGCAGAAAGTTCACATCCGTCCGAGTTCATCGCCCTATGGGAGCCTGATCATGTTGATGCAAAAGGAGGATGGGAGTTGGAGACTCTTTATTAAATATCGAGTGCTGAACAAGATATTTGTCTAGAATAGGTACCTGATGCCACAGATTGATGACCTTATGGACCAACTCAAGGGGGGAAATATTTCAGCGAGATCATCTTGAAGGCCGAGTATCTCGAGGTATCTATTAAACCCTATGATGTGTGGAAGAATTCCTTCAAAGCCAAGGAGGGTCTTTTTGAATGGTGGGTCATGCCTTTTGGGTTTACGAATTCTCGCGCAAACTTCATGAGGTTGATGGATGACATATTGCGCCTATTCTCCAACTCATTTTTAGTAGTGTACTTGGATGACATCTTGATCTTCATCCATAATTGGGAAGAGCACCTCCACCACATCCGACAGGTCCTCCAAACACTGTGGAAACACAATTTTTGTTCTAATTTGGAGAGGTGAACTTTTGGCATAACCCAGGTTCGGTATCTGGGATACATTCTTGATGATAGGGGGGTACATGTGGATCTAGCCAAGATCCAAGTTATTCGAGACTGGCCAACCCCAACCACTGAAATAGAGCTCTGTAGCTTTCTGGGTCTTGCTAATTTCTAATGCAAGTTTGTGTTGGGATTCTCTCATGTCTCTGGGCCCTTGAGTAAAGTAATCAAGGGAGGAGCAAAAGAAAAATTATTTTGGTATGAATCTCAATATAAGGAATTCGTAGAGTCCAAACACCGCCTCTTCTCTGCCCCAGTGATCACATTACCATACCTTCAAAAAATATTTGAGATTGAGAGAGATGCCTCTGACTATGCTATTAGGGAAGTTCTTACTCAACAGTGGAATCTAGTGGGCATATCATAGTGAAACATTATCCAACACAGTCCGAAAGTATCCCACTTATGAAAAATATATGTATTCCATTGTGGAGGCTTGCTGAAAATGAAAGAATTATATTTTTGGGAAGGAAACGATCATCCATATTGAACACCGACCCTAGTAGTTCATGCAGACACAAGGGAAGTTTAATAACGACCAAAATCAGAATTGGTCCACATATATGCAACAATTTCATTTGAACATCAGGTACAAGAAGGGTAGCACCAAAAATGTTGCAGACTGGCTCAACCAAGCATCGATCGTGGCACTAACCACTATGGTCAAATCTTATGGGCATGAGACTTTTGATTGGCTGCTTCTCTACAAAAGCGATCCAAAATTCGGCCACACATACAATACTGTCTTGGAGGGTAAGCAAGTTCCAAAATTTCACCTCCATGATGCACTGTTATGTCATCTGGGACACCTTTGTGTTCTTTCAAGAAAGGGTGTGAAGATGATCTTGGAATCACACTACAGTCGGGTCACTGTGAATTTCGGGGTGGAAAAATAGTGGTAGTACTACAAAATTATTTCTATTGGCCGAACCTTCGACAGGATGTCAGGAAGTACATTAGATCCTACACTGCCTGCATGATTTCCAAACCGACCAGCACCAAGCAAGGCCTGTATACTTCATTTCCTACCCTTATTCAACATTGGGAATCCATCTCCATGCATTACATGTTGGGACTTCCTTCTACTAAGAATAGAAAAAACAGTGATTCGTGGTCATCGAAAGATTCTCGAAGATGGCCATTATGGTGGCCTATAGAAGAATATCATAGCTGAAGCCACTGCTAAACTCTTCTTTGAACGAGTGTGGGTACACTTTGGATCCCACAATATATCATCTCATATCAGGACAATAGGTTCCTCAGTATATTTTGGTCCAGAGTCTGGTCAATGCTGGACACTCAACTCACTAAGTCCACAATTTTCCATCCCCAATCTGATGGCCAAATAGAGGTCGTCAGTAGGATGGTCGTACACATTCTGCGCATGTATAACTCAAAGCATCCACAAAAATAGGAGGAGAGCCTCCCCTATGTACAAAAGATCTATAATTGGGATCTCCATAGCTCAACCGGCCATAGCCCCTTTCAGGTGGGCATGGGATTCCAACAACTATGTCCCATTAACACAGTTATGCCATTTGCAGCTACTCAGGCCGATTCGGTTAATCTCCAGTATTAATATGACAAGGCACACAATTTCATTGAGTGCATTTAACACATCTACCAATAGGTTCTTCACATACTGGCCAGAGAAAATGCTAAGTACAAGCAGTGACATGATCAACATTAGGTGCCACACAACTTCTAGGTGGGTGAAAAAGTGTGGTTATATTTGTAGAAGAAGAGCCTATTGGAATCACGATTGCCGTTAGAAAAAAACTTACAGGTGTTAGTCTTCGCTACAATCGCCAGAGTTAGGATCCACGAGAGGTGATTAATCCATGTCGCAAAACACACAGGGAGAGTTGAACCCAACGTCCAACAATATCCCCCCAGCGCGAGCTGGGTGACTGTCTCTCCCATACCAGTTGTTGGACTCACAATTTCTCTTAGACCAAAAACCGTAGGCGTTAGTCTCTGTCATAATCGCCAGAGTTAGGATCCATGAGAGGCAGTTAGTCGATGTCGCGAAATACACGGGGATTGTTGAACCCAATGTCCAACAATAAAATTTTTGATCACTGATTGTCATTGATGTCAACCCAAGCAGCACCAAGGGCTACCCCTATCTTGCATGGGAATTTTCACCTACCAAATTACTATATTCTAGATGAATAATATTTTTTTATGGTTTGTACTTGTTGAGATGTTTCCGTTGATATATGGCACACCATGTAATTCTTCATGGTTTGAGAGATATTCATGTTTGAATTTTGTAACCCCAGTTAGTGGGCTAAAACCCCATGGGGTTGTGGCATGGGTCATTGAAAATTCAATAATTAATCATTTTTAAGCTCCTAAAACCTCTCCCATGTTCACTTGTTGAATCCCTCTCAACCTAAGAATTTATATAAATTGTGATCCTCATCTCCTCCTCTTGTAGGGATTTCGCTACCTGAAACAGTTCATCATGGAATTTGTGCTATAAATTTTTTTATAAAAAGGGTCAGAAGCTAAAATTTTTATGTGGTGAAGCTGAAATCTTGAGGAATCTCCTGTAAAAATTTTAGATCTAGGTGCGCAATATTTTCAGAGATATGATGTGTGGAAATTAGTGTTTTTGTAGGCTCCTGAATTGCCTATCAAACAAGCCACCTTGGGAAAACCATCATAACTCTCTCTCTCTGAGTATCATATTGAAATTCTATAAAAAGTGGCAGATTTTAGATGGATTGTAGTTTTCAATGTATCAATTTTAGAGCTGAATGAGGAAATATTGACACGTGGCACACCATACAAGTTTTCCCTACTGAACTAGTCCATAATTAGGGCATTGTGAGAGACTGGGCATAAATATCACTTGAATAATCCAAATTGGGTCAGACCTATGGCATTGGAAAGAAGACTCAGAGAAATACTACATGACTAAAAAAACATATTGGGGATCTGAAATGACAAAGATACACCAGATTCAATATCGATCTCCTAGAAGACAAGAAAAATCTAGATCATGTGTTGTCAAGGGCTGAAAGGGACTAGACTTTCTAGGGCAGAAAATTAAAGAAAGGTGTAGCAGAGGGTAGCATGAAAAGAGCAACAATCAAGGTGCATAACAACAATAAGAAGTTCACCGCATGAAAGCTTCAAGGGGGAAGCACTGCATACAGTCATTGTAAAGGTAGCATTGTGCTAATTCATTGTAAATGCATCATTGTAAAAATTGTACAAGTGTCTATCTGCCAAAAGTTGAAGAGGCAGTGTTCGGAGGTCTAGGATCATCATTAGGTGGTTGTGTCATAGTTGGGGTTCTAGTCTAGTGTGTCTTCTTCTTATACATCATTCTATATCATTGTAAAGTGGACCATTTTCCCTGGTACGGGAGTCCATTTTTGTTTTATTCTTATATAGGGTGGTAGGGTGGTGCTAGGGTGAGTTGTAGCTCATTAGGTCTTAGGGCATCCGTTCAGTTGACTACTAAAGAATCTCAGGCATTAGAGTGTCCATCAAGTCGGAGCTGGAGAATAATGATTTTCTAGATTCTATAAAGTTGGATCTTTATTTTCAATTCGAGTTGAATGTTAAAGAATTATTAGAAAAGAATTCAGGTGGTTTTTGTCTCGGAGTGGGTTTCCACCTTAAAAACAATGTTCATTTTTATTCCTTTTGTTTACTGCTATCACTGTACAAACACTGATAATAATTGAAGATTAACAAATTCTCTAAAAGATTAATAATAATACTAATTGAAAGGAATATCGATTCACCCCCCCTCCCCCCCTCAGTATTTCCAACAATTGCTATCAGAGCTTGGTTTCTTCAATAGAAGTTTAACAGCTGGAAGGAGGTCATGGAGCATGAAAAGAATGGTGTACCTCTGTTCAGTGAAAATAATTATGCACTCTAGAAACGAAGAATGGAGGTATATCTCCTGGCACAAGGTTATGAAGTATAGGACATTTTTCAAAAGAACTTTACACCAACCATGAATGAACAAGGTAAGAATAATTTGGTAAATGATGCAAAAGCAAAAAATATCATTATCAATGAAGTTATTGAATTTTCTTATCATAAGGTGTTGGGTTGTAAAATAGCCAAAAATTTATGGGACAAGATTGAGAATATATATGCAGGTGATTCAAATGTCAAAGAAGTGAAGCTTCAAATGTATAGAGAAAAATTTGAACAACTCAGAATGAAAGAGGATGGTAACATTGCTGCATACTTCCAATACGTTGATGAAATAACCAACACTCTAGAAGGATTGGGAGAGCTAGTTGACGAGAAGACTATTATACGAAATATTCTTAGGATGTTACCAGGGAGATTCAACCCAAACGTATCAGTCTTAGAATACAGTGCAAATCTGGGGAAAATCAGCAAAGAGGAATTACATGGATTTCTCATAGCATATGAAGTGATACTTGATGAAGAAGAGGGTACTTCACATCTAGAAACTATGTTCGTTGCATCTAAGAAAAGAAATAATGAAAAACAACTTTCAATTGAAAACACATGCACCTGCAAGTGTGAAGAAAAGGGAGATGATGAAGAAGGTCTTTCAGATGAAGAATATGCTTAAATTACGAGAAAACCAAAAATTGGTAAGGGAAATTTCAAAGGTAAAGTTCCATTGTTATGTTTCGGCTGTGGTGAGGTTGGGAATTTCACAGAAAAATGTCCGAATAGAAGTGATGGAAACTCAAAAGGAAAGAAAGGCTTTAAGAAATTCAACAAGCAAGGCAAAAAGAAAGGATCCAAAAGGATATTTCTCTCTAAAGAAGATAGCTCATCATCCGATGAAGACAGTGACAGTGAAGAGGAAGCCAATGAGAGAGTATTGTTTATGGCCAAGCACAATAAACAAGAGGTATCAAACAACGAAGAAGAAGGGTTGACCATAGAAGAATTTTCTAAGGAGGCAATCAGGCTTATAAAAGAGCTCAAGGCTGAGAAGATCCGTTCCAATACTCATGAAGAACAAGTTCAAGGTATCAAAATTGAAGTTGAAGAAGAAAAATGTATTGAAGAGTCACTTCAAAAGAATTTGGAAGAAAGAAACCAAGAAAGGGAAGCATTAGAAGCCAAAGTAGTCTTAATGCGGAAGGAAGTGAAGAAGGGAAAAAATGTCCAAAACTATGCCGACAGCTCAAGGGCATTGGTAGAACTCATCAACAATCAGCAATCTTACAACGACAGAACTAGCCTCGGTTACCAATAAGAAGAAGCAAGACCTTCTAAAACAAAATACAATGAACCTATGAAATTTGACATGCATGTAGACTTCATTGGACAAGATTTGCAGGAACATGCTTGGAAGACGATTCCTCGATGAAGATTTCCATCCACGTACCAACATATCTTTCATCACTATTGTTATTCCTGTGGAAAATTTGGTCATAAAGCTGTAGAATGTCACACGTACCGTAGGAACCAATACAATTCCTGGAGATCCTTCAAATCTGAACTTCCCAGGGCTCAAAGAAACATCAATAGATTTGAACATTTAGTAAATAATATGGAATGTTACAAATGTCATAACTTTGGACACATAGCAAAGATTTCATATTTGAAAATCATCTAGAAGAATCTTTGAAGCCATAGAATGAATGAGCATGGAAGATGAAGAAGACTGATAATTGTGCTCTCTCTCTCTCAAGGCTCAAAACAACAGAGATGTGTGGGATGTTGATAGTGGTTTCTCAACGCATATGACTAGAGATAGAAATAAATTTGTATCTCTGAAAGAGAAGAAGCATGGAACCTTATCCTTTGGAAATGATGGATCTTAAAATGTTATAGGATCATGTACCATCACTCTCGGAAGCAAAAATGTTCTAGCCAAGAATGTTCTATTGGTTGAGAACATGAATCAAAATATGCTCAGTGTTGGAAAAATGTGTGATCAAGGACACACAATGCTATTCAACTCCACAAAATGCGAAATCAGGAAAGGCAGGTATGGTAAAATTGTGGCTACAGCAAGTCGAGCTCCAAACGACATATATGTTCTGGATGAAGCAACTAAAGCATGTATACTAGCTAAAGAAGATGAAATTTGGTTATGGAACAAATGAATGGGTCACATAAACTTTGAAAATCTTGTCAGGATAAGCAAAAAGGAAGCAGTATGAGAAATGTCAAAAATCTCAAAACCTTCCAACACACTCTGTGAGGTTTGTCGGCACGACAAGCAGACAAAAGTCCAATTTAAAACAAAATAACACTTTGCATCACATCCATTGGAATTGATACATACTGATATATGTGGTCCTATGAGAACAAAAGGCTTAGATGGAGAATTATATTTCATGTTAATGATAGATTACTATACCAGGATGACAGTCGTCAATTTCCTAATGAAAAAATCTGAAGCATTTGAGTGCTTTAAGGTATACAAGGAGTTGGTCGAAAATGAAAATGATTCGAAAATAAAGTGTCTAATATCAAATAATGGCAGAGAATTCACTTCCAAATTATTTCAGCAATACTGTGACGAAAATGGAATAAAAAGACACTTTTCAACAACACGAACACCTTAGCAAAATGGAGTTGTTGAAAGAAAGAATAGAACCGTATAGGACATGGGTAGAACAATGTTGAAGGACTCAAAATTGGCTGAAACATTTTTGTTTCAAGCAATTTATATGGAATTCCTCATTATCAACCGAAGTCTTCTCAGAAATAATTGCAAAAAGACCCTATATGAATTACGAAAATGAAAACCAACTAATGTAAAATAGTTCAGAATATTTAGAAGCAGATGTTATATCAAAAGAGAAGATCAAAATTTGGGTAAGTTTGAATCACGTGTTGATGAAGGTAGCTTTTTTGGTTACTCTCGCAAAAGAAATGCCTATAAATGCTATAATCTAAGACGAAAATAGATAGTGGAGAGAATAAATGTTACATTTGACGAAGATGGTGTTCTAACAAATAATGATGAGGATATAGAATCTTTGAAACTTGAGACAAACGCTGAAAAAGACACAGAGAAAATTCTAGAAGAAGAATCAACTATCAACCATGAAGTAAATAATGATCATCAAGATATATTGAAACAATAACAAAAAGATCCTCCAAAGAGAACAAAAGAATGGATTCAAAAGAAACATCCATCAAATCAAATCATTTGTGACATAAATGAAGGTCGACAACTTTGTTCATCACAACAAGCTCACATTTCTTTTCTAGCAACCTTTGAGCCTAGTAGTTTTGAGGAAGCTAGCCATAATGAACATTGGGTAGAAACTATTAATGAAGAAATGGATTAAATCAAGAAGAATAACACCTGTGAATTAGTTCCACGACGAAAAGATAAAAAATTCATTGGATTAAATGGATGTTCAGGAACAAATTGAATGAATATGGACAAATTACCAGAAACAAAGCAAGGTTGGTTTGCAAAGGCTATGCACAAGTGGATGTAATTGATTTCGATGAAACATTTGCACCAGTAGCTAGAATGGAAGCCATCTGAATTTTTCTCGCCTATGCATGTTCAAGAAAAATCAAAGTCTACCAAATGGATGTTAAGTCAACATTTCTGAATTGTGAATTAGAAGAAGAAGTTTACGTCGAACAACCTAAAGGTTTTCTACTATCAGAAAAATAAGACTATGTTTACAGGTTAAAAAAGGCTCTATATGGTCTCAAGCAGGCTCCCAGAGCTTGGTATGCTCGTCTTGATGGATATCCATGTCAACAAGGGTTCAAGAAAGGTATTGTTGATAGCAATATTTATGTACAAACAGATAAAGATAATTTAACAATCGTTCAGGTATATGTGGATGATATAATATTTGGTAGTGTTGATGATCAACTAAGTAAGAACTTTTCTACAAATATGCAAAGTGAGTTCGAGATGTCTTTACTTGGTGAGTTGACATACTTATTAGGGATTCAAATATCTTAGCAAGAGAAAGGAATATTTATATGTCAAGCCAATTACATCAAGGAAATTCTCAAGAAATTCAAAATGGAAGATTGAAAACCCGTCTTTACTCCAATGGTAATAGGTTGTAAATTGAGCATAGATGACTCATCTAAGGATGTGGATCAAATGTTATATAGATCTATGATTGGTAGTCTCCTATATGTAACAACCTCCCGACCAGATGTTATGCAAGAAGATGGACAAGTAGCAAGATTCAAAGTAGCAACAAAAGAATCACATATTATTGAAGTCAAAATAATTCTTTGATATCTAAAGGGAATAGAAGAATATGGCTTGTGGTATCCCAAGGATAACAATCTCATTATTCAAGCTTTTACAGATGAAAATTGGGTAGAAAGCGTTGATGATCATAAGAGTACCAGTGGAGAAACATTCTATCTACATGATTGTCTCGTATCATGGTTGAGCAAAAAGAAAACCTCAATCTCATTATCTACAATGGAAGCAGAATGCATTGGAGCGACAACATGTTGTACTCAATTCCTTTGGATGAAACAAACTTTGCAAGATCCTCAAGTACAATTCAGTGAGCCTATTCCCATATTCTGTGACAACACCAGTGCCATGAGCATCTCCAAGAATCCTGTCATGCATTCAAAAACAAAACACATTCTGATCAAGTATCATTTTTTTAGAGAAAAAGTCACTGAAAATAATATCAAACTTGAGTATGTTGGTAGAAAAGAAAAAATCGATGATATGTTTACTAAAACTTTACCTCGTGAAGCATTTGAATATCTTCACCAAAACCTTGGTATTCTCCCAAGTTCTCATTAGATTTTTCTTAGTCAAAATATAAAGGGGGAGTGGAAGTGTGTACAGGTCTGCAGGATGGTTGTGTGTCAAGGGGAGTTACACTTTTCCATTGATGTCAAAGGGGGAGAGAATGTTGTAGGAAGAGGTGTCATGATCGTAGAGGGAGTAATTGTGTTTCCATCAATGCCAAAGGGGGAGATTGTTGATCAGTGGTTGTCATTGATGTCAACACAAGCAGTACCAGGGGCTACCTTGATATTTCATGGGAATTTTGACCCACCAAATTACTATATTCTGGGTCAAGAATAATTTTATGGTTTCTACTTGTCAAGATGTTTTCGTTGATATATGGCACGCCATGTAACTATACACGATTTGAGATATATTCATGTTTCAAGTTTTTAACCCAAGTTAGTGGGCTAAAATCCCATGGGGTTGTGGCATGGGTCATTGAAAATTAAATAATTAATCATTTTTAAGCTCCTTAAATCCTTCCCACGTTCACTTGTTGAAGTCCCTCTCAACCTAAGCATTTATATAAATTGTGATCCTCATCTCATCCTCTTGTAGGGATTTCACTACCTGAAACAGGTCATCATGGAATGCTCGCCATAAAAATTTTTATGCGAAGGTTCAGAAACTAAAATTTCTATGAGGCGAAGCCGAAATCTAGAGGAAGCTCTTGTAAAAATTGCAGATCAAGGTGCGCAAAATTTTCGGAGATATGATCTGTGGAAGTGAGTGTTTATGCAGGCTCCTGTACTTCATCTCAAAGAAGTCACCTTGGGAAAATCGTCATAACTTTCTCTCTGAGTATCAGATTGGAATTCTATAAAAAGTGGTGGATAATGCACAGACTATAGCTTTTGATGTACAAATTTCAGAGCCAAATAAATAAACAGTGGCACGTGGCACACCATACAAGTTTTCCCTAATGAACCAGTGCATAATTAGGGCATTGTGAGAGATTGGGCATAACTCTTACTTGAAGAATCCAAATTGGGCCAAACCTATGGCATTGGGGACAAGACTCAGAGGAATACTACAGGACTAAAAATCACATATTGGGGATCTGAAATAGCATAGATAAACCAGATTTAATATCGATCTCCTAGAAGGAAAGAAAAAGATAGATCATGTGTTGTCAAGGGCTACAAAGGAATAAACTTTCTAGGGAAGCAAAGCAAAGCAAGGTGCAGTAAAGGCTAGCATGACAAGAGCAATAATTAGGGTGTAGAATAACAAAAAAAAGTTCACCACATGAAGTCTTCAAGCGGGCAGCACTTCATATGGTCATTGTAAAGGTTTCATTGTACTAACTCATTGTAAATGCATCATTGTAAAAATTGTACAAGCGTCTATCTGCCAAAAGTTGAAGAGGGAGTGTCGAGAGGTATAGGATCATCATTAGGTGGTTGTTTCATAGTTGGGGTTATGGTCTAGTTTGTCTCCTTCTACATCATTCTGTATCAATGTAAAGTGTACCATTTTCCCTGGTATGGGAGTCCATTCTTGTTTTATTCTTCTATAGGGTCGTAGAGTGGTACTAGGGTGGGTTGTAGCTCATTGGGTGTTGGGCCATCTGTTCAGTTGACTACCGAATAATCTTGGGTGTTGGAGTGTCCATCTAGTGGGGGCTAGAGAGTAATGATTTTCTAGATTCTAGGAAGTTGGAGCTTTATTTTCAATTGGAGTTGAATATTAAAGACTTAATAGAAAAGCATTCAGGTGGTTTTTGTCTCAGAGTGGGTTTCCACCTTAAAACTACGTGCATTTGTGTTCCTTTTATTTACTGATATCATTGTAAAAACACTAATAATAATTGAAGATTAACTAATTCTCAGAAAGATTAATAATAATACTAATTGAAAGGGATAATGATTCACACCCCCCTCTCAGTATTTCCAACAGATCCTTGCTAGACCCCACCGCAAGCTTCACCCCCTCTGATATGGGACATACACCATCACCAAGGTTGTAGGGGACAATGCCTTCAGGCTTAGTATTCCACCATTCCTTGGTCTTCACCTAGTGTTCAATGTGGACTTCCTTTGGCCCTACCTTCCACCTCTAGTGGACACATCTAACATGGCATAACAACTCAGACCAACGGAGTTAAGCCCATACTACATGGAACAAGCCACGACTGACTGGATCATGGAAAAATAGATCAATAACGCCTGCCAGCAGATGATATAGCTATATCGAGTTGTTAAAGCAGACCAACTCCTTCACTAGGTCAAGTTCATCATGATGGACCAATTTCAACAGAATTTTCCTCATCTCATGTTGTAACTCAACGCAATGGGAACCTTTACTTACTAAGGGGTATTAATGATCCATGTGTATATTGGTGGCCACCTACCTATTCTACTTGGACCTCGAGCATTTTTTCTTTCAGTTTTTCAGTTTCCTTAATTCTAGCACAAATTACTATTTTTGGCAGTTTTTCAAGTCTTGAACTTCCGGTGCAGTTTTGAGGCCCTAAATGACGTTCTTTTGGAAAATCAAATCTCATGAAAGAGGGTCTTTGACCTTGCATTAAATATCACTAGTTTTAGTCCTCAGATAGATTTTTCTAACGTGGTATCATGTGTGTCAAACATAGATCATATGCCAAATTTATGACCCCAGGAAATTGATGTACTAATTTACCCCAACGAGGTCCATAGTTTGGTGTTTCATCACATAGGGTTAGGTTTTTGGATGTTTAGGGTTTTCCATTGTTTCTCAATAATAAATAGGTGCTCGAGCCTCATTGTAACATGGTTCAGAGGCCTGTAGCCACCACATCTCTTTTGAGAGATAAGCTACCACTGCCCTAGCTATTTTATTTTCCATTATGTCTATAAGAATATTTCAGTTATATTATATTAATGAAATGAATTCTTATTTATGATGCATCTCTCTGTTTATGTGTATTTATGCATTTTATTGCGTTCCTTCATAAGTATGAATCATCTCTGTATAAAACATAATTGTGTCATGCATCAGTTACTTTATTTATACTTCTAGTAATACTTTGATATTGAATGTAATGAAAATTTCAATCTAGAAGGAGAAACCTTAAAACCATTTGTAGCATAGTTGGACTTCATATTGAATAAATGTTTTTTAGATTTATTATTATGATTTGTGAATCAATTCTAGCCACTAAATGTCGAATTCCAAGAGAAATAACAATATACAATAATTCAATCACTTTGTTATACATAATGATATTTTTAGCTTAGATACCAATACCAATTCTTTATAAAATCACTAACTACCCACTAGGAGCATGGATAGCCCACGCTACAGAGGAAAGGTTTCGAGTACTATGACTAGTGCCATTAACATAACTAACATATGGTTGAGGGAACGCCGACACGTGAAAATCAAATGTAGCTCAAAATTAGTAGAGGCAGTAAGGAACTCCAAAGAAAACATACTTGAAACACTAAGACGCTTATACATTATGTAAAAATAGACTATGTAAAGGTAATATAGGCATAGTACGTTTTCAGGTACAACCTATTTCTGGGCTGCAACAAAGGGATTCCATTGAAATGAATGAGCTCATAATCCCCTTTTCCAAGAAATACGTTTGACTATATATTAGCCTAGCCACATCGGTATGAGCTTTCCAACTCTTAATTTTTAGCTTCCTAATCATATCAAAGGATCGGATCACCTTCTGAGATGGCATGAGGTTTAACATTTTTTTCATATTTTGCTTTGATGTTTTTCTTGTGGGCCTCATTTCCCATTGCGACATCGTGTTGAGCATAATCTAAGAGAGAGAGATGCAAAAAATACTCTTCTTCGACAAAAGTTGCGTGAACAATATCGATGCAAAGCTTTAAATATGGAATATGACATTCAATCGAGTGAAGTACATCTAGACCATACACAAAATGAAAGGGTGTGAATCAAGCTGCATTGCAGATAGATGTTTGTTATTCTCACTAACCAGAAAAAAAAAAATTAGATGCCAATTCGGCTTACGAATCCATACCATTTTTTGCAACACTTTTTTAAAAAAACCTTAATAATGGATTCTAATTTTCCATTAGCTTGTGGGTAAAAGGAATTTTAACTAACACATTAAGGGCTCAACTTGGCTATAAGTTCAGACATCATGCAATTTTTGCAATATTTACCATGGTCTATAATGATGGCTTGTGGCACACCAAATCTGGAAATGACATGGTTAAAAATAAATAATGCAATTGTTTCATCTTTGATGTTGAATGTAGGCATCACTTCGGCCAATTTAATAAAATAGTCTATAACCACGATAAAGTATCCAGCACCCCCCCCCCCCCGAACAAGGGTTACAAGTCATGAAGTGAATGCCCCATTTCACAAAGGGTCCAACAACAATAACGAGATGCCGTTAGGGGAATTTTGAGGTCTAAAATGGGCCTCCTAAGGAAAGTATAAAATAATAGAGTAAGATTTGATTATATCATCAAATTTTAGAGGGAAAAAATAAAAAACTAATTTTTAAACTCGTATTTTGAGCTTATCTCCCAAAAATTATACTCAAATTTTGAGTGGGAGTAGTGGTTTGATGCAAAATTTAATTCCTCATCCAAGGAGTAACCATCTCGCATACTTTCGATGGATCCTGCTACATGAAAAATGAATAATACATGGAAACATGATTGCAATCACGTTTTTTCATGTATTTCTCATTTTTCGTGTAGCAAGGTCCATTAAAAGTATGCAACATGGGTATTCCTTGGATAAGGAATTAAATTTTGCATCCAACGAGTACTCCCGCTCAAAATTTAAGTAAAAAATTTGGGAGATAAGTTGAAAATACGAGTTGAAAAAGTAGTTTTATTATTTCACTATTTTTTAATTTTTGTACCCTTGTACTTAAAAAATGGTGAATCATCCCCCATGGTTGAAATCATCACCTTGAATCCTATTGGTTCTTATAAATTTTATTTTGGTTGTACATTTTTCTTAGGAGGCCCATTTTAGAAATCAAAATTCCCCTAATGATAGGAGTAGGTGGAACACGAGATTGATGGTTATTAACCTAGCAAGCATGACACTTTTGGGCTGCAAGAATGCAATCTCGAAACATGGTCGGCCAAAAGTAACTGAATCGCAAAATATTCTGGGTGGTGGCATACTTAGACATATGTCTGCCACATTCTCCAGCATGACATTCGTTGAACACTTTCTTAGCGTCCACATGAGTGAGGCGCTTTCTAAGTGTTGTATGGACATAATGACAAGATAAATTGTTGCCAAGTATAATGAAATTTTGATCCTAGTATTGAATGTGTAGTTGATTAGAGTGAGAGGTGTTAGGAGTAAAAAGTTTGGGTTTGGAGATAGATAATGATATCTCCATACTAGGGACTAGAGAAATCAATTAGAAACTATGATTCATCTGCAATAGAATCATCATATGTTGACTCAGTTTCATATAAGGGAAGGTCACAGATAAGTTCAACAAGGAATAAGGAATTCTTAGATTTGGATTTTATGATTTCCATGTCAAAATCCCGAATATTAACAATCAATTTAGAGTATTCCCCCTGACTGAACTTAATTTATTGGGTTTCAATTAGAAACTACCATTGTATTTCGAAGAAAAATATAGTGGCGAAATCTCTGGACAACTTGAATGGTTTCCAAAGCTAACTTTTTGAGGTGAGAGTATTTCATTTCAGTTACATTTAATTTTTTACTCAAATAATATATAAGATGTTTATACCTTAGGTCGTATTCATATAACAATGCCATAAAAATGGTGGCAATTTCTTTAACGAGATACAATACATAGTCTCATTAATAATATGGGGGATAATATGATGATGCTCAAAGTAGGACATATTTCACGGCATCAAAAGCATTTTGGGTTGTATCATCCCAATGGAAGGGAACCCCTTTTTTCAATCAACAATTAAATCCTTTCATAATTTTTGCATAGTTTGGGATGAATCTTCGTAGAAATTTAGCCTTCCCTTGGAGGCATTGTAACTAAATGAGTGAGGAACTTGGAGGAAAATCCAGAATCATGTGTACTTTGAGGAGATCAATGAAAATTGCTTGTTTTGAAAGAAAAAAATCGAGAACTCTACCAAATTGGCTGAAAAATACACACTTGTATGGATGTAATGTTATGTTGTAATGGCGAAAATGTAAGAAAAATCCTCTGAGATGCATGAGCCTCACGATGTTTGCAGTAGGTGGCTAAATAATCCAAATAAGGTATTCTATCTGGTTGATATCACAGAAAGCATATTTCATGGCCTTCTGGAAGGTTGCGCCTACATTCTTCAAACTGAAAAGAAGTTTATGGTAGGAAAACATTACCCCATGGAAAAACAAATGAACTCTTATGTTGGTTGGATGAGAGTATGTTGATTTGATTTTGACCGAAAAATCCATCCATAAATGAAAATTTTCTCTTTGGGCACAAAAAAAAAAAATTGGGTTGATGAACAGGGTTCGATAATTTGCTTTATGACAAGCACGATTAATATCTCGATAGTCGACACATAATGAAATCCTTCCTTGTTTCTTCATCATGGAGACTAATTTTGAAACCAAACCGATGAGAGGAATCAAGTAAATAAAACCATCATGCAAAAATATTTCAACTTCAGCTTTGATCACAACATATTTCTTAGAGTGAACCATATGTAGGTGTTTTCTAACTTGCTTATTATTGGAATAAGTTTTAATTTCATGTACCATGATATTCAAATCAATACCTGGTATGTCTTCATATGTCCAAGTTAAAATGTCACGAAATTCTTGAAAAAGGGATTTATAAATCTTAATCTCATCAGGAGAAAAAGATGCGCCAATATGGACATTTTCAATAACTCCGGGTTTAATTGAAATAAAAAGAGGAATGGTATCTTCAATATTTTCTAAGTTCTTCTCAAAACTTACGTCATGAATGTATATGAAATCCTTAAATTTCTAAGTAATATTAGGTAAATAAACATCTCCAATATTATTTCCAAAGGTTTCATGTAATGAGGAGAGATGATGATTATCGTTCCATGGTGCTTCGTCTGACATCATAATCTCCATGATTCTTTCGTCGGTGGAAAATATACTATTGAAAGGGTCATAATTTGAATATAAATCCTTAGAAAGATCAACCCAATTTATTGAGGAATTGATATCATAAGTTGTCAACAGTCTAAATAAATTACTTCATATTTAAGCTCAATGGGACTAAGCAGCATATGGCCACTGAATGTATCAACATTATAAATTCCAAATACTATCCAGGTATCGGTAGGAATAGTACAAGAAAAAGTGGCTTGGAAAATAAAAATGAGATTTGGAAAGTCAGGGGGAGGGAGCGAAATAATTCCAATTAAGGATGAATATTTAAGTAGTTTTATCCCAAAAATTTGATAAGGGTGTGGCGATTCGCCCACAAGTATAATGCTTCTATTAGTTTCAGAATTAGAAAAAAAAAATTCAAGTTGATCGATGGGCACAGTGTCCCCCTAGTGAGGGAAATAAACCATCCTAAAATAGGTTGAGACCATAACTTCTGTGGCATAAATCCATGTACATACCTGTAGAAGATTATAATCCAAAATTACATCTATGACTTCAACCTCTACTGGGAGAGTTTTTCCAGCTAATTCTACTTGAAATGAATTCAAAATCCCATAAGTTTTGAAACCTCTTCCATCAAAAGCCTTAAGGGTGGTGGGTGACTGATAAAAAATTAAAGAACCATAATTTTCCAACATGATAGTGACATGATACAAGTGGAGGAACTTTCATCTACAATTTTTTGGTGGATAATTTTATTTCTAACGACAACTTGGATCATGAATTCCAGTTGGGGTGGAAGTTTAGCAGTATGGTTCTCATGAATAAAGATGAAAAAATTCAAATCCAAATCAGTTGTCCCTTCAATCGCTGCATGTAATAACATGTTTTTTGGACGAAAATGTTGCAATACCTCGATAGTTGACATAACAGAAGGAGCTTGAGATAAGCCTTCAATTATGCTGTAATTTTCTGTAGCTCTTGCACAAGGATTAAATGTTGATTGATAAATGACTCCTTTAGTAGGATTAATGATTAATTCAGCCGGTATTAAACCTGGAGGATGATCCGAGGTAGATTGAGTGGAGATGGAAGTTTGATGATTAGCCTTGTGAGTGGAAGGATTCAGGTTACCATAATCCTTATTCCTTGTATCCATGAGGACATTATCATTATATTTGGTGGAATATAACATCATTACCTAGGAAGGGGAAGCTTGATGTTGTGCAACCATATTTGTCTCCTAGTTTGGAAAGAGATATGTTGAAGGAACCTTATATGAGGACTTTAGGAATTGATTAACTTCTGCTCGATGTGGACAGTCACTAGTAAAATTTTCTTCATTAAAAATAAAGAAAGGCTAATGACAATTACATTTCTCATGAGGAAACTCATTATTTTGTTGTTCCTATGATAAATTATCTTTATTATTTTTTCCTTTACCTTTCTTCTTACATCTAGGTTGCTAAGACCCGCCTATAGTATATCAAATGACATTCATCTCGGAAGTAACCACATGAATAATAGAATATGGGTTTTGAGTATTCATAGTAAGATATGAACTATATACTTTACTCACTATCTATTGACTAGTGAAACCAATCACACCATAAACTTAATGTGGTTCCTTAGTGGGAGTAGGTCGAAGATTATTGGATGGTCTCAGAGCATTATTTATATTTGCATAGCGTGTGCAAGACTAAGTATAAAATAAATCAAGATAATAGGCATGGGAAATGACTTTATATTCATTGAAAACTCCACCCTTGGCGACATCTTCAGTTATATAATGAAGTAAGAATTTAGTTAACCATTCCGCCAGTAATTGAACAAGGATATAAGTTTTGACCAATTGTTGACAACGTATCCACTCATGTCTATAATCAGAAATATGAGTAGAGTTAGACTGATTACAGAGTTAAAATCTCAATGCCCATTTCATAGTGAATGGGTAGTTATAAATGGGTTTAAAAGGTTGTTTTGAATGCACTAAAGTTATTATATGAAGCTCTAGGGAGCTCTTCATACCACATTTTTTCTATACTACTAAGAGTTATTTGGAAGTGTTGAAAATGAATCGATTCATCATTTAAGGAGTTATATGGACACCATAAATGATATGTCATAATATGGTTTGACGAATATTCACTGGTATTTCCATTTAATTTTGGAATTTCACTCGGTAAATTCGGTGGAATAATTGGCCAACAAGGATAGTGTTGGATTAGACCCTTAGCGTGTCGGGTTAAATCTAGTAATTCTAACGTTAATATAAAAGGAAATTTTCTATTGAAGTCTGTTTATGGTTTTTGATACCCTTGGGATGGAATGTTTGTTGTTGGTGTGAGATATCTAAGGTAGGATGGGATAGGTTGGGAAACTAGTATTTGCATCCCACCTTGATAGAAATTGGTAATTAGGATAAATTATACCAAATTGTATAGATCCAAGTTTGTTTTGATAGTTTTGGTAGAATTGATATTGTGAAGAATTTGGACCTTGGAGATATTAGCCCCGATAAGGCTGATGTATTGTTGTTTTCTAACCAATAAGATCTTCGATTATTCCTTGTAAAGGCTATCCTGACAGGATTTCTGTCATCCCTGGACCAGACTGATAAATTTTCACCTGTGGCATGTTATAAATACGATGTGTCACTTGCACCTTTGGAATGATTTTACCAAGTTGATTAGATGTAGGTTTTGATGGACCTTGGAAAGACTGAGTGGAAGAGATTTAAGAAGCTCCTAGTACTGTCGATAAGGCATGAATAGGTTGAATCATTTGTAATGTCACATGGGAAGGTTGACTAATTCAGACATGTTGGAAAGTAGGAAATTGCAATATAGTCTAAGCCGGTTGATAGGTTGGAATTTTATTTACAGCCAAACGAGGTTGAATAGGAAGAGGAGGATTCCAAGGAGAAGAAACCATTCCTAGAAATGAAGGACTCGTAGGAAGAGGAATTTCATATGACGAAGCACCAAAATATTCCATTTGGTTAGTAGATAGGAAATTCCTAGCAACATCTTGCCCCATATCTTGAAGATAAGAAGGAAGAGGAGGAAACTTCCCCCTAGAGAGATGATATCCATGATAAGATAGACCTGGTTATTGCGGTTCTCCTTGCCCACTATACTATTGTTCTGAAGGAATTTTAGGTGCAACAGGTGGGATAGGTTTTTTGATGCTCGAGAAAGATATACTAGATAATATTATAGAAGAGGGAGGTGAATGAGAGGTCTATGGACTAGTCTAGGCACTAGAAAAATTCCCACACAAGGAATGGTATCTGGGTGGTATAGATGGACCACCATTTAGGTGTGTTTCTAACAAACTAGTAACCATAGAAGTTAATTCCACTTCAATTGACTCACTCATTATTGTAGATATGGATTGAGTAACTGTAGCTGACTTAGTTGGTTTAACTAATCAAATGGATACACAAGTGTGGGGAATTTACAGGTGAAGTGTAACAAGGTTTTTTATGAAAAGGAGCTCAAATTGAAGTATCAAGTGTAGAAAAACGAGTAACTTGGTAAATAAGAAGGCCTTTCAAATGAGAAGGAGTTGAAGTTCAGTCTTCTTCAAGAAACTCAATATTTATTAATGATTATAATTCAAGTTGTCCTTCGTGGACCGTTGGACATTAAGGTAATGGGTGAGATAAAGGGAAAGAAAAAAGGGTATAAATGTTTGAAGTTATTGGATCGGAATATTGTGGTTCCTCGGGTTGAATTACCTCATGTTGTAAAGTATTTGAGTCTACAAATTCAGGTTCAATGAATTCAACCTCTAATTTTTCAACTGTTTCGGTTTCAATTTCACAAGTCTCTAAAGACGTGACTTCATGTTCAATACTAATAGGAAGGGATGAATTTGGTTGATTAATTTTGGATATAGTTTTATAGGGAGTAACTTGTGATGTTCCAGCCGCGATAGTTTGTGCCTTCTTGTTCTATTGACAATTAGGTGTTTCCTGAGGATGTAGAGGAGGAAATCTGTGCATTCTACGCAATTGGCGAGGGTTTTTTTCCACATTTATAGATTAATTTAGGAAATTAAAAAGAGAAGAAAAAAAAATCAAAGGGGTAACAAGGAAAATAAGGATTATGAAGTCGTTGTGAGCTACATAATACCTTCTCTAGTACATGCACACAATCTCCCTAAATGTTGTGTTCAGTGTATTAGAAATAACAATGCAACTAACTCGATTAGTTATGACATGATAGAAACCAATAGGGGACTTCCAAAATACACTGGGAGGTATGTGGATGAGAAGTCTGTAGTAGGGCTATCTAATCTTTCTTGCACTGTAGGAAGTATTCTGGTATTCTTTTCATATGTGGAGTGCCATCTAATATACCTAAGAGTACATGGAGAAAGGTATGATATACTTACATACATGGAATATTAAATACCCCTATAATGTAACGCATACAAATAATGACATCACCTACGTTTAACGACGCTGGAGAATGTCCTTAGCCTAGATCGCTATGTGTGTCGTTAATGTTCCAAATGCTCCTTAAACTAATTTGATAATTTTTGAAGTTGATCTTCAATTAAGTTTCAATTTCAAGGCTCACGATATTAATTCACCTAAATTCCTTATGATGCAACTATCATGATAATAAGAACTCTTTCACTTTTCAATGAAGATCTATCTACAATAAGGAAGAGATAAACAATAAGGTAGAAATCAATGATGCAACAAAAAAAAAACTTCCTAATCAGATCTATGAATGTAACTAATCAAATTTAATTCAAAACCCTATATGCAATGCATGTATTGAAATTTTTTCTTTTATTCTCTTTTAAATTTTCAAATGTAATGAAAATGAAATGCAGCTAGATCATTGATCTAAGAATTCACACAAAATAAGTTTGTAATATGAAAATTCCTTTTAGCCAATCAGAAATCAATGTAAGTTTTCACAAAACCTAATTGATAAGAATAAATTAAAAAACAAACAAAATCTCATCCTAATTGATAAGAAGAAATAAAAAAACAAACAAACTCTCATAAAAAACAATCAAACTCAAATGGAAAAATAATGATGGCTTTACAGAGATAGAGACAAGTTCAGTGACTCACAAAAACCTTATGGATAAAATAAAAACTCAAAAAAAAGGCATAGAGATGCAATTTTTTTCATCCTATAGGACCATTGGATGTTCATAATGGGCAACAGTGTGAATCATCACAATCATAGAGAGGATAGACTGCGTTGGGTCGCTCTATCTCATAACAGACAGTGGGTTGGGGCTAAGTTTTCTCAAAATACAACACAAAAACCATACTGAGCTCAAACTTATGTTTTCTTAAGGCCAATTATTTTCTGAGCAAGTCAATTAAGGTTGATTTCAAAGGTTAAAAATGAATATGCCAGGGAAACCACTAAATGGAAATCTTGTTCCCTAGTGGATTTGCCCGGTTGTTATCTAGAATACTCTCTTTTGTGGACAAAAGGGAACTCCTTATATCAATTGTCCATATCTAAAACCAATAGGGTCAAAAATATCTATATTTTCCTTAGATAAATTATAATACATAAGAAAGACCTACATAGAATTCGTAGTAAGCGCTCCTCTTCTCCTGTCTTGTAAGCTCCAACTCTAGATCCAAGTGTTATAAATGGAATCTACAAAGTAACTAAAATAAGTAAGATAACTACAATATCCACATAGCATAAAATAATGTCTCTAATTAATGAGTCAAATGGAATTTAAAACAATTAGCATCAACGTGACACAAGTATAGAAAATCATAGTGCTTTTTGTATTAATAAATGAAGAAGAGAGTTAAAACCATTTATAGATGCTTGAATTTGTAGATGTCTCCCAAATTATCATGTCTTTCCATCCCACAAAGGAAAACTTCAACCTAAAACCTAATTCATCAATGGATGATGATTCTTTGAGCTCAAAATAACAACATGAGGGCACTAGTAATCTCCAAAATCCAACCCCGACTCTATGGTTGGAAGTAGATTTATAGGGTAAATGGGGTATTTTACGATTTACCAATCTAGGACTTAGATCCACATATGGAGGAGGATAAGCTCTAGGGATAAGAGATAAGACCTAAGGATAGGAGTTTGAGATATCATTCAATAGAACATGGTTGAAACCACCTTAAATATTTTAGAAAAAGAATATTTGTATTTTTTACTAAAACTATAGAACAATCATACTTGAAAATAAGAGCAACCTGCACTGGTCATTGTAGGTGATCAGTTATGCAACTTGCAACCGTTATAGTTAGACTAAAGTGTAGGGTGTGCTAGGGACAAAACATAGTTTTTGAGTTGATTAGCTAGAAACTCAAAAAAAAATTGAGGTAATGCTTGAGGCTTTACAAAGGGATAATGACAAGGTACTAAGGTGGTTGATTGATCTATTTTTCAGGAAATTTTATTGGATTCGAAAAATGTGACCTGTAAAAATTACAATTCTCTATTCTAGCTTAAGAATAGAGCAAAAGAAGTTAGAGGGAACTTGGAATGGTGTATTAAATATTATTGTGTAAATTGAACTACTACACGAAAAAATATGTGGATGAGTCTACGTGTTTAGTGACCTACCGATAGAGATATTGTTCTTCTATGCTCGAGATTACTGTATATGGGATCGAGCGCTGATCTGTTAAGTGTAAGGACGTTGTGATATGTTGTTTGAGGCTATCCGAGGATCATATGAAGAACAAAATTGAATCCCAAATCCTAGCTGTGTACAGTGATAATTTTTCTTGTTGAGCAACATAACATGAAGAATAGAAAACACTAGTGGGGACAAGAAATGGTATCATCAAGGAATTTCCCAGACATCTCGATATTTTCGACATGATATGAAAATATGTAAGCATTGTGATTAAATTTTCTCACAATTTTCCATAAAAATAAATGAAACTACAACTAATTTGTCTATCGATAGGTGGTGATCTACATCCCATGTGGCTAGTCAGTGAAGTCCTCATTTGCGATGTTTTCAAGGTATTCCCGGGCTTTGAAGGCTGACGACTGGTAAAGTAAAATGGTTTGGCATTAAGCCATTGGCATCTGAACGTTTTTCAAAAGCATAATAATAATGAGAAAAATGTAAAATAATTTCAATGTGAAGTTAAGGTTGTTGATGTAGTGCACAATATTACTCATAATATGAAAGCCTCAGCTATGTTCTAGTATTTTTGAGGGAATGGAAACGCGAAGGAAACAATGGATGCATTAATCATGGTTCTAATCCCTAATTCAATAGGAGAGTGTCCAATGGGAAATATATAAATTATTATGCCTCCTCTCCATTCACATTTTTATCCCATTTTGATATGGATTAAGAGGATCTATACAAAAGGTTGAAATCACTATAGATATAGCTGGAGTTCATTTGTATTCAAGATAAATATAAATATATCATAAAAAATATATAACATATTTGATAAAAAAAATTAAAGAGGATTTATATATTTTTATTCTAATGTATAAGTTAATGATTGTAGGCTTCCAAGAATTTTTAGACTATTCACTAGTTTACTTTATCAAGAACCAGACTTTTGAAACAATGAAGATTTTATTTCTTATAGACATGGCACTAAATCAAAGAGTAGTATGTGGATTTGTGCATTACAGGGTATGTCCCAATAATTATCCAATGTAATATGGACCAGTATAGATACATCTTAGTATAGATACATCTTAACCAAATATCTACTAATACCCTAGAGGGATCTAACTTCATTATATGTTGCATCTTTTTACAGTGAAAAACTTGAAAAGAGATGTACACATCAAGAAAATTAATCCCTTCTAGTTCTTGAAAAATATGTTACTTAGATGGATCTATAGTGGTATTCTCTATCTATCTATATATAAATCATTTGTATTTTTTCATTGTTTAAATTATATATTTCAATAAATTATTATTATTATTATTATTATTTTATATTAAAAATTGAATGAATTATAAGTTTCTCCGTTAAGAAGCAACTATTATTTTTCCTTTAATTACTTTTTCTTTTTAAGTATTGAAATATTTTACTCAGCTCACACACACACACCTATATAATTAGTATTGAAATATATTAGTTAATATGGATATTCAAATAGTTTATTTAAGCTTTATATTAAAATATTTATAAAATATATATATATATATATATATATATATATATATATATATATATATATATATATATATATATATATATATATATATTAGTCACAAATTTATATAAAAATTATATTACTTAACATATACATGGAAATATTTTATTTATAACTCCAAAATTGGAAATGAAATATTTGTACCACTTTTTTTTATACTAGACTGTAATATTAACAACCAAATAATTGGGCAGAATGAGAATGAGTTTATTGATGTTTTATAATGACTTTAATTAAAACTAACCAAATATGTATAGTCATTTAGGTTCTGACATTTTTTTTATTTAAAATATTGTTTAAGGGACACTTGTCAACTCCAAATTGAGCACGTACATAATTACACATGTCCCTCATACTGAGAGCCTCTCAACTCAATAAGTGGCCCATTATTTAAAATTCATCGTATTCATATATAATTAAGGTAAGGGTTTTTTTTATGCCTCAACTCTTACTCAATATTATGGCTTTGGATCCTCGAGAATATTTTTGGGAGTCTAAGACAAGACTACGCCCCATGTGAGTAGTAGGGATTAATGTGGCATCGAATCAATGTCGTAATGTTCAATAGGATATTTGAACTTGTAGGGGGAATAACTTCTAGATGTGAAATATCATTGATGTGATTTCCTTAGAGTTGGAATTATTTAGTATGTAGAACAAATTTTAGGAGTTGATTTCCAGTGTTGGAATTTTTTTTTATTTCAAGCTTGAATGTTTTTAATCATAAATTGCCAAACTAGGCTCCACCGTTAAATGGACCTCACAAACCAATTCCTAAAATGAATAACCAATATTGACCACATTGTCACTAAAACTTCTAACTCTATTCTACATTCTTGATATATAATAAATAAAAATTTGAACTTTAATATTTCTATAATTAATTAATTTAATTTGCATGTCTTGAATTCTTGCAATAATAATAGATTGGAATCAAGTGAGAGGGAGCCATGATGTGTTGGGACGAATCTAAGATGGTTTGTATCATTTTATCCTCTCCTCTTTTTCACATCTACATCCACATACTTCACATTATAGTTGTTACTATCTTCCCATTCATCCCTAACAACTTATAATTTATTTCCTATAATTTAAAACGCTATAAATTTTACAATTTTCATTAGCAAAAACTAATAGAAAACTAAATGCATATTTTAAATATATTAACTTTTATATATATATATATATATATATATATATATATATATATATTCAATTATTTTCTTACCATAAATTAATAAAATATGTAATACTACTTTTATAATTTAACCATATACATTTCAAATTTTATTTAAATATGTGACGTTGACAATAGTGAGGGGAGTAATTTTGGACCTTGGGTGAAAAATAGTATCTACTTTTTCATAGGGATTATGAAAAGTTACTATAACTAGAAAAAATATTACTTACCATGTAAGCGATTCTGATTGCAAAGGAAGACATGGTCACCTTGTTTAAAATTATTGGATATTCCATGCCACCATTAAAGGGATGAATTATTTGTGACGGTGAGGGAAAATAACCTGAAAAGAATTATAACTTGGATAAAAAAAATTCCAATTTCCTTTCACGATCCTCCTATTTCCATGTCGAAAGACACCTCAACTATGTGATAGATAAGTGGGCCAACATAGCTTCAGAATGTAATGAATAAAATAATATAAATAATGATTAATTAGTTAATTAGTAATTAGGTTGAAAGGGCATGTCTAAATGAGGCAAGACCTTCCATGAAAAGGAAACTTCCTAGCTATATAAGGAGGCCTCATTTGTAACATTCATCATCATTCTCATTCATAAATTTTAATATAAATTCTTGTATCCTCAATGGATATTATGATATTCCAAGTCTTATGGAGTATTTAACTTGGGAAGGAACTTTTTTCACTTAATTTGGTATCAGAGCAGTTCGAGCCTTCGACCGCTTAACCACTGCACAAAGCCACGCTCTGCGATCAAGGTCTTTGACCATAAAAATCATCAGCTTGGTTGTCGTCATGATCAAAGAATTTCACTACATACTTGGAGCTTCTCCATTCCATCGGATTCAAGGGTAGGCCTTTCGCCATAATTTAAAAAAAAGAAAAAAAAATTAAAAAAACGGTTGCCATATGCCCGCCATAGTTGTTGTTGTAGCCACCGGACAAGGCACGATTTTTGCACAGGAAAAAACATAAAAAAATTAAATTTATATAAGACGATATATATATATATATATATATATATATATATATATATATATATATATATATATGAAAAAAGTATATTAAAATATAAATAAAAAAATAAGTGTAAAGGTGGACCTGCAGCATCTGAATTTGGCAGCCACCACAACATTTGACTACATATAGATTCTTTTCGCTGACCAAGCCGTCAAACACACCGAGCGATCGATCCACCGCCACCGTAACCATCTGAAAATTCTATCACTGTGTCAGATCACCACATCCACCACTACTGCTGCATCCCTAGCACCCTCTTCCATACACAACAACACCAGCCAAACAACACTCCTGCACACCAGCGAAATTCGGCCACTATCAACCACCGATGGACCACAACCGAGACCACATCTCAAACAGCTCCTCTGCCCTCGACAACCACTCCACTCCACCGCTCCGCCAAATCAGCGTTGCTGCTACTGAAACCACCACAATTCGATAGTCCTTCTGCCATTCCCTACTTCATTCGGCCGCATACTCGAGACGTTGCATCTATCCACATAACCAATTGTTCACTTCATTGTCCACTGTTGTCTGTCACCTCCTCCATGAAATATTCCCCCGCCAATCCTTCTCCTCTTGCTGTAATCCTCCGCAATACTGTTTTGATGCCCAATGGTGGTAGTTGGTCTCCTTCCTTTCCTCTACTCCCAGGAAAGTAGAGCTATGTATCTGGAGCGGGCTGAAGGGGTCGGGGGGGGAGTGTTGAAAAGCGTATGTCCTAATTCTAATTACATAGGGAAAGGCGTTTAGAGCTTCACACCCTTTATGAGTATTAGCCTAGTATATTGTAATGATCTATACATGTGGAATACAACTGGTTATTAATTTCTAGTAACTAATTGCAATTGTACTTGATCTGTACATGATACGTAGTCTGGAAGGGTACATGCGCTAGTGATCAACTCATGTACGTGTAGGGGAGTTGTTTCCTTCCCCCGGAGCCAGGAGCGCCCCTCACAAAGGGACATCCCTGGTGGATAATGGAGAAGGAGCCACCACCAGGAGATAAGAAGAGTAAAGGGCCACCTCCCGCATTGGAGAAGCAACTAGCATTATCTACATGAAAATGCATTAGAATTCTTAGTGATAAAAAAAAAAAAAAAATAGGCCTTTGCATAGTAGCATAGTCAAGATTGATGGTCCCCTTTCTTGTATCCCCTACCCAGTGAATTGCTAACGCTTATGGCTGAAAGAGAAGTAAAGGCTACTCGAGTAGTTCATGGGCAGAGCCTGGTTCCTTCAGTCTGCTTTAGGGAAATACCCCGGTAAAGTCCATAACCCTAGCGTAACTCATGCTTTTGCAAAAAGAATGGCTTGACAAATGACCCTCACCTGTCGTAACAGATGTGTTGCCCGAAAACAAACCGACTACAACCGCAAGTCGTCACACTACTCAGGATTCCCCATAAAAAATAGACAACAATTTTTGTATCATCTTCCCTCACTGCATAACCACACACTACTGATTTTTGACCACAATTTACCTCTTTTTCTGCCCAACTGCACTAATTTCATTCAAACAACGTTACTATACTATCCATTCATAGTCGTTAATCATCGTTACAGTTTTTTATATCGTTCCATTTTAGTTTTGAGTTTGATACTATAAAACATGTTAAAAGATGTATAACATAATATAATTAAAGGGTTAGAAGAAACTTATATATATATATATATATAAGTTCAAAGGCTAAATAAAGAAATAGATTTATAGAGGAATATTAAATTTTGAAGGTTTATAAAAAATAAAGAGGAAAGGAATCTTTAGAGAACAAAAAACTATTAAAGTAAAAGAAGAAGAATAAGAAGAAAATAATAATATTCTATTATAGAGATTAATAATGGGTTATCTTCAAAAATCCTAAGTTTATATTGACTTAAGAAAAATGGCATTTAATTCAGAATTGAAGAAAGGAATATTTTTAGAAACCTTACCCACTAATGCTAAAGTGCTATACTATTGAAAATTTTGGGTAACAATAAATGTTATAACCCATAGATCCAAGTTCATATTGATGGTTTCACATCACCTTTATTCTCTCATGAAAGACCAGATAGTTAATTATTCCATTTGAATCAATTTAGGTTATGGAAGGATCCTTTGTAGTACCTTAAGCATGTGTCCAATGATTTTGGATGTGGCTATTGAAGGATACAATTATATTATGTTTTTTTTCAATGGGATAATGGACTATTTAGGTGTTAGCATTTGGCAGTAGCACATCCTATTTTTGGTAGGGATAACAACTTTGGTATGTTTGATAATTCTCTTGTACCTCCCATAGAGATTGTCTATGCAAGATTAGGGCTAAACCATGTCTCTAAAGATTTGTTCTAAGGATGAGTTTGTAACTTCTCGTGAATAACACCAACTTATATAGTGTATATCTCCATTCGATGATTCTTCACTCTGAATTCCCTTTCATAAACCTAGAATTTGACAATTTGTGATAGGAACATCCCTTTATTGTTTTTATAAACATTAAGTGAAGGCGTCTCGCCATAGTAGACCAGCTCGTTCCCTTCTCTCAATCACTTATTTAAATTTGTGGGATCGTATTAATTTTCAACCATTCTTGTTTTTCCATCCCTTGATTTTTAATTTCTGAAGCCTAAAATCACTAGGCAACAATTGGGGAAGTCTACCTCAAAAATCCCTGTGGGAAAATGAGAATAATGAGACACGATTTAATCTTGAGGCTTCTCTAGTTTATGGAAGTTGTTACTATTTATTGTATTCAAATAGTTGTATTTATCCTTAATTCAAATCTATTTGGAATTCCTCCATAGGTTCAAGAAGTATAAAGAATTTTAATTAAATTTCATGGAAGTATATAAGTTTGTAGCCCTTAATCTTGTTCAAGTTCTTTCCTTCCTCTATAGATTCCAAAATATTTTTCACTTTAGAATCCATAATTAAAATGGTTTGCTTGACAGGGATCGAGGTCCTCTTTATTGGATGGAAAATCATCTGAAATGGAGAAAAATTATATCAATGAACCCAAAATAATTTTGGGAAGTTGTAAACAGAAAATTATGTATGAATTTAGAGGGTAAGTTCCGTAGATCAAGAACCAAAGGTCACCGCTCACAAACAGATCAAAAATAAATACACCAATATAATCACGTGGTTAAAACCCTCAAAGAGGGAAACAATCCACGACCTGAGCCAACACAGCCACTTCAGGCAATTTATTGATATAAAAAGAAAAGTTACATATGTTTCTCTCATTTATGGGTTTCCCCCTTAAAAACTATGTGCATTTGTGTTCCTTTTATTTAATGATATCATTGTAAAAACACTAATAATAATTGAAGATTAACTAATTCTCTTAAATACTAATAATAATACTAATTGAAAGGAATATTTATGCACACCCCCCTCTCAGTATTTCGTACAGATCCTTGCTAGAACCCACCGCAAACTTCACCCCCTCTGATATGGTACATACACCATCACCAAGGTTGTAGGGGAAAATGCCTTCGAGCTTAGTATTCCACCATTCCTTGGTCTTCACCTAGTGTTAAATGTGGACTTCCTTTGGCCCTACCTTCCACCTCTAGTGGACACATCCGACATGGCATAAAAACTCAGAACAACGGAGTTAAGCCCATACTACATGGAACAAGCCACGACTGACTGGATCGTGGAAAAACAAATAAATAACACCCGCCAGCAGATGATATACCTATATCGAGCTGTCAAAGCAGACCAACTCCTTCACTAGGGCAAGTTCATCATGATGGACCAATTTCAGAAGAAGTTTCCTCATCTCATGGAGTAACTCAACGCAATGGGAACCATTACTTACTAAGGGGTATTAATGATCCATGTGTATATTGGTGGCCACCTACCTATTCTACTTGGACTTTGAGCATTGTTTCTTTCAGTTTTTCAGTTTCCTTAATTCTAGCACAATTTACTATTTTTGGCAGTTTTTCAGGTCTTGAACTCCCAGAGCAGTTTTGAGGCCCTAAATGACATTTTTTTGGAAATCACATCTCACGAAAGAGTGTCTCTGACCCAACATTAAATATCATTATCTGTAGTCCTCAGATAGAGTTTTCTAACGTGGTATCATGTGTGTCAAACATAGATCATATGCAAAATTTATGACCCCGGGAAATTAAGTGTAATAAGCACCTAGCTCTTATGGTGTCTTGTAGTTGTTGTTGTGCTGGTGGGTGTAGGCCCATGGTGGTTTTTCAGTCTAGATCCACCTATTTCCCGGGGCTGCTATTGATCTCTGATCTAGCCCTACTTGACCTGGAGACTTGCCTGACTGATATATCGATTGATACCTTTCTGTATCTCGCTGCCGCCTACCTTCGAACTTCTATCAACCTTGTGACCTGACTCACTGCCTTCATCGAACTTGCTGTCGTATCTCGATTGATACCTTTCCGTATCGATCTTGACAGTATCTCTATTGCTACCCAGCTCTATCTCCCTGAGATCTTTGATCTTTCTACTTGCCCGTATCGATCTTGCTGCCTGTCCGTATCTCGATTGCTTATTGGAGACAATGAACATGATGGCTTCAGCGACTAACCCAATCACTGAAGAGCTTGCCAGAACGCTTCACTCGATAGGAGCACCGATGGATGGATAGATTCATTATTGATGGATGATGATTCTGCTTTGCTTGACAAGAGCACCAACTTACCCCAACGAAGTCTATAGTTTGGTGTTTCATCTCCTAGGGTTAGGTTTTTGGATGTTTAGGGTTTTCCATTGTTTCTCAATAATAAAGAGGCACTCGAGCCTCATTGTAACATGGTTCAGAGCCCTGTAGCCACCACATATCTTTTGAGAGATAATCTACCACTGCCCTAGCTAGTTTATTTTCCATTTTGTCTATAAGCATATTTCAGTTGTATTATATTAATGAAATGAAGTCTTATATATGCTGCATCTCGCTGTTTATGTGTATTTATGCATTTTATTGCATTCCTTCATAATTACGAATCATTTCTGTATAAAACATAATTGTGTAATGCATCGGTTAATTTATTTATTCTTCTAGGAATATTTTCATATTGAATGTAATGAAAATTTCAATCTAGAAGGAGAACCCTTAAAAACATGTGTAGCATAGTTGGACTTCGTATTGAATAAGTGTTCTTTAGATTTATTATTATGATTTGTGAATCAATTCTAGCCACTAAATTTCAATTCAAAGAGAAATAAAAATATACAATAATTCAATCACTTCATGATACATAATGATATTTTTAGCTCAAATACTGATACCAATTCTTTATAAACTCACTAACTACCCACTAGGAGCATGGATAGCCCACCCTACAGAGGAAAGGTTTCAAGTACTATGACTAGTGCAATTAACATAACTAACATATGGTTGAGGGAACACCGACATGTGAAAATCAAATGTAGCTCAAAATTAGTAGAGGCAGTAAGGAACTCTGAAGAAAACATACTTGAAACACTAAGACGCTTATACATTATGTAAACATAGACTCTGTAAAGGTAATATAGGCATAGTACATTTTCAGGTACAACCCATTTCTGGGCTGCAACAAAGGGATTCCATTGAAATGAATGAGCTCATAATCCCCTTTTCCAAGAAATACGTTTGACTATATATTAGCCTAGCCACATCGGTATGAGCTTTCCAACTCTTAATTTTTAGCTTCCTAATCATATCAAAGGATCGGATCACCTTCTGAGATGGCATGAGGTTTAACATTTTTTTCATATTTTGCTTTGATGTTTTTCTTGTGGGCCTCATTTCCCATTGCGACATCGTGTTGAGCATAATCTAAGAGAGAGAGATGCAAAAAATACTCTTCTTCGACAAAAGTTGCGTGAACAATATCGATGCAAAGCTTTAAATATGGAATATGACATTCAATCGAGTGAAGTACATCTAGACCATACACAAAATGAAAGGGTGTGAATCAAGCTGCATTGCAGATAGATGTTTGTTATTCTCACTAACCAGAAAAAAAAAAATTAGATGCCAATTCGGCTTACGAATCCATACCATTTTTTGCAACACTTTTTTAAAAAAACCTTAATAATGGATTCTAATTTTCCATTAGCTTGTGGGTAAAAGGAATTTTAACTAACACATTAAGGGCTCAACTTGGCTATAAGTTCAGACATCATGCAATTTTTGCAATATTTACCATGGTCTATAATGATGGCTTGTGGCACACCAAATCTGGAAATGACATGGTTAAAAATAAATAATGCAATTGTTTCATCTTTGATGTTGAATGTAGGCATCACTTCGGCCAATTTAATAAAATAGTCTATAACCACGATAAAGTATCCAGCACCCCCCCCCCCCCGAACAAGGGTTACAAGTCATGAAGTGAATGCCCCATTTCACAAAGGTTCCAACAACAATAACGAGATGCCGTTAGGGGAATTTTGAGGTCTAAAATGGGCCTCCTAAGGAAAGTATAAAATAATAGAGTAAGATTTGATTATATCATCAAATTTTAGAGGGAAAAAATAAAAAACTAATTTTTAAACTCGTATTTTGAGCTTATCTCCCAAAAATTATACTCAAATTTTGAGTGGGAGTAGTGGTTTGATGCAAAATTTAATTCCTCATCCAAGGAGTAACCATCTCGCATACTTTCGATGGATCCTGCTACATGAAAAATGAATAATACATGGAAACATGATTGCAATCACGTTTTTTCATGTATTTCTCATTTTTCGTGTAGCAAGGTCCATTAAAAGTATGCAACATGGGTATTCCTTGGATAAGGAATTAAATTTTGCATCCAACGAGTACTCCCGCTCAAAATTTAAGTAAAAAATTTGGGAGATAAGTTGAAAATACGAGTTGAAAAAGTAGTTTTATTATTTCACTATTTTTTAATTTTTGTACCCTTGTACTTAAAAAATGGTGAATCATCCCCCATGGTTGAAATCATCACCTTGAATCCTATTGGTTCTTATAAATTTTATTTTGGTTGTACATTTTTCTTAGGAGGCCCATTTTAGAAATCAAAATTCCCCTAATGATAGGAGTAGGTGGAACACGAGATTGATGGTTATTAACCTAGCAAGCATGACACTTTTGGGCTGCAAGAATGCAATCTCGAAACATGGTCGGCCAAAAGTAACTGAATCGCAAAATATTCTGGGTGGTGGCATACTTAGACATATGTCTGCCACATTCTCCAGCATGACATTCGTTGAACACTTTCTTAGCGTCCACATGAGTGAGGCGCTTTCTAAGTGTTGTATGGACATAATGACAAGATAAATTGTTGCCAAGTATAATGAAATTTTGATACTAGTATTGAATGTGTAGTTGATTAGAGTGAGAGGTGTTGGGAGTAAAAATTTTGGGTTTGGAGATAGATAATGATATATCCATACCAGGGATTAGAGGAATCAATTAGAAACTATGATTCATCTGCAATAGAATCATCATATGTTGACTCAGTTTCATATAAGGGAAGGTCACAGATAAGTTCAACGAGGAATAAGGAATTCTTAGATTTGGATTTTATGATTTCCATGTCAAAATCCCGAATATTAACAATCCATTTAGAGTATTCCCCCTGACTGAACTTAATTTATTGGGTTTCAATTAGAAACTACCATTGTATTTCGAAGAAAAATGTAGTGGCGAAATCTCTGGACAACTTGAATGGTTTCCAAAGCTAACTTTTTGAGGTCACAGTATTTCATTTCAGTTTCATTTCAATTTTTACTCAAATAATATATAAGATGTGTGTACCTTAGGTCATATTCCTGGACCAATACCATAAAAATGGTGGTAATTTCTTTAACAAGATACAATACATAGTCTCATTAATAATATGGGGGATAATATGATGATGCTCAAAGTAGGACATATTTCAAGGCATCAAAAGCATTTTGGGTTGTATCATCCCAATGGAAGGGAATCCCTTTTTTCAATCAACAATTAAATCCTTTCATAATTTTTGCATAGTTTGGGATGAATCTTCGTAGAAATTTAGCCTTCCCTTGGAGGCGTTGTAACTAAATGAGTGAGGAAGGTGGAGGAAAATCCATAATCACATGTACTTTGAGGAGATCAATGCAAATTTCTTGTTTTGAAAGAACGAAGTCGAGAATTCTACCAAATTGGATGCAAAATACACACTCGTCTGGATGTAATTTTATGTTGTAATGCCGAAAATGTAAGAAAAATCCTCTGAGATGCATTGGATGAGCCTCACGATTTTTGCAGTGGGTGGGTAAATCAGCCAAATAAGGTATTCTATCTGGTTGATATCACATAAAGCATATTTCATGGCCCTCTGGAAGATTGCGCCTACATTCTTCAAACTGAAAGGAAGTTTATGGTAGGAAAAAATTACCCCATGGAAAAGTAAATGAACTCTTATGTTGGTTGGATGAGAGTATGTTGATTTGATTGTGACCGAAAAATCCATCCATAAATGAAAATTTTCTCTTTGGGCACAAAAAAAAAAAATTGTTTGATGAACATGGTTCGATAATTTTCTTTGTCACAAGCACAATTAATATCCCGATAGTCGACACATAATAGAATCCTTCCTTTTTTCTTCATCGTGGGGGATAATTTTGAAACCAAACCAGTGAGTGGAATCAAGTAAATAAAACCATCATGCAAAAATATTTCAACTTCAACTTTGATCACAACACATTTCTTAGAGTGAACTAGATGTAGGTGTTTTCTAGCTTTCTTATTATCCGAGTAAGTTTTAATTTCATGTACCATGATATTCAAATCAATACCTGGTATGTCTTCATATGTCCATGTGAAAATTTCACGAAATTCTTGAAAAAGGGATTTATAAATCTTAATCTCATCAGGAGAAAAAGATGCACCAATATGGACATTTTCAATAACTCCGGGTTTAATTGAAATAGCAAGAGGAATGGTATCTTCAATATTTTCTAAGTTCTTCTCAGAACTTACGTCATGAATGTATATGGAATCCTTAAATTTCTAAGTAATATTGGGTAAATAAATATCTCCAATATTATTTTCAAAGGTTTCATGTAATGAGGAGAGATGATGATTATCGTTGCATGGTGCTTCGTTTGACATCATCATCTCCATGATTCTTTCGTCGGTGCAAAATATATCATTGAAAGGGTCATAAGTTGAATATAAATCCTGGGAATGATCAACCCAATTTATTGAGGAATTGATATCATAAGTTGTCGAACAGTCTAAATAAATTACTTGATATTTAATTTCAATGGGACTAAGCAACATATGGTCACCGAATGTATCAACATTATAAATTCCAGATACTATCCAGGTATCGGTAGGAATAGTATAAGACAAAGTGGTTTGCAAAATAAAAATGGGATTGGGAAAGTCAGGGAGAGGGAGAGAAAAAATTCCAATTAAGGATGAATATTTAAGTAGTTTTATCCCAAAAATTTGATAAGGGTGTGGTGATTCACCCACAAGTAGAATGCTTCTAGTAGTTTCAAAATTAGAAATAAAAAATTCAAGTTGATTGATGGCCACAGTGTCCCCCTAGTGAGGGAAATAAACCATCCTAAAATAGGTTGAGACCATAACTTCTGTGGCATAAATCCATGTACATACCTGTAGAAGACTATAATCCAAAGTTACATCTATGACTTCAACCTCTATTGGGAGAGTTTTTCCAGCTAATTCTACTTGAAATGAACTCAAAATCCCATAAGGTTTGAAACCTCTTCCATCAAAATCATTAAGGGTGGTGGGTGACTGATAAAAAATTAAAGAACCATAACTTTCCAACATGATAGTGAAATGATACAAGTGGAGGAACTTTCGTCTACAATTTTTTGGTGGATAATTTTATTTCTAACGACAACTTGGATCATGAATTCCAGTTGGGGTGGAAGTTTAGTAGTATGGTTCTCATGATTAAAGATGACAATATTCAAATCCAAAACAATTGTCTCTTCAATCGCTGCAGGTAATAACATATTTTTGGGAAGACAATGTTGCAATACCTCGATAGTTGACATAACAGAAGGAGCTTGAGATAAGTCTTCAATTATGTTGTAATTTTCTACAGCTCTTGCATAAGGATTAAATGTTTATTGATAAATGACTCCTTTAGTAGGCTTAATTATTAATTTAGCCGGTATTACACGTAGAGGATGATCCGAGGTAGATTGAGTGGAAATGGAAGTTTGATGATTAGCCTTGCGAGTGGAAGGATTCAGGTTACCATAATCCTTATTCCTTGTATCCATGATGACATTGTCATTATATTTGGTGGAATATAACATCATTACATAGGAAGGGGAAGCTTGATGTTGTGCAACCATATGTGTCTCCTAGTTGGGAAAGTGATATGTTGATATGGAAGGCACGTTATATGAGGACTTTACGAATTGATTAACTTCTGCTCGATGTGGAGAGTCACTAGTAAAAATTTCCTCATTACAAATAAGGAAAGGCTAACGACAATTACATTTCTCATGAGGAAGCTGGTTATTTTTTTGTTCCTGTGATAAACTATCTTTGCTATTTTTTCCTTTACCTTTCTTCTTACATCTAGGTTGCTAAGACCCACCTTTTGTATATCGAATGAAATTTATCTCGGAAGTAACCACAGGAATAATAAAATATGGGTTTTGAGTATTCATAGTAAGATATGAACTATATAGTTTACTCACTATCTATTGACTAGTGAAACCAATCACACCATCAACTTAATGTGATTCCTTAGTGGGAGTAGGTCGAAGAGTATTGGATGGTCTCAGAGCATTATTTATATTTTCGTAGCATGTGCCAGACTAAGTATAAAATAAATCAAGATAATAGGTATGGGAAATGACTTTATATTCATTGAAAACTCCACCCTTGGTGACATCTTTAGTTATATAATGAAGTAAGAATTTAATTAACCATTCCGCCAGTAATTGAACAAGGATATAAGTTTTGACCAATTGTTGACAACGTATCCACTCATTTATATAATCATAAATATGAGTAGAGTTAGACTAATTACGGAGGTAAAAGCTAAATGCCCATTTCATAGTGAATGGGTAGCTATAAATGGGTTAAAAAGGTTGTTTCGAATGCACTAAAGTTATTATATGAAGCTCTAGGGAGCTCTTCATACCACATTTTTGCTATACTAGTAAGAGTTATTTGGAAGTGTTGAAAATGAATAGATTCATCATTTAAGGAGTTAGATGGACACCATAAATGATACATCATAATATGGTTCGACGAATATTCACTTGGTATTTCCATTTAATTTTGGAATTTCACTCAGTAACTTCGGTGGAATAATTGGCCAACAAGGATAATGTTGGATCAGATCCTTGGCATGTCGGGTTAAATCAAGTAATTATAAACTTAATATAAAAGGAAATTTTCTATTGAAGTTCGTTTATGGTTTTTGATATCCTTGGGATGGAATGCTAGTTGTTGGTGTGAGACATATATGGTAGGATGGGATAGGTTGGGAAACTAGTATTTGCATCCCACCTTGATAGAAATTGGTAATTAGGATACATTATACCATATTGTATAGCTCCAAGTTTGTTTTGATAGTTTTGGTAGAATTGATATTGTGAAGAATTTGGACCTTGGAAATATTAGCCTGGATAAGGCTGATGTATTGTTGTTTTCTAACCAATAAGATCTTTGGGTATTCCTTTTAAAGGCTACCCTGACAGGATTTGTGCCATCCCTGGACCAGATTGATCATTTTTCACTTGTGGCATGTTATAAATACGATGCATCACTTGCACCTTTGGAATGATTTTACCAAGTGGATTAGATGTAGGTTTTGATGGACCTTGGACATAATGAGTGGATGATATTTAAGAAGATCCTTGTACTATCGATAATGCATGAATAGGTTGAATCATTTGTAATGTCACATGGGAAGGTTGACTAATTCAGACATGTTTGAAAGTAGGAAATTGAAATATAGTCTAAGCCAATTGATAGGTTGGAATTTGATTTACAGCCAAACGAGGTTGAATAGGAAGAGGAGGATTCCAAGGAGAAGAAGCCATTCCTAGAAATGAAGGACTCGTAGGAAGAGGAATTTCATATGACGAAGCACCAAACTATTCCATTTGGTTATCGGATAGGAAAATCCTAGCAACATCTTGCCCCATAGCTTGAGGATAAGAAGGAAGAGGAGGAAACTCCCCCCTATAGAGAGGGTATCCATGATAAGATAGACCTGGTTATTGCAATTCTCCTTGCCCACTATACTATTGTTCTGAAGGAATTTTAGGTGCAACAGGTGGGATAGGTTTTTGGATGCTCAATAAAGATATACTAGATAATATTATAGAAGAGGGAGGTGAATGAGAGGTCCATGGACTAGTCTACGCACTAGAAAAATTCCCACACAATGAATGGTATCTGGGTGGTATAGATGGACCACCATTTAGGTGTGTTTCTTGCGAACCAGTAACCATATAAGTTATTGTCACTTAGTCACTCATTATTGCAGATATGGGTTGAGTAATTGTGGCTGGCTCAGTTGGTTGAACTAATCAAATGGACACACAAGTGTGGGGAATTTGCAGTGAAGTGTAACAAGGTTTTTTTATGAAAAGGAGCTCAAATCAAAGTATCAAGTGTAGAAAAACGAGTAACTTGGTAAATAAGAAGGCCTCTCAAATGAGAAGGAGTTGAAGTTCACTCTTCTTCAAGAAACTCAATATTTACTAATGATTATAATTCAAGTTTTCCTTTGTGGACTATTGGACATTAAGGTAATGGTTTAAATAAAGGTAAAGAAACAAGGGTATGAATGTTTGAAGTTATTGGATTGGAATATTGTGGTTCCTCTGGTTGAATTACCTCATGTTGTAAAGTATTTGAGTCGAAAAGTTCAGGTTCAATGAATTCAACCTCTATTTTTTCAACCATTTCGGTTTCAATTTCACAAGTCTCTAAATATGTGACTTCAGGTTCAATACTAATAGGAAGGGATGAATTTGGTTGATTAATTTCAGATATGGTTTTATAGGGAGTAACTTGTGATGTTCCCTCCTCGATAGTTTGTGCCTTCTTGTTCTATTGACAATTAGGTGTTTCCTGAGGTTGTAGAGGAGGAAAACAATGCATTCTACGTGATTGGCGAGGGTGTTTTTCCACATTTATTGATTAATTTTGGAAATTAAAAAGAGAAGAAAAAAAATCAAGGGGCTAACTAGGAAAATAAGGATTACGAAGCCGTTGTGAGCTACATAATACCGTCTCTAGTACATGCACACAATCTCCCTAAATGTTGTGTTCGGTGTATTAGAAATAACAATGCAACTAACTCGATTAGTTATGACATGATAGAAACCAATAGGGGACTTCCAAAATACTCTAGGAAGTATGTGGATGAGTAGTCTGTAGTAGGGCTATCTAATCTGTCTTGTACTGTAGGAAGTATTCCGGTATTCTTTTCATATGTGGAATGCCATCTAATATACCTAAGGGTACATGGAGAAAGATATGATATACTTACATACATGGAATACTAACTACCCCCATAATGTAATGCATACAAATAATGACATCACCTACGTTTAACGACGTTGGAGAATGTCTTTAGCCTAGATCTCTATGTGTGTCGTTAATGTTCCAAATGCTCTTTAGACTAATTTGATAATTTTTGAAGTTGATCTTCAATTAAGTTTCAATTTCAAGGCTCACGATATTAATTCACCGAAATTCCTTATGATGCAACTAGCATGATAATAATAACTCTTTCACTTTTCAATGAAAATCTATCTACAATGAGGAAGAGATAAACAATAAGGTAGAAATCAATGATGCAACAAACAAAAAAATTCCTAATCAGATCTATGAATGTAACTAATCCAATTTAATTCAAAACCCTATATGCAATGCATGTATTGAAAATTTTTCTTTTATTTTCTTTTCAATTTTCAAATGTAATGAAAATGAAATGCAACTACATCATTGATCTAAGAATTTACACAAAATCATATTTTAATATGAAAATTCCTTTTAGCCAATCAGAAATCAATGTAAGTTTCACAAAACCTAATTGATAAGAAGAAATAAAAAAACAAACAAAATCTCACAAAAAACAATCAAACTCAAATGGAAAAATAATGATGGCTTTACAGAGATAGAGACAAGTTCAGCGACTCATAAAAACCTTATGGATAAAATAAAAACTCAAACAAAAGGCATTGAGATGCAAATTTTTTCATCCTGCAGGATGATTGCATGTTCATAATAGGCACCAGTGTGAATCATCACACTTATAGAGAGGATAGATTGTGTTGGGACGCTCTGTCTCATAACAGACAGTGGGTTGGGGCTAATTTTTCTCAAAATACGACACAAAAACCATACTGAGCTCAAAATTATGTTTTCTTAAGGCCAATTATTGTCTGAGCAAGTCAATTGAGGTTGATTTCAAAGGTTAAAAATGAATATGCCAGGGAAACCACTAAATGGAAATCTTGTTCCCTAGTGGATTTTCTAGGTTGTTATCTAGAATATTCTCTTTTGTGGACAAAAGGGAACTCCTTATATCAATTTTCCATATCTAAAACCAATAGGGACAAAAATATCTATATTTTCCTAAGAGAAATTATAATACATAAGAAATACCTACATAGAATTCGTAGTAAGCCCTCCTCTTCTCCTCTCTTGTAAGCTCCAACTCTAGATCCAAGTGTTATAAATGGAATCTACAAAGTAACTAAAATAAGTAAGATAACTACAATATCCACATAGCATAAAATAATGTCTCTAATTAATGAGTCAAATGGAATTTAAAACAATAAGCATCAACGTGACACAAGTATAGAAAACAATAGTGCTTTTTGTATTAATAAATGAAGAAGAGAGTTACAACCATTTGTAGATGCTTGAATTTGTCGATGTCTCCCAAATTATCGTGTCTTTCCGCCCCACAAAGGAAACCTTCAACCTAAAACCTAATTCATCAATGGATGATGATTCTTTGAGCTCAAAATAACAACATGAGGGCACTAGTAATCTCAAAAATCCAACCCTGACTCTATGGTTGGCAGTAGATTATAGGGTAAATGGGGTATTTTATGATTTACCAATCTAGGAGTTAGATCCACATATGGAGGAGGATAAGCTCTAGGGATAAGAGATAAGACCTATAGGATAGGAGTTTGAGATATCACTCAATAGAACATGGTTTAAACCACCTTAGAAGATTTTAGAAAGAGAAAATTTGTATTTTTTACTAAAAATATAGAACAATCATACTTGTAAATAAGAGCAACCTGCACTGGTCATTGTAGGTGACCAGTTATGCAACTTGCAACCATTATAGTTAGACTAAAGTGTAGGGTGCATTGGGGAAAAAACATAGTTTTTGAGTTGATTAGCTAGAAACTCGAAAAAAAATTGAGGTAATTCTTGAGGCTTTACAAAGGGATAATGACAATGTGCTAAGGAGGTTGATTGATCTACTTTTCAGGCAATTTTATTGGATTCGAAAAATATGACCTGTAAAAATTACAATTCTCTATTCTAGCTTAAGAATAGAGAACATGAAGTTGGAGGGAACTTGGAATGGTGTATTGAATATTATTGTGTAAATTGAACTACTACACGAAGAAATATGTGGATGAGTCTACATGTTTAGTGATCTACCGATAGATATATTGGTCTTCTATGCTCGAGATTATTGTATATGGGATCTAGCGCTGATTTGTTAAGTGTAAGGACGTTGTGATATGTTGTTTGAGACTATCCGAGGATCATGTGAAGAAAAAAATTGAATCCCAAATCCTAGTTGTGTACATTGATAATTTTTCTTGTTGAACAACGTAAAATGAAGAATAGAAAACACTAGTGGGGACAAGAAATGGTATCATCAAGGAATTTCCCAGACATCTCGGGATTTCCAGCATAATATGAAAATATGGAAGCATTGTGATTAAAATTTTCTCGCAATTTTCCATAAAAATAAATGAAACTACAACTAATTTGTCTATCGATAGGTGGTGATCGACATCCCATGTGGCTAGTTAGTGAAGTCCTCATGTGCGATGTTTTCAAGGTATTCCTGGGCTTTCAAGGCTGACAACTGGTGAAGGAAAATGGGTTGGCATTAAGCCATTGGAATCTAAGCGTTTTTCAAAAGCATAAGAATAATGAGAAAAATGTAAAATAATTTCAATGTGAAGTTAAGGTTGTTGGTGTAGTGCACAATATTAATCATAATATGAAATCCTCTGGTATGTTCTAGTATTTTTGAGGGAATGGAAACGTGAAGGAAACAATGGATGCATTAATCATGGTTCTAATCCATAATTCAATAGGAGAGTGTCCAATGGGAAATATATAAATTATTATGCCTCCTCTCCATTCACATTTTTATCCCATTTTGATATGGATTAAGAGGATCTGTACAAAAGGTTGAAATCACTATACATATAGCTGGAGTTCATTTGTATCCAAGATAAATATAAATATATCATAAAAAATAGATAACATATTTGAAAAAAAAAAAATTAAAGAGGATTTATATATTTTCATTCTAATGTATAAGTTAATGATTGTAGGCTTCCAAGACTTTTTAGACTATTCACTAGTTTACTTTATCAAGAACCAAACTTTTGAAACAATGAAGATTTTATTTCTTATAGACATGACACTAAATCAAAGAGTAGCATGTGGATTTGTGCATTACAGGGTATGACCCAATAATTATCCAATGTAATATGGACCAATATAGATACATCTTAACCAAATATCTACTAATACCCTAGAGGGATCTAACTTCGTTATATGTTGCATCTTTTTAAAGTGAAAAACTTGAAAGGAGATGTACACATCAAGCAATTTAATCTGTTCTAGTTCTTGAAAAATATGTGACTTAGATGGATCTATAATGGTATTCTCTTTCTATCTATATATGGATCATTTGTATTTTTTTCATTGTTTAAATTATATATTTCAATAAATTATTATTATTATTATTATTTTATATTAAAAATTGAATGAATTATAAATTTCTCTCTTAAGAAGCAACTATTATTTTTCCTTCAATTACTAGACATGGAAATATTTTATTTATAACGCCAAAAGTGGAAATGAAATATTTGTACCACTTTTTTTTATACTAGACTGTAATATTAACAACCAAATAATTGGGCACAATGAGAATGATTTTATTGATGTTTTATAATGACTTTAATTAAAACTAACCAAATATGTATAGTCATTTAGGTTTTGACATTTTTTTATTTAAAACATTGTTTAAGGGACACTTGTCAACTCCAAATTAAGCACGTACATAATTACACATGTCCCTCATACTGAGAGCCTCTCAACTCAATAAGTGGCCCATTATTTAAAATTCATCCTGGTCATATATAATTAAGGTAAGGGATTTTTTATGCCTCAACTCTTACTCAATATAATGGCTTTGGATCCTCGAGAATATTTTTGGGAGTCTAAGACAAGTCTACGCCCCACGTGACTAGTAGGGATTAATGTGGCATTGAATCAATGTCGTAATGTTCAATAGGATATTTGAACTTGTAGGAGGCATAACTTCTAGATGTGAAATATCATTGATGTGATTTCCTTAGAGTTGGAATTATTTAGTATGTAGAACAAATTTCAGGAGTTGATTTCCACTGTTGGAATAATTTTTTATTTCAAGCTTGAATGTTTTTAATCATAAATTGCCAAACTAGGAGCCACCGTTAAATGGAACTCACAAACCAATTCCTCCAATGTTTTCACTTACAATTTATATTATCAATAACAGCTATAAACCCTCCCCTCCTTAGCATACCTTCATAGTTGGTTGCAACTACTAGCATGCATTTGAATAACCAATATTGACCACATTGTCACTAAAACGTCTAACTCTATTCTACATTCTTGATATATAATAAATAAAATTTTGAACTTTAATATTTCTATAATTAAATAAATTAATTTGTGTGCCTTGAATTCTTGCAATAATAATAGATTGGAATCAAGTGAGAGGGAGCCATGATGTGTTGGGACGAATCTAAGATGGTTTGTATCATTTTATCCTCTCCTCTTTTTCACATCTACATCCACATACTTCACATTATAGTTGTATACTATCTTCCCATTCATCCCTAACAACTTATAATTTATTTCCTATAATTTAAAATGCTATAAATTTTACAATTTTCATTACCAAAATCTAATAGAAAACGTAATGCATATTTTAAATATATTAACTTTTATATATATATATATATTCAACTATTTTCTTATCATAAATTAATAAAATATGTAACACTACTTTTATAATTTAACCATATACATTTCAAATTTTATTTAAATATGTGACATTGACAATAGTGAGGGGAGTAATTCTGGATCTTGGGTGAAAAATAGTATCTACTTTCGCATAGGGATTATGAAAATTTACTATAACTAGAAAAAATATTACTTACCATGTAAGCGATTCTGATTGCAAAGGAAGACATGGTCACCTTGTTTAAAATTATTGGATATTCCATGCCACCATAAAAGGGATGAATTATTTGTGATGGTGAGGGGAAATAACTTGAAAAAAATTATAGCTAGGATAAAAAAAAATCCAATTTCCTTTCACGATCCTGCTATTTCCATGTCGAAAGACACCTCAACTATGTGGTAGATAAGTGGGTCAACATAGCTTCATAATGTAATGATTAAAATAATATAAATAATGATTAATTAGTTAATTATTAATTAGGTTGAAAGGGCATGTCTAAATGAGACAAGACCTTCCATGAAGAGGCAAATGCCTAGGTATATAAGGAGGCCTCATTTGTAACGTTCATCATCATATTCTCATTCATACATTTTAATATACATTCTTGTATCCTCAATGGATATTGTGATATTCCAAGTCTTCTAGAGTATTTACCTTAGGAAGGAAATTTGTTCACTTCATTTGGTATTAGAGCAGTTCGAGCCTTCGACCGCTTAACCACTGCACAAAGACACGCTCTCCAATCGAGGTCTTTGACCATAAAAATCATCAACTTGGTTGTCGTCATGGTCAAATAATTTCACTACATACTTGGAGCTTCTCCATTCCATCGGATTCGAAGGTAGACCTTTCGTCGTTATTTAACCAAAAAATTAAAAATTAAAAAAAATCGAAATTAAAAAAACGATCGCCATACGCCCGCCATCATCGTCGTTGCACCCACGAGACTGGGCATGATTTTTGCACAAGAAGAAACATAAAAAAATTAAAATTTATATAAGAATATATATATATATATATATATATGAAAAAAGTATATTAAAATATAAATAAAAAAATAAGTGTAAATGTGGACCTGCAGCATCTGAATTTGGCAGCCACCACAACATTTGACTACGTATAGATTTTTTCTGCTGACCAAGCCATCGAACACACCGAGCAATCAATCCACCGCCACCATAACCATCCGAAAATTCTATCACTGTGTCGGATCACCACATCCACCATCGCTACTGCATCCCTAGCACCCTCTGCCATACTCAACAACACTCCTGCATACCAGCGAAATTCGGCCACTATCAACCATCGATGGACCGCAACCGAGACCACAACTCAAAAAACTCCTCTACCCTCGACAACCGCTCCACTCCACCACTCTGCCAAATCAGCATTGCCGCTACTGAAACCACCACAATTCGATATTCCTTCTGCCATTCCATACTTCATTCAGCCGCATACTTGAGACGTTGCATCTATCCACATAACCAACTGTTCACTTCACTGTCCACTGTCGTCTGTCGCCCCCTCCACGAAATATTCCCCCGCCAATCCTTCTCCTCCCGCGGTAATCCTCCGCAACACTGTTTTGATGCCCATTGGTGGTGGTTGGTCTCCTTCCTTTCCTCTACTCCCGAGAAAGTACAGCTATGAATCTGGAGCGAACTGATGGGCGGGGGTGAGGGAGTGTTGAAAAGCGTCTGTCCTAATTCTAATTACACGGGGAAAGGCATTTAGAGCTTCCCACCCTTTACTAATATTATCCTAGTATATTGTAATGATCTATACATGTGGAATACAACTGGTTATTAATTGCTAGTAATTAATTGCAATGGTACTTGATCTATACATGATACGTATAGCCCCTCATCTAAAACGGTACATGCGCTAGTGATCAGCGCATGTACGTACAGGGGAGTTGTTTCCTTCCCCCAGAGCTAGGCACGCCCCTCACAAAGCGAAACCCCTAGCAGATAAGGGAGAAGGAGCCACCACTGGGAGATAAGAAGAGTAAAGGGCCACCTTCCGTAATGGAGAAGAAGCTGGCATTATCTACGTGAAAATGCATTAGCATTCTTAGTTATTAAAAAAAAAACATAGGGCTTTCATAGTAGCATAGTCAAGATTGATGGTCCCATTTCTTGTATCCCCTACCCAGTGAATTGCTAACGCTTATGGCTGAAAGAGAAGTAAAGGCTACCCGCGTAGTTCATGGGAAAAGCCTGGTTCCTTCAGTCTGCTTCAGGGAAAGACCCCGGGAAAGTACATGACCCTAGCGTAACTCATGCTTTTAGAAAAATAATGGCTTGACAAATTATTCTCACCTACCGTAACAGATCTGTTGCCCAACAGCAAACCGACTACAACCGCAAATCATCACACTGCTCAGGATTCCATGTCAAAAATAGACAACAATTGTCATAACATCTTCCCTTGCTACATAACCACACACTACTAATTGTTGACCATCAATTACCTCTTTTTCTGCCCAAATGCACTAATTTCATTCAAACAAATTTATTATATTATCCATTCATAGTCGTTAATCAACCAAATAGGCCCTTTCCCTAATCATCATTACAATTTTTGATATTGTTCCATTTTAGTTTTGAGTTTGATACTATAAAACATGTTAAAAGATGTATAACATAATATAGTTAAAGGGTTAGAAGAAACTTATATATATATATATATATATATATATATATAAGTTCAAAGGCTAAATAAAGAAATAGCTTTTTAGAAGAATATTAAACTTTGAAAGTTTATAAAAAAGAAAGAGGAAAGGAATCTTTAGAGAGAAAAAAATTATTAAAGTAAAAGAAAAAGAATAAGAAGGAAATAATAATATTTTGTTATAGAGATTAATAAGGGGTTATCTTCAAAAGTCCTAAGTGTATATTGACTTAATAAAAATGGCATTTAATTCGGAATTGAAGAAAGGAATATTTTTAGAAACCTTACCCACTAACGCTAAAGTGCTATACTATTGAAAATTTTGGGTAACAATAAATATTATAACCCTTAGATCCAAGTTCATATTGATGGTTTCACATCACCTTTATTCTCTCATGAAAGACCAGATAGTTAATTATTCCATTTGAATCAATTTAGGTTATGAAAGGATCCTTTGTAGAACCTTAAGCATGTGTCCAATGATTTTGGATGTGGCTATTGAAGGATTCAATTATATTATGTTTTTTTTCAATGGGATAATGGAATATTTAGGTGTTAGCATTTGGCAGTAGCACATCCTATTTTTGGTAGGGATAACAACTTTGGTATGTGTGATAATTCTCTTGTACCTCCCATAGAGATTGTCTATGCAAGATTAGGGCTAAACCACGTCTGTAAATATTTGTTCTAAGTATAAATTTGTAGCTTCTCGCAAATAACACCAACTTCTATAGTGTATATCTCCATTCGATTATTCTTCTCTCTGAATCCCCTTTCATAAACCTAGAATTTGACAATTTTTTATAGGAACATCCCTCTATTGGTTTTATAAACATTAAGTGAAGGTGTCTCGCCATATTAGACTAGCTCATTCCCTTCTCTCAATCACTTATTTAAATTTATGGGATCGTATTAATTTTCAACCATTCTAGTTTTTCCACCCCTTTCTGTTTATATTTTTAAGCCTAAAATCACTAGGCAACAATTGGGGAAGTCTACCTCAAAAAATCCTGTGGGAAAATGAAAATAATGAGACACAATTTAATCTTGAGGCTTCTCTAGTTTATTGAAGTTGTTACTATTTCTTGTATTCAAATAGTTGTATTTATCCTTAATTCAAATGTATTTGGAATTCCTCCATAGGTTCAAGAAGTACAAATATTTTATGAAATTTCATGGAAGTATACAAGTTTGTAGCCCTTAATCTTGTTCAAGTTCTTTCCTTCCTGTATAGATTCCAAAATATTTTTCACTTTAGAATCCATAATTAAAATGGCTTGCTTGATAGGAATCGAGGTCCTCTTTATTGGATAGAAAATCATCTAAAATGGAGAAAAATTGTATCAATGAATCCAAAATAATTTTGAGAAGTTTTAAGAAGAAAATTATGTAGGAATTTACAGGGTAAGTTTCGTATATCAAGAACCAAAGGTCACTTCTCACAAACAGATCACAAATCAATACACTAGTATAATCACGTGGTTAAAACCCTCAAAGAGGGAAACGGTCCATGGCCTGAGCCAAAGCAACCACTTCAGGCAATTTATTAATATAAAAAGAAAATTTACATATGTTTCTCTCATAAACGGTCACCAGGAAAATGACCCTCCATGCACTTTAAATAGAGATCATCGACCAATCAGGTGTTAAGCCATGGATCATGTGTCGTTAATACCAAGGAGAGAGATAACCATTGGATCACTACAAATCATGACCGTCGGATTATAAGTTACACTTTACCTACACTTTACCTAACTCTACACTAGACTAAGTTATTCTTAACTATTTCCTATGTGACGGAATATCCTAACATACCCCCTTAAGAACAACTTGGGATAGGATTGAAGGATTAACAAAGGTGACACAAAAGGAGCCTATTTTCTATGTGTCACCTTTTTAAATCCTTCAATCCTATCCCAAGTTGTTCTTAAGGGGGGATGTTAGGATATTCCGACACATAGGAAATATTTAAGAATAACTTAGTCTAGTGTAGAGTTAGGTAAAGTGTGTTTCTTCACCATGTACATTTGTAACTTATAATCCGACAGTCACAATTTGTAGTGATCCAACGGTTATCTCTCTCCTCGGTATTAACGACACTTGATCTGTGGCTTAACACCTGATTGGTCCATAATCTCTATTTAAAGAGCATGGAGGGTCATTTTTCTGGTAACCGTTTATGAGAGAAACATATGTAACTTTTCTTTTTATATTAATAAATTGTCTGAAGTGGCTGCGTTGGCTCAGGCCATGGACTATTTCCCTCTTTGAGGGTTTTAACCATGTGATTATACTGGTGTACTAATTTGGGAACTATTTGTGAGCGGTGACCTTTAGTTCTTGATCTACGGAACTTACCCTATAATTTCCTACAAATTAATTCTAGTAAGAACATTGTTTTGTAGGCACACTCTAAGATAAATGAATTGGAGCACCATTGTATCATGTAGTATACTGACATTATGAATTTGTTGATTCAATGGAATCAAAGGATTCCTTTATTGGAAGTTTATAACTCGATTAGAAATTTAACATTGAATCTTTAGAATGACAAAAATCTAGTGATGAGAGTATCAAATATGAGCTTTTTTATCATCCCATAATTTAATTTTTATTAATTACACTTGTTTGAAATCCCATGGTTTGGCTTGCATTTAATAGAAGATCCACTACATCAACTTAAGTAGGTATCATACGAGAATTGGTTCTTGGATTGGTACGTACAAGGAGCATGCAATGAAGTGAAATTGGAGGAAGTTGTGAAGAGTTAAAAGCTTTGTAGGACACCATGGCCACAAGAGCAATAAGGTTGAGAGTATCAATGATATGACACAATGTTGGAGATGACTAATTAATGAACCAAATGACTATGAGTAGTTTTTCTTGGTGTTCTAAGTTCAATACATTGTAATTTCAATGGTGACAAATCCGTCTACGAGTTGTAACTTTGTTGAATTACTATTATCATTGTTTTGAGTGGGTTTTATCATCCTTGGGTTCTCACTATAAAATAGTTTTTTTCTATTATGATTTGCTAGTTTTTTCACTTTTTATGTGTATTTTTCCATAACCCATTCATATTAAATTTGAATTAGGCTTACAAATATTACAAACATAATGAACTATATTAAAGATACAAGTAATATGAGATATGCAAAATATTCCCTTGTATTATGATAATTAATGTTGGTGTTGGAAACATCATTTTGACCCAATTTGAGGAACCTTTTTGGATCTAGATTTTGATATTGACTGAAGATTACATGAGGATTTGCAAACTATCAATTTTGGTCTATATGTTGGGCCTTCATGTTGGAAATATGATTCTTATGATTTCATATGTTTTCCTTGATGGAAACTCACCTGCAAATGCTATAGTCTATGGTTTTTGGTGAAGCACAGTGGTTTAGCAGAAGATCTAGTAGAAGATGGTTATGGTTTAGTAGAAGGTCCAATAGAAGATGGTTAATATTCATATTTAAGGTTATAAACGTGGGTTCATGTAACAAAAGTCGTGTATACAAGCGCAAAAAAAAACAAGCAAAGTAGCGTATGCATTTTGTGCTCTAAAATTATGATACCAGGGTTTCTTACCATGGTTTTAGGCCAGAATATTGAGTGTTGTGTCATCTATTTGATTCCGTCCAAGAATACCATCGGCACTTGTGTGGTTTTGGCTCATGGTATTGGGAAAGGCTAAACCTATATAAGGAGAAGAAGATCATAGTTTAAAGGTGTGAAAATGTATGGGTTTAATTGAATACTTCTCTTTGAAGTATATCTACATGGAATGGGTTATTATTTATTGGTAGATGTGAAACTATGATGCACCTATGAATAAACTAATGGATTAGGATCTCTATACCTGTAATGACTATGGTATTGTTTGATCTGTTGGTGAGATGTTTAGATCTGTGACCTGGCACATGATTTATGAAGTGAAGGGTAAAATATGGGTAAGCATGTTGATATGAATCTTTCTGGAGTCTTGAATATTTATAGATCTATATGCTGGTCCGTCACGGTAAAAGCACGTATACACGTGGGTCGGTTTCAACAAAAACGCATATGGAAATCAGGGTTTTCTAAAGCTTTATTAAGAGGTTTATATATTTATTGTTGCTATATTTGTCGTGTCTATGAATGAAGTCTTCATGTATATCTGCATTGTTTAAATATTGTATATGATGCTAGTTGACTATGTAAAAATATGATCGATGAGTGACTAAATATGGTTGATGATGTTGAATGAATAAGGGTTCTGCAAATCGAAAAATAAGTATGACTAAAAGCCTCAGATCTATTTTTGAGTCTGATCAAATTCTGGAAATTTAGTATTCATAGATCTATCGCAGGTTGGTGTGCAGGAAAGCGCGTATACACGCAGGTTATAGTAAAGTGAAGTAGCATATGCATTTAATGTGATCAAGGTTGAAATTGATTATTCATGTTGATTAAAAAGTCTGGGTTTATTACTGTGTTCTAATTACAGTGATGTCACTGTTTTGTTTAAATTTTGGGTTATGGTTATTGGTTTTTACCTACAAGTTGAGTTGTGTTGAATTTGTTGGATCCAGTGTGAAAATTTATGAAACGTGGTCTATAGTGGGTCTAAGGGTTGAAAAATTCAGTATGGAAGTAGAAGCTTCCTGCGAGTAGAAGAGGGTGTTCTATTCACTGGATTGTAGCTCCCTTCCAGTAGTGGCTAGTAAACGAGATCAGGGGTTTGGAGCTCCCTTCCAGTAGCAGCAGGAGAACGAGAGAAGTTTTCCACCTTCTACAGTTAGATGCCTGCATATTGATATGAGTTGGCTTCAGTAAAACATTGTAAGCAGTTTTATATATAATAAATATTAAAGACAGAGACGACAACAACGGTGGTTTTCTACCAAATTGGGTTTCCACCTTAAATCTGAATGTTCATGTGTGATGCTCTTGTGTGATGGTTTATTCTCTTATTACTGCACATATTTGCTTCTTAACTATTTGATGCATAAATGATGATCTGGGCTATAGAATGTTTATGAATATGTATCCGAACAGTAAAGTTCTTTGGGTATACATGAGTTTCTGTTAGGATATTTGCATACATACGCTACTTGGGTTAATCAAAGTCGCATGTGTAGAAATAAATAAGATAAAAGTCAAATATTATGATTCTTGTAAATACTGATTCACCCCCTCACCCCACCTCTCAGTATTTTTCCCAACAATTGGAATGAGAACAGGTCCTTCTGAAGAATCTTAATCACTAGAAGGAGCATCATTTAAGATGAGAAATCAAGATGGGACAACCTGTATTAGACCTACACTCTTCAATGAAAATAATTTAATCTTTTGGAATAAAAGGACAAGATCCTATCTTTAGTCTCTTGGAGCAGATGTATGGGCTATAGTTGAAGGTGGTTATCAATATCCAACCTCAGTTCTAGCAGATCCAGTAGCAAGGAAAAACTATGAAACCAATGCAAATTTTTCAATGCATTATTGGGGAATCTGACTGAATCATAATTTGTCAAAGTTATAAAGTTAAATATAGCAAATCAGATACGTGAAAAATTCATTCGGAGCTATGAAGGTGATGCAAAGGTAAGAAGTGATAAACTCCAAACTCTTAGAATTCAATATGAAAAACTCAGAATGCTTAACAATGAAATCATTTATAGTTTCTTTTTACATCTAGATGAGATCGTAAATCGTATGAGCAATCTGGGTGAAGTTATAAGTGACACCACTCTAGTAGAAAACGTTTTAATATCTCTAACTCCTAAATTAGTGTCAAAAATGTTTGATGTTGAAGAGAAGCAGGATCTACAAACCCTTACTATTGCACAACTTCATGGGATTATGCCTGCGTGTGAAATGAGAAAATGAGGTTCGTCAGAAGTCAAGGAATATGTTTTAGAGCTACTGAAAAATGGAATGAAATGGAAGAACAAGAAGGATTTGGGTATGTATTAGAAGAAGATTAGATAAATTTTGTAAAGAAACTTCAAATTGGCACTGGAAGGTTCAGAGGTAAGTTTCCTTTGAAATGTTTTTCTTGTGGAAGAGTTGCTCATTACGCTGCTAAATTTTCTCATAAAGATAATCATGAAAATGGAAAGGATTTATAAAAAGGTAATGAGAAAATTTTTATCAATATAAAAATTTATTATACTCGTGAAGATAGTGATTCTCTATCAAATAGTGAAGAAGGAAAATATGATCAAGATATTAGATTTCTCATGGCATTTGGAAAGGACACTAGTGATGCTAAAGATACTTTTATGGATGCTTTAGAAGAAAATGATTTTCTTGAAGAAATCAATCAACTCAAAATATGTTTGGAAGAGAAAAAAATAACCATAGATACTCTAAAGAATCAACTTATAGAAAAGGAGAAGTGTAATGAGAAATTAGAATGTGAAATAGTAAGTCTACGAAAGGAAATTGAGAAAGTGAAAACTTTAAATCTTAGATTTGCAAAAGGATATGAAACCTTAGATGAAATTATCAAGGTGAAACGTTCTCCTCTTGTAAAGACAGGTCTTGGATATATCAATGAATCTTCACAATATTCAACAACAATTTATCTAAATGGAGCTAGATCCAGCCAACAACAATTCGTCACTCAACAAAAGAACAACTATAATTCTCAAGTAAAGAATGACCACTTCAATTCAAGGATGAAAAATAATAGAAATATCAATCAATAGGTAAACATTAATAGAAGGTTCCATGATCGCAGAATTTTCTTCTTTAATGGAAAATGTTTCTCATGTCATAATTTTGGTCATAAAGTTGCTCAATATGTTCCATACAAAACCAACATGACTACAAAATCAAGCAAGAAAAGAAATGAGACAGGAATAAAGAAGAATACTTATAACAACTTCTCTCCTCTTGAAGATAAAATTGAATTTTCTTTCTGCAATAACCTTGGAAATGAAGAATCTAAATGCATGAGAAAACTTCAGCAAAAAGAACATATAGCCACAAGTTCCAATGTATGGAGAAAGAAGGACTTAAAGTTTGAAAGCTGTGGCATAGATTTATTTGCAAAAGGAGAAGAAAATCAATGGTACATTGATAGCGGATGCTCAAAACACATGACAGGTGATAAAAATAAACTTATTTCATACAATGCATTAGAGAAGGAAAATAATGTTACTTTTGGAAATGACTCTCCTGCTATCATTAAGGGTAAAGGATCTGTTTTTCTAAAAAGAAAATATTTAAGCTAAAATGTTATGTATGGGGATGGTTTAAAGCATAACTTGTTGAGTGTGAGTCAAATGTGTGATCAAGGAAATGAAGTTTTCTTGAGTTCAAAAGAGTGTGTAATTAGTGAACTTGACACAGGAAAAACCGTAATAAAAGGAACAAGAACACCCAGCTATCTGTCTATATTGAAAGGTGGCCAAGAGCAATGCTATCTAGGTAAATCTACAAAAAAATGGTTATGGCACAGAATATTGGGACATTTCAGCTTCTCTCAAATAAGAAAATGTAGCAGACTCAAGGTTGTTCCTACTTGAAAGCACCATATGAAAATCATGCCAATTTAGTTATAAAACCAGGGTGAAATTTATTGCCAAATAAGGATCAGAAAGTAAGCCTCTTGAACTTATACATACTGATTTATGTGGTCCTATAAGGAAAAATTCACCTCGTGGAGAACAATACTATATTCTATTTATTGATGAATTTTCCTGAATGTGTTGGATCAATTTATTGAAAAATAAATATGAATCATTTGAAAAGTTTAAGATATTAAAAGCTTTGGTTGAAAACGAATTAGATCTAAAAATAAAATGTCTTAGATCTGACCAAGGAGGAGAATACATATCAGATGAATTCTTTGATTTCTCTGAACAATATGGCATAAAAAGACAGTTTTATGTAGCTGGAACTCCACAACAAAATGGCGCAGCTAAAAGAATGAATAGAATAGTTCAGCAAATGGCTCATGCTTTCCTTGATGAATCTAGGAATATTGATACCTTTTGGGGAGAGGCAATGCATACTGTAGTAAATATTCTCAACGAGGCTCATGTTCATGTAAACAGTGATAAAAATCTTTATGAACTCTGGTATGGTGAAGTTCCAACTGTAAATCATTTTAAAGTGTTTGGAATCAAATGTTTTATCAAGATTTATGATGAAAAACTTGGTAAGTTTGGGCCTAGAGTAGATGAAGGAATACTTCTTCGTTACTCTTCTAGAAGTAAAGCATATAAATGCTACAATAAAGACTTCGGAAGATAGTTGAATGTATTGATGTTGTAATTGATGAGTCTCTCACAGCTCCCAAAAAGGAAATAACAACAAATGAAGAAGATGATGATATATATATATATATTTTTTCCCTCATAAAATAATAACAACATAGAAGGAGAACCCAATGAAGCACCAGACGAAGGTATATCAGAAAAGGCTCTAGCCAGGTATGTTCAAAAAAATCATACAAAATCTCAATATTGGGAGAAAATGGATCAGTTGTCCAAACAAGAAGAAACCTTGTAGGATCTCCTAGCTATCTGGAATTCTTATCCACCATTGAACCATAGAATGTAAATCAAGCTAGTAAATATGAATGTCAGATTCAGGCCATGAATGAAGAACTTGATCTGATTGAAAATAATAATAGTTGGGAATTGGTTCCAAGACCTCATGATAAAAATGTTATTAGAACAAAATGGATATTCAAAAACAAGTTAAATGAAAATGGAGATGTTATTAGAAACAAAGCTAGACTTGTTTGTAAAGTACATGCTCAACAAGAAGGTATAGACTTTGAAGAAACATTTGCACCTATAGCTAGAATTGAAGCCATAAGAATGTTTCTTAATTTTTCAAGTTTTCAATAGATCAAATTTTATCAAATGGATGTAAAATCTGCTTTCCTCAATGTTGATCTAGAGGAAGAAGTTTATATAGAACAAACAGAAGGAACCATTCTGGGAAATGAAGAAAAACTTGTTTGAAAACTCAAAAAGACTCTATATGGTCTAAGATATCCTCCTTGGGCATGGTACTATCACCTTGACAAATATCTTCAACAACAAGGTTTCACAAAAGGATCTCCTAACAGTAAATTATACAAAAAAATGGAGAATGATAAACTGTTAATTATTGTTGTGTATGTTGATGACATCATTTTTGGGATTAATGAAGAATCCATGAGTCGGAAATTTTCTTTTCTTTTCTAGCAAGATTTTGGAATATCACTACTTGGGGAACTAACATATTTTCTTGGCTTACAAATGCAACAAGAAAAAAATGGCATATTCCTCTCACAAGCAAAATATCTCAAGCAAATCCTGAAGAAGTATGGGATGGAAGACTGCAAAGTTGTGAGTACTCCAATGGTAACTATATGTAACTTCAATTATCATGATCATTCTCCCATGGTAATACAACCAGAGTATATATCTATGATTGGAATTCTACTTGCCTATCTGGGACTAGAAAAGATATTATTCATGCAGTTGGAATTGTTGGACGATTCCAAGCCAATCCAAATGATTCACATTTTCAAGATATAGAAATAATATTCAAATATATATAAGGAACTCAATATTTTGGTCTAGTGTATCCAAAGAATGTTGATCTTACTCTTCATGCTTACACAGATGCAGACTGGGCTGGAAATGTTGATGATCGGAAAAGAACTAGTGGTGGTATGTTCTATATGGGGCCCCAATTAGTATCTTGGTTCAGCAAGAAACAAAGTTCCATTGACTTATATACAAAAGAAGCATAATATGTAGCTTCCACATCATGTTTCACACAAATTCTTTGGATTATGCGGACATTACAAGATATTCAAATCAAATTTTATCCTCCAATCTCCATCCTATGTGATAATACATGTTCCATCAGTATCTCAAAAAATCCTGTTATGCATTCCAAAACCAAGCACATTCCTATCAAGTATCACTTCTTACGAGAACAAGTGCTTTAGAAAAAGGTTAAATTGGAGTATGTTCCCTCAAAAGAACAAGTTGCTGATATATTTACTAAACCTCTTCCCAGGGAATCATTTGAGTATCTAAGACGAAAGGTGGGAGTTGTCTCTGTCTCACTTATCAAATCTGCCTGATCTCAGAAGATTACATTCGGCACGCAGGTTTCATGAGGACGAGTCCCATATATATGCGAGTTTCTTAGTATATAGTCGCATGTTTTTTTTACTGACATAAAATCCATGGGTCATCTTTCAGAATATTCTGTGTCATATCTTTGTTCTCAAATGTTGATGGGTAAATTCATTTGTTCTGGTATTCATCTTACGTTTCTTTGATATTTATCTCTTTGATGAATATGCTTTGATGAATTGGTTATTGAAGGTATTCAGGATGCACAGGTTTAGGGGGAGCATTTTCCTTGCTAAGAAGACTGCATTGTTGGCATTATGTTGGTTGCTATATTATGATCTCTCATTTGATATACTTTGGTCCTGGTTATAAAAATTCATATCTGTAATTTGATATAAGGATCATGTTGAGACCTCTGATGTAGATATTGTCATATTGAGTCATGTATGGACCTATTCAAGTATGTAAAACCACTTGGTTGGGTAGTTGAGTCAATATGAAATTCCACTCGGTTGGATCCTTGATGTAATTTTGTTTCCTTTGTGCTATGAAAGGTCATACTCAGTTGAGTTATAAAGTCATGTATTTTATTGAAAATTTGAAACCTCAATGTGTGCTCAAGGGGAGAACTTTTATACCCTTTTCTCTTGATGTCAAAGGGGGAGAGTATTTGGTGTTTGAATAAGGTTTATATCCTATATATCTACAAGTTGTGGTGTTCAAAATCCAACATGGTTGCCATCAAGTCCAAAGGGGGAGATTGTTGGCAATATGATCCTTATGGTTTCATATGCTGTCCCTGATGGAAAATCACCTGCAAAAGTTGTAGTATATGGTTTCTCGTTAAGCACAATGGTTTAGCAGAAGATCTAGCAGAAGATGGTCGTGGTTTAGCAGAAGGTCCAGTAGAATATGGTTAATATTCTTATTTAATGTTCTATACGTGAGTTCGTATAAGAAAATTCGCGTATATACACGAAAAAGAACAAGAAAAGTAGTGTATGCCTTTTGCGCTCTAAAATTATGATACCAGGGGTTATTATCATGGTTTTCGCCCATAATATTGAGCGTTGTGTAATCTATTTTATTCTGTCCAAGAATACTATCGACATTTGTGTGGTTTTGGCTCTGGTATTGGGAAAGACTAAACCTATATAAGGAGAAGAAGATCGTAGTGTAAAGGTGTGAAAATGTATGGGTTTAATTGAATACTTCTCTCTGAAGTGTATCTACATGGAATGGATTACTATTTATTGGTAGATCTGAAACTATGATGCACCTATGAATACAATGATAAATCAGGATCTCTAGACCTATAATGACTATGGATTTGTGTGATCTTTTGGTGACATGTTTAGATTTCTGACCTAGCACATGATTGCTGAAGTGAAGGGTAAAATATGGGTAAGTATTTTGATCTAAAACTTTCTGTAGTCTTGAATATTTACAAATCTATATGTTGGTCTATCACGATAAAAGCGTGTATACACACGGGTCAGTTTCAAAAAAATCGCATATGGAAGTTAGGATTTTCTGAAGCTTGATTAAGAGGTTATCTATTTATGGATGCTATATTTATGTTGTTTGTGAATGAACTCTTCATGTAGATCTAGGTTTTTTGAATATTGTATACGCTGCTAGTTGACTATGTACAAATATGATCAATGAGTAATTAAATATGATTGACGATGCTGACTGAAAAAGGGTTTTGAAAATCTGAAAAGATGTATGATTGAAAGCCTTAGATATGTTTCTGAGTTTGATCAAATTATGGAAATCTAGTATTCATAGATCTTTACAGAGGTTGGTGTACAGGAAAGTGCGTATACACACAAGTTACAGTAAAGTGAAGTAGCGTATCCATTTAATCTGATGAATGATAAAGGTTGAAATTGATTATGCATGTTGATTCAGAAGTATGGGTTTATTACTATGTTCTAGTTACAGTGATCTCATTGTTCTGTTTAAATTTTGGGTTATGGTTATTGGCTTTGATCTACAAGTTGAGTTGTCTTGAATCTGTTGGATCCAGTGTGAAAATTTATGAAACAGGGTTTGCAGTGCGTTTGAGGGTTGAAGACTTTAGTATGGAAGTAGAAGCTTCCTGCTAGTAGAAGTTGTTGTTAAATTCAGGGGGTTGTATCTTCCTTCCAGTAGTGGATGGTGTTATAACTCTGAAATTTCCAAGGGTTTTTCTAGGTGTTTAAAAGAAATAACAGAGGTAACTATCATCCACTTTTGGAGATTAAGATCTAGCCTCCCTAATGCTCAGAGAGGGCTCTCTCTTAATGGGTTAACTTTGTTGATTTAAAATATTTTAGGCTAGTTTTGTATGCTTGATTGGGTTTGTTTTTATTGATTGATTGTTTTTGGTAGATAGGTGGAATTAATGATTTAGATGCATAGATTTATTTCCATTTTCCATTGGGATATGGAGTCAATATGCTTTTAAAAGAGAACATGATCAAATTATAAAGGAAATGTTAGAGGGTAGGATAGCCGAGAAAAATCAGATCTCAAGGCTGAATAGTGAAGTGGCTTTCAATCGAGTTCAAGGAACATTTAATGAATCCTGAAATCGGATAATGAAGGAAGGTGACAGAGGTCATCAAGATCGGAGAAAAATTAAGGATTCTCTAAACAAGATATTAGAAGAAAACATAAAAATGGATAACATTTCAAAACAGAGTGTATTTAAACAAGTTCTGCAATAACGTCATTGTTATAACATTTAAATTTAGAAAACAGGAAATTTTATGGAATACGTAAGGAAAGAAACATGAACAATTGAAATATACTTCACTGAGATAGTTCAGCGCATGAATCTTATAAAGAAATGCCTTTATTAATTGTCTTGTCTACCAACTGGAAATGACTACAATCACCCTCAGGTAAATAGATCAATCAACTATAGAAATTTTCATAAATCCACACTAATCAACCCTTGATACTTTGAATTATAAAGTATTTATACAACTTATTACAATATCCTATCAACTGATTTAGGATTTATTCAAGAAAACAAAATATCTTCATGCAAGAAGATAGAGACACCTATTAACTAACTGCAAGTTGTCCCTATTTTATTTAATTTTTCTATTTGTTGTTTGTCTCTCTCACGCTATCTTGTCTTTCACACTGGCTTCTCTTTAACGCTGTTTTTGTTTTATCTATCTTTCATCTGTCTCTGAGTTGTTTACTCTTTAACATGACTGCTTTTAAATCTGTATTATTTTCCCTGTATTTACTTTCACGTGTCACAGTAAATCACACCATTTTTCCCATGTCTCTTCATCTGGAATTTTGATCTTTACCATCCTTTGGTAAATCTCATCTTCCTCTGTGTATTTGGAAAATGTGGGCTTATTCACAAAAAGGTGATTTACCTCATGCTAGAGGTAAAAGAAGTTTTCTATACTACGAAGGAGCACTTTGCCAGTGGGAACTCCTTTCATTGCTGAAATGTTGGAAGTCTCTTTGGCTACTTCCCTGATATTCTTATCATAATATTCCTGCCTCATTAGTTTATAATTGATTACTAATGGATTATGAAGACCTTTCTGCCTCAAAACATCAAATTTGTTCATAAACCTATTCACTGCGAGTTCCATTGTTTGGCATTTGTCTTCAAGTTGTATCATCAGATTTCTCTTGGAAATAGCTATTTTCACCTCTAATATATACTCTGTTCTGTTTGTTATCCCAAGTTCTTCTAATTCCTGCTTGTTTTTAGAATTTAGGAATTTTATTCTCTGTGGCTTCCCCTGGTTTCTTCCCAAGCTCTTTTTTGAACTTTTGAATTGCATCACCAACCTCCTTTATCAAGTCCTTCTGTTCAAATATAACCTGTATAGAATGCCAAATATCATTAGCAGAGTTAATGATATTGGCCCACAATTGTTGTTTTTCTTGGGCTAGTGGCTCTTTCAGTGATAACTCCTTTTCTAACTTATGGTTTCTTTCAATTAATTTGTTGGCTTTATGTGCTTAATTAATGGTGTAGGGCACTTAGGATTACCTGTAAAATGGTGAGTTCAGTTCTGGAAGGGGTTCTGGTGGCAACATGCTTCAATTCTGGTTTTCAAAGAATTTTTTCTTTATTTTCACAAATAAACCGAAATAGTTAAATAACAGTGAAGAAGTGAGTTTATTGTTTTTTTTTAAATTGAGGCTTATTGCAATGGCATGGTGGTTTATTTCAAACAACGGTGGTTTCATCGCAAGGTGCAGAGGAATTTTGGCAGTTTATCACACGTAAAAAGGTGTTTAGGTGATTTTAGGATGGGGGGTGCAATAGACTGTGGGAGTGTCGCGTGGCAAGGGAGAAGAGGTGAGAAACCAACCATTTCATAGGCCGCCACTGCTTTAAACTTTTTACTGTTGGGCGGTGCGATATGGTTTGTGGGACATCTGATCCAAATGGCAGTAATCGAATAGATGACAGGTGTTTGTGTTTTCGAAAGGAAACGAGGTCTGGGAAAAGGGTTGTGCGATGGGTTAGAACAAAAGTGGGGCTAGGGAAATGTTAAGTGGAAGTTTAAATCAAAGCGGGTTTAAATGATATAAATGGGGTAGGGAAATTAATATCTGAATGGGTTAATATAAAATTATCAGGGATATATAGTGGTGGTTTACGAAATATATTAGGTGGTAGGTTAATATAATGTTGGGAAATATATTAAATGGGGGTTGTGAATTATATTAATCGGGGAGGCTAAAATAAAAGTAAAGTGGGGCCCGAGGATTTATATTAAGCGTGTTAAAATAATGCAAAAGTGGGTTTTGCAAGTTTAGTTGAATAATGTGGAGTTAGTAAAGGGGAAGGGGTTTTTCGAAGGGAAATGGGTTTTAAAAAAGGGAAAAGAGGGTTTTTAGGAGGGGGGAAGGGTTAAGGAAAGGGAAAATGGGTTATATCAAAGGAAAAGGGAATCTACAAGGGGAAATTTCCTAGAAGAATATTAGTGATAAAAGATAAACCATATGATGCCTTCCATAACTTATAAAAGTATCATGCCTGCCCTTTATTTACCCTAACAATTTTTACTTCCTTTATTGAGTGTATTTGAGCTTGCTGACCCTTTTATTTTCTTTTGATAAGCAAACTATCCTTTTTTCTAAGCTTATACCTTCTAACAGCTCATATTAAACTTGTGAGCTCATTTTCATTCTCTACCTAACTACTGATCTGCCAAGATTAAATGGTTTGGTCAGATCTTTATTCACTAACTATCATGACATGAAATTTAAAGGTACGAATGAATCAAGATTAAACTGTATGATCATCATGAATTGTGGCATTTTGGAAAAGTTTTACACAATTTTATTTGCAAAAGTAAATTAAGATTAGTGGCATTTGAATGTGCAACACTTCCAGAATTTTTTTCTTTTTCTTTTTGTGGGGTTCATATTTTATGTCCTTTTTTTATCTTCTTTTCTTTTGGTCCTTTGATTTTTATTTTAGGACATACCCTCTTTTCATTTTTTAATATGGGAAAAAATTTGTAGAAAGAAAAAGTATGTACAATATTACAAGATTAAACATAACCAATTCAAAATTATGATGCTTATTATTATAGCAGCATAACAGATGGTAAACGAGATCAGGGGGTTGGAGCTCCCTTCTAGTAGAAACTCGAGAACGAGACAAGGTTGCAGCCTTTTGCAGGTAGATGCCTGCGTACTGACCTGAGTCTACACCAGTACAACATCGTAAGTAGTTATATATATAATAAATATTGAAGACAGAGACGAGAGCAATGATGGTCATCTCCTGAATTAGGTTTCCACCTTAAATATTCATGTTCATGTGTGATGTTGTTGTGTGATGAATTATTTTGTTTTTATTGCACATGTTTACTGGTTAACTATCTGATGCATAATTGATGATCTGGGCTAAATAATGTTTCTGAATATTTATCTAAATAGAAAAATTATTTGGGTATATGGAAGTTTCTGTTAGGATAGTCGCATACATACGCTATTTGGGTTAATCAAAGTCGTGTATAGAAATCAATAAGAGAAAATTTAAAGATTATGATTCTTATAAATTCAGATTCACACCCCTCCCCCCTCCCCCTTCTCAGTTTTTTTCCCAACACTTTATTTTGAGGGCTTTACTACTATTATAAATGTGTGTCTTTCCCTCTCTACTCCCTCTTATAGCCTATTATCATTTCCCTTTTGTCATAATCACACGCACTATGATCATCACATGTTGATCAGGTGTGATGTTGTTAAGTTCAATGATTTTCCCTTATTTTTAATGAGTTGTTTGAGATAGATATTTATTTTTCTAATTTGACTACGAAATCTTGTAACCCTAATAAAGATCTAGTAATTCAAATTGTTAGTTGTCATATCTATGCACCCCTACAATGAACTATTCCACATGGTTTTCATTGCTAGGTGGCTCAATATGGATCAATGTTGGTCGGATTACTCCTAGGTTAGAGAAGGAAGGAATCAACTCATGGTTAATGCGATAGTCAAATTCATGGTGCTAATTCATACAACAGAACAAAAAATTGAATAGTTAATGAATTTTTAGTTTTTGGTAAGTGGCATGGATATTTTCATGAATGATGTTATCATTCCACCAGATCTCTAAGGCTGAGAAAGAGTCCAAATAGAGGTAACCAAAGAATAATATTTTAGCTTCATAGCTAGCCCTACAAAATCACAGAGGGCTCTCTCCATAAAATCACAGCCAAGAGGGTTGGATGAATTAAGTTTCTAGGCTAGGTATGAGTACAGGTTTTTTTTTTTTTTAAATTGGTTTACTGGATGGGTGAATTAGGTCAAAGAGGCTAGGTCAGGGAAAATAATATTAGGGTTGCATTAAATTCAATGTGGCAAGGTAGGTAGGAAGGATAACACTTTAGGGTTTTAGGGTGAGATAGATTAGACTGATGAGGAGCTAGAAATAGTAAGACAATGCGTGTATTCTTTCTAAACTGAATAAATGAGACAAACTATGAAGATTTTCCAAAAACAGAGCATAGAAGACGTATTATACTTATCAACTTGAAAATAAACATATAATAGAAATGAAATGGATCATGAGATTAAAAAACATTCACACATACGCAATAGAAGAAGAACAATGTTAAATTTCCATACCACAAGTATCCCAAAGAAATATCTGCAACTCTTTCATTAATTTCCTACCAAATAATGCTTACACTAGAGTCTCTGATCAACGCAACAAAATCCAACTATATCCCATTTTTAAATGTGTCAAGAAGTGAAATATAAAGACATCAAACAAATTCTCCCAACCTCAGGGGTCGAATCCCTAAGTTGAGGAGTTGTTCCACCAAAAAATGAATTGCATACCTAGAGTGTAGAGAGGTCAAACTGACTCATCTCTCACTTTTTGGAAACTGTTTCATTACATCTCATCAAGAGTTTTTACCTAATATATTTACCCCTAGGTAACTTCAAAACAAGATCATTACATTTACTTCCTTCAATTACATTGGTAAAAACATCATTTTCCAAGGTGAAACTGAGAAAACTGAGAAAACTGAGAAAATTTGCAAATTTCAGGAAACACAGAAAATTGGTAAAAAGTGCAGTGCCAACGTCACTTCTAGTTTTGAAGGGGTTCCTAGTGTCCAAATTCAGGTCAGGATAACTCATTTTAAAGTCTGTCCTATGTGGTTTCCAAAAATTTCCTTTGTTTTAAAAAATGACTTTATTTGACCCTCCAAAAGGTCAATCTCCCAAGACTTGTCAAAAGCGCAACGCCAGGCTCAAAAACATGGCAGAAATATGTTTTTTGAGGTGTTTTTTGACTTTTGACTGACCAATTGGCCCAAAAAAACTTATAAAATTTGCTAGGGTGACTGTATTTGGCCTTATGAATCCAACGGTTCCTTTAGTTTTGTCATTGGAGGTCCCTAGAAAAAGCGCAATGCCTAGGGCACTGCATATTTGACAGTGCAACTGTGCAAAATTGCCAAAAGTGCAAAAAACTTCAAAAAATTGAAAACTTTCTCAAAATTCTTTGAAATTTGTTCCATGGAAAGATGATGAGGTTTTTTAGCCAATGAGAGATGCCTCAACAAGCATATCAAGCTCGTCCTCTTCTTTTTTCTTGATTAGAGTCTCAAGTCTTGATTTGACCTTTTGGAGCTTGGACCTTGCAATTTGATTTCTCCTGCAATAGCTCTTTGCCATTTTCCTCTATACGTAATTTTCCTTATTTTCCTTTTCTAAGAGCTTCTCAAGATTCTCATTGACCCTCTTAAACCAATTCTCCCAGTTCTCATTTACCATGATGGAAAATTTCTCATTCAAGGTTAGTTCATTGGCAAGTTTAGGCTCTTTTTTCCTCTATCATTCCATAGCTCTTTTCAACCTGTTATCACTCCAAAATTTACAAGGGTTGTTATGTGTGTTTAAAGAAATATTAGAGGTAACTATCAACCACTTTTGAGATTAGGATCTATCCTTCCTAATTCTCAGAGAGGGATCTCTCTTAATTATTTAACTTTGTTATTTTAATTGATTTTAGTCTAGTTATGTAAGATTGATTTGGTTTGATTTTGATTTGTTGGTGGAATTAATGATTTAGATGGATAGTTGCATGTCTATTTTACATTGGGCTATGGAGTCAATGTATCAAGAAAACAGAACATAAATAGATTATAAAATTAGTGTTACAGGGCAAGGTAGCTGAGAAAAAATAGATCTTTTAGGCTGAATGGTGAAGTGATTTTCAGTCGAGAGCAAGGAGCAGTTAAGGATTCCTTAAACCGGATAATGAAGGAAGTTGAAAGAGGTCAATCAAGATTCAAGAGAAATTAAGGATTCTCAGATCCAGATATCAGCAGAAAACATTAAAATGAATAACAGTTTATAACAAAGTGTATTTAAACAAATTTTGCAGTAATATTCTTGTTATAACATTTGAATTCGGAAAACATGCAAGTTTATGGAATACTTAAGAAAATAACACTAAAAATTGAAATATAATTGACTGAAGTGGCTTAACACATTAATCCTATAAATAAATGCCTTTATTACTATCCTGTCTGTCAACTTTGAAAAGTTACAATAAACCCTCTGGTAGTACATCAATTCAACTATAGAAATGTTCAGGTATCCACCCACAATATTTTGAATTGTTGAAGTATTTATACAAAACTTAATACAAAAAATCCTGTTAAGTATCCAAGATTTATTAAGGGGAAATAAAATATATTCATGCAAGAAGATAGAGACACCTATTTAAACTAACTGCAAGTTGCCTCTGTTTTATTGATTTGTTGTTTGCTTCATTGATATTTTTTTGTCTTATCTCTCACGCTGGCTATATCTTTTATGTTGGTTGTCTTTCACCTGACTTTTCTTTTAACCTATCTTTGATTTATTTGCCTGCTCTATTTACTCTTTTACCTCTGTTAATTTTCTTTCACCTTACTGTTCTGTTACTTGTTTTTTCTTTTACTTGTCACAGTAAATCACACCATTTCTACCACGCTTATTCATGTCGAAGTTTGATTTTTACCATCCTCCTGTAAATATCATCAGCATTATTATATTTTTCAAATTTGGGATTATTAACAAAAAGGTGATTTACCTCATCCTGGAGGTAAAATAAATTCTCTAAACTTTCAAGGAGCACTTTGCCCATGGGAAATCCTTTTATTGATGAAATGTTGGAAGACTCCTTAGCTACTTCCCTGAAATTTTTATCATAGTCTTCATTCCTCATTAGTTTATCATTAATCGCTAAAGGATTAGGCAGAACTTTTTGCCTCAAAACATCAAACTTGTTCATGAATATGTTCACTGATAGTTCCATTGTTTGGAATTTGTATTCAAGCTGTATCATCAAATTTCTCTTGGAAATAACCTTCTTCACCTCTAAGATATCCTTTGTTCTATCTGTTATCCCAAATTCTTCTAATTTTTACTTATTTTTAGAGTCTAGGAACTTTATAATCTTCGTGGCTTCCTCTGGTTTCTTTCCAAGTTCTTCCTTGACCTTTTAGATTGCTTCACTAGCCTCCTTTATCAATTCCTTCTGCTCAAATATAACTTGGATATAAGGCCAAATATCATTAATAGAGTTAATGATATTGGCCCACATTTTTTCTTTTCTTGGGCCAGTGGCTCTTTCAGTGTCAATTTATTTTCTATTTTATTAATTCTATCAGTCAATCTGTTTGTATTATGTGATTATGCTTTATACATTACTTGAGCCAATTTATTTTCATCTTCTATAATTTTTAATTATTATTTAAGCCTATTAATCTCAGTAGTTTGGATTGACATATCCCGCATGACTTTAATCAATTTACTTGCCTCGTCATTGGGATGGGCTAATGCTGTTGCTGATGTTGTTGTTGGAACTTCTGTTGTCACTGGAACTGTTGTAGTAGCTGGAAATGTTGTAGGTAATGGGGTTGTTGTGGCTACTGAAGCTGATGTTGAAGCTACGGGAATGGTAGTAACAAGAACTAATTCCATGCTGGCCTTCTTTTCTTGCACTGATTTGTACATTTAATTCTCTATCTCTTTCAGTTGAGCTATCAACTGAATGATGAGATTCATCATTTCATCCTTTTGAGTTTCATTATCCAAAACTTATTTAGTTTGTGGTTGTTATGTTGTAAGTAACTTCAATTGTTTCTTCAATGAAACTATATATGCATTCTTCTTCTTGATTAGTTAATCTAATGCTTTGATATTCTTTAGATGATATCCAACCTTCATGACCAATTCCTCAAGTGATTTCATCCTATTTTAATTTTCTTGTGAAGAAGCTTTCTCTAGTTTTAACCGTGCTTTTATATTCTCTAGATAATTTTGAAGTTTTTGGACACTTAAAGCCTTATTTGTCATAGTTGAATAGATAGTTTCTCTAGCTTTCTTATGAAACTAAATATGATCTATAGGATGTACATATTTAGCCATAACTTCAAATGCTCTTTTCTTGTAGTCTGCTGATGATTTTGGAGCCTGCACTATTGGCTGTAAAATTGTCATTTGCATCTTCCTAGTCCTGTAATCAAAAGCTGAAAGTAACCTATTTTGGTCACTGGGAGTTTTCTTCCAGTACTGGGCATAAGTTATAGCTTTCAATGTTTCATTCTTAAGTTTGATTTATTTATACTTCTCCATTATATATTTCTCTTTATCCACTGGTTTGCTCGATGATGAAACCTCTGCACTATGCTATTCCTGAATGATCTAAGCACTAGAGGTTGATGGCAGCCGTGTTTATTTTGAAACTATTGGAGGTGCATTATATCTGACAATTATATCTGTATTAATAATTTCAACTACTTCTTCTATTTCTTCTTGTTCAATCACTGGATTCAGTTTGGCCTTTTTCCTATACAATAGTTGGAATTTGGTGTTAGTAGTAGTCTCTGTAGAATAGGAGCCTTCCTCTCTTGGCCTCTTTGAGTTACTGCCTTGTGGGGCTGGAGTAAGCAGGATGGAACTAGTATCCCCTTGCTTCTTCACCTCTTGTGAGGTATTTTTCAACCACTCTGACTGGTTGGAATACTTTTCAACTTAAGGTTTTGACTCATGAACAAAAGGTGTCAATTTGAATTTGACTCTTAACTTACTTATGACTCGCAAAGGATCATATTGCCATTTGAAACTATTAATAAACTTGAACTCTTGTAAATATTTTTCTTCTTGCTGACCAACATTCCCATGATTGTAAATAAAAGGACCTAACTAGTTCTTAATATTAAATTGAGTTTTCTTCTTTGCTGACAAGAAATTAACTTCATCTGAATTTGGGATTTTTATGATGTATTCCACTGCAAATAAAATCACTGGGAGGTATTTGGGAATCTTGTATGGGGTAAGTTGGCTTCAATACACCCTAATTTCAGTGTGATTCTAGTATAAATACCAATCTCATGTCCTAATTTGTTCTAACAATTGCAATACTTTCTTGATCTCTTCACTGACTGTAGGTTGAATGGTACTGCTTAGCATGTTGACAATTGGATAAAAAAATGCATCAATGACGTCTTTGTAGCTGAATTCTGTGGAATAATTTCTAATCAAGGATGTATAGAAAACTACAAATTGGGGATTACCCTCTCTTTCCAGTTTATGGAGGTTAACTACAAACCTTTTTGATTGAAAATATAGGAACGATTGAAACAAAACTGATGAATATTTAAACACTCCTTTCTTTGGTAATTTAACCAATTTCTCATGGATGGCATCAGATAGATATTGAGCAAAGTTAAATTTTGAAGCTGGAGGATGTCCTGGGCAGAATATGGACAGAAAACATGGGATAGAAGCATCTACATATTCATCAGTAAAGTACCCTAAAATGCATGACAACATTGTGACAATTTGTTTGGTTCTCTCTTAAAAAATGGAAGATGAGTATGGTGGGTTATTCTTTGGGGTTTCTACTGATGGAGGAAGGAATTTTTTGAATATTTGGAACCTCTTGGGAAAGTCCAGCTTTAGATATAGTTTAGTGAGGATTTCAATAGACAATGGGGCCTCATCAGGCTTGGGTTGGATCTGTAACATCTGATTTATAGATTTTGCAGTGATGGTGAATAAAATCTCTTGGCTAGGGGTTAATCGAGCTCTTTCATTGGAAAAATAATTAATATGGCATAGTCTGATGATTTCTGGGAACTGAAAGTTCTGTGTGAAGATGTACCCGGGTAGGTTTGAATCCCAGAGGTGGATATTATCAGACGGGTCTATGAATTTATCATGGCTCCAGAAGTGGAGCTCTAGAAGGTTGAAATAAGTGAATGTATCACTGATTTTGAAGTCTTTATAAGCAAGAGGTGTGTGGTCAACATCTACCACAGGTGGTTGCAGAGGCTTTTAACAGATATTAAGCTCTAGGAAGATTCGTTTATTTTATTAATTTATTATTTTTTTGTGCTTAAATAATGGCTTCTAGAGACTTAGGATTACTTGGAAAAGTTTTAATTCATTTTGTATAAGGGGTTATGGCCATATTAGGCTTTAATTCTGGTGTGCAGAGATTTTAATTGGGTTGGCAAAGGTTCTGGTACCAACATGCTTCTTTTCCACAAATAAACAGCTTTAGTAAATACACTGCAATAAGGGAATAACTGTTTCGAGCGTGCTTTATTGCTTTTTGACTGGAGGTGGTTAACCTTGTTAGTGAGGGGTTGAATTTCAAACAATGCCTGGTTTCATCACATAGTGAAATGGTGGTATGGAGGGTTATCCCATGATGAAAAGCTGATTGGTGGTTTTAGGACTAGGGGGTGCGATGGAATGTAAGACTGCCGCATGGAAAATGTGTGGGTTTGCAAAACCACCCATTACACACCCCCCCTGGCTTTAAACTTTGGATTGTCGGGGGTGTGAAATGGTCTATTGGTCATAGGATCTCATTGGATGATGATCAGATGGTTGGATGAACTGGCAGATTAGTTGAGGATTCTGATAGGTGGGGTTGGGTATTATGAATGTAGAGGTGTTAATATGTTACTGGGAGGGGATTTTATAATGGTGGTCGGGTGATATAATAAATGGGGTTAATTAAAGTGGGACCCGATATTAATATAGTGGGGTAGGGATATATAATAAGCGGGGAATTAATATAATATATATAAACTATAGGTTATAAAAATAAAGATGTAGTCGGGATGTATATAAGTGGTAGGGGGGTTTAATATGTAATATAAACTATATGCTCAGGGTTTTGTTAAATATAATGGAAAGATGTTAGAAAACACATTAGGAATAGGTGTTTAAAAGGATATCGCAGTGGGGCTTTGCAGTGGGGCCTGATATATTTTAAACATTTAAAACTATGCAAAGTGGGTTTTTGCATGTTTTAATTGAGAATGGGAGTTAGTAAATGGGAAGTTCATTTTTCTAAGGGAAATGATTTTTTAACTATGGAAAGGAGTTTTTATGAAGGGAAAAGGGGTAGAATAAGGAGAAAGGGGCCTTTTACAAGGGAAAATTGCTTCCAAGAGTGGAAATAAGATTTTAGCAAGGGGAAGGGGATTTAGGAGGGTATTAGTGATATGAGATGAACCAATTGATGCTTTTCATTACTTGTGAAAGTAATTTACCTACCCTTTATTTACCCTAACATTTTTTACTTCATTTATTGGGTGCATTTGAGCTTGCTGACCCTTTTATTTTCTTTTGATAAAAAATAACCTATTTCTATCCTTATAACTTCCAATCGCTCAGATTAAACTGATAAGCTAATTTTTCTTCTCTACCTAACTATTGATCTTCCAAGATTAAATCGTTTGGCTAGATCTTTATTCACTAACTATCATTACATCAAATTTAAAATCATGAATGAATCAAGATTAAATTGTTTGATCATCATGAATTGTGGCATTTTTGACAAGCTACACACAATTTTATTTGCATAAATTAAACTAAAAGTAGTGGAATTTGAATGTGCAACACTTTCAGGATCTATGTTTTTTTCTTTGTGTGGGATTATACTTTATATTATTTTTTTATCTTCTTCTCTTTTGGTCCTTTGATTTTTCTTTTAGGACTTACCCTCTTTTGATTTTTTAATATGGGAAAACATTTTCAGAAAGCAAAGTATGTACAATATTACAAGACTTTAACATGGTCAATTCAAAATTATGATACCTATTATTATAGGACCCTAACAGTGGCTCCACTTGGGGATGACATTTCCTAGTGAAATGTCAAGAACTTTCTGATCAGTGGCCTTGGAACTTTTACTTTTCTTGCCTTGGAACTGCTTTATGTGATTTTCTTTATTCAATCATATGATGTTATACCTTTTAAAGCTTAGGTCCTTCTCTTCAGGCTTCAAATTTAGAAGAAAATCATCCAATCCAATCTAAACTTTGAAATGCTATTTACAATTAGAAAAGTAAAACAAATGAACTAATGGTTAATTTGGAGAAAAGTAGTGCTTGAACATTCTACCATTGACAGGTCCACCTAGTAGATTTTTTCCATCTAAATCCTTCAAGCAAATGCATTGTTACCTCTGTAACCATAAATGATGTATGGGCCTTTCCAAAGAAAATCAAAATTTCCATGTTTCCCTTTGTCTTCTCTTCTGGAATCCCATTTGAGTACTTTATCACCTATGAAAAAATTATCTTCTTTAGTTTTCTTATCAAATTTTTTTTTGATTTTGTCTTGGTTAACTTGCGATTTCATATAAAATTCTTCCTTGGTTTGCTGCAAATGTATTGTCTAATTTATCCTCCTTTGGATGTCATTTGGTTCTACTTGCAACTCTTAGATCATTTTCATCACTGGCACTCCCAATGAGGATGTAAAAACAACATCCATCCCATATACCAATTTATAGGTAGATGTACCAATATATTTCTTTGTAGTTATTTTTTCTTCCCAAAAGTCATTGACAAACCTTTCATTCCAGGTTTTCCTGTTATCTTCTAGCAGCTTCTTAATGATGTTAACTAGGCTTTTTTTGTATGATTCTGCAAGTCCGCTACCTTGAGGGTAATAGGAAGTGGAATGGCCAAGGCTGATATGGAATTTTTTACAATAGTCTATAGTTTTCTTGGATTTGAAGGTAGAAAAATTATCAGTAATGAGCTTTTGTGGGAATCCAAATCTAGAAATGATGTTGTTTTCAAGGAATGAGAAAATGAAAGAGTTTGTGTCTTTTCTAGAAGGGATGTATTCTATCCACGTAGTAAAGTAATAAGTGGCTGTCAAAATCCATTTATGTTGGGCAGAGGAGGGTGGGTGAATTTCACCAGTGAAGTCTAAACCTCATTGTTGAAATGAAATTTCTACATAAATAGGTTTGAGGGTAATGGTAAGAGTTTCTTCTTCCCTTCAAATATCTAGCATTTGTGACATGACCTCACATACTTTCTAATATCTCAAAAAATAGTGGGCCAGTAAAAACCTGCCCTAAAAATTTTATCAGCAGTTGTTTTCCAGTAAAGGTTTCCTCCACAGTCACCTGCATGAAATTCTTGCATAAATAGTTTAATAGAATTCCACCATGATATTTCCAAAATAAAGCATTATCTATGGTACAATATTTCATTTCTTTCAATTTTAAGAATCTAACTTTAGCTCTATATAAACCAGGAGGAGCTTGTAGGTTGAGTAAAACAAATATAATGTCTACATACTAGGGTGAATCTAAAAAAGCTTCATTGATATGTGGAGCCGCCATATTTTCCTGATCATCTATTGTTGCAATGAAATTTATATCTAAGGCTCAACAGTTCAATTCAGCCTTGATTTTGGCTAAACCTTGGTCTTTAATCAATTTTGTAGGCTTTATTTCAATGTCATATTCCAATGTAGTGGCAATCAATTTGCCTATTTTTCCATCAGGCCCATTATGAGTTAGAATGTCCTTTACAACTAAATTTGGAACATATGCAATTATGTGGGAGTATAAAATGTACACTCTAAAATATTTTATAGCTTTCACCAAAGCTAGTGCTTGTTTTTGCATAATATTGTACTTTAGTGTGGAATATCTTAAGGTTTTGCTGAAAAAAGCAATGGGTTATTCATAACCCCCTTCATTCTTTTGCAACAAGACTGCTACAATGGTGTGTTCTGAAGCGAAAGAAAAAATTATGAAACCTTTTTTTTAAATCAGGACATATGAGGACAGGTGTTTTAATCAGGGCTTGTTTGATTGCTTCAAAATGTTGTTTAGCCTCTACTGTCCACTTAAGTGTTGAATCATTTTTTAGCATGTTATTCAATTCTCTGATTAGTTTAGCTAAATTAGAAATGAATCTTCTAAGAAAATTTATTTTACCTAAGAATGCCTGTAATTCTTTGATGTTTCTAGGATGGCTGATGTTTAACATGGCTTCTATCTAGTTGGATCAATTCTAATTCCCTCTTTTGAAATTATGTGTCCCAGGAGTTTACCTTCTTCTAATCCAAAGAGTGTCTTTTTAGGATTCAAGGAAATACCAAATTTTCTGCATTTAATTAAAAATCTTCTCAAATGATCTAGATATTAATTATATGTTTTGGAAAATATTGTTATATCATCTAGATAAATGACTAAAAATTCATGTATCTCCTTTGCAAAAGCTATTTCCATAGATATTTGGAATCTAGCTCCAAAATTCATCAATCCAAAGAGCATTTTGAAGTACATGAAAGTTCCCCATGGAGTGGTAAATGCAGTCCTTGATTGATCTTCAGGTTGGACTAAGACTTGGTTGTATCCAAAAAATCCATCAAGCAATGAAATTATGGATGACCCTAATACCCTCTGTAGAATATCTTCCATTTTAGGAAGAGGATATTTATCTTTTAATGAGACTTTGTTTAAGTTTTTGAAATCAACATAGAGTCTGATTTCTCCTTTTTTCTTTCTAGTGGGAACTAAATTAGAAACCCAATCAGAATATCTAATAGGTGCTATGATTTGTGCTTCATACATCCTTTTAACCTCTTTTTTATATCAATGGCATAAGAACATGATTAATTCTCCTAAGCTTTTGTTTCAAGGGCTTTTTATTTTATTTGATGCGTATTTTATACTAGATAATACTGGTGTCATAAGACTTGAGACCTTCATAACTCCGGGAAAAGACATCTTGAAATTATTTAAACAAATTTATGTATTTTAACTTTTCTTCTGAAGGTAATGCTTTAGATATCTTGACAAGCTTGGGTTTTTCTTCTGTTCCTATGTTACATTCTTCTATGTCTGGCCTTAGTGATTCCATTTTTGGTTTTCTAGCTACATCATTGGAATAAAAAAGATTTTGTAATGGGGATAATCCCTTAGGAAAAATGTTATCTTTAAGGTTTAAAATATCTGATTCACCTTGGTTGATTCTTCTATTTCTACTGTTTCTAATTTATCTATTTCTACTTTACTGAGTTTATTTGGTTCAGTTTTATCTACATCATTTACATATATCTCGCTATTTATTGTATAATATATTGTACAATTAGTATCTATATTACAGTTTTTAAATTCTCCCTCAACGTTCATAAAATTATACATTTGTGAATCTTGTGAAAATATCTACCAATATTTCAAATTATCAAGTATAGTTGGTATGTGTCTTACCTCTACAATGTATTGATGATTTGGTTGAAAAGGTAATCTGCACGTGTTGGAAAAAGTGGCCAAATTGTGAGCTTGCATGTTCTGGTTTCTTGGAATAACAACAAAGTCAATTTCAATAAAACAATTAACAAAGTCTAGTATAGTTTCTCTGTATTGGCTAAGTCTAGGATTATTCACAAGATACTCCACTAATTTTTTTTATGATAATTTATGTGTCTCCCATGACAGAAACTCTCTTGGCTCCAAGTTTTCTTACAATTTGTAATCCTAAGATTAATGCTTCATATTCTTCCATGATTTAGTGCATTTAAATTTTAACCTAAAAGCATCACCTTCTGAATGATCATTCTCTAAGTTATAAACCGATACTCATGCTCCTTCTCCTAATATGTTTACAGAACCATCAAAATCTAAGTGCCACATAGACTCATGAGTTATATTGTCACTTTCAATTTCTTTATGTTTTTGTTCTACTGCTATGTTTTTGTCTTTGCCAGTGTCTGAATTGCATAAGATAAAAGAATCCATATCAGAATAGATAGGATAATTATGTTGTTTTTCTGCACTACTGACCATGTATTTCATCAAATTTTCTCTGTAAAACTTTTTTTGCAAACCAAATATAGAAATTGTGGCATATGACATGTATAAATATAGTGTTCCCTGTAATTTTTCTCTCCATGAGTGAGATAATAACATTCCATACTTTGGAGGGATATCAACAACTACAATATCCATGACAATGCTCTTATTTGGGTATTGGACTATATTTACACACAAGTCTTTTATCAATCCAAGACATTTAACTTGACTAGAATCAAATGAAAATAGGTCTTTGTATGGTCTAGTGATGTCAAAGTTCAGTTTTTCCATAACAACTTTTGGCATTAAGTTATGAGATGCTCCATAATCTAACATAGCATTGTGTAAGATTTTGTCATGAATGTTCAAGCTAATGTAGAATGGAGGGATACCTCCTTGTTGATGTTTACCATTAACTTCAGGACCAAATAGTAACTCAGGTTGGTCGTCATTGAGGTTAACAACATCTTCACCTTCACCTTTGTTCAATGTTTCAGTGATTTGAGCTTTGTATGAATCATGTTTCACAAGCTCTGTTAATGGAAATAGTATTTTCAATTTGGCTAGCTCAATTTGAATGTTAAATGGTACTTGAGTTTTGCCTAATTGAATTATTTCCTCTTTACCAATTGTAGTTTGAGTGTTCTTATCTTTTTTATCAACATTTGGTAATTCAGTTTGTGTTTCCATTGTTTTGTTCTCAATTTTCTTATCTGGAACAATTGGAGTGGCAATTGTAGTTTTAGTTGCAGTTGATGTTTGAGTATCAGCAGATGTGATGTCTACAATCTTTGGACTGGCTGTAATCTTTGGACTGGAAGTTTTCTGAGTTTATCTAGGGATAATTTGTAGTACTTTGGACACCAGAGGTTCTATTGTTTTCTTGGTCTTATTTTGGACTGATTTCATAGTAGGGGATTCTATTTTCTTTTTTATTCTAAGGCTATATTGTTTGTGAACTTCATATATTGCAAAATCATAGCCTTGTTTATAGTCAAAGGAATCTCTAGATTTTAAATGTAATTGTTGTGACATGTATAATTCATCTTCTTCTTGGGTAAGAAAAATAGTATTTTCATCATTTATTCCCATTAAGTTTATCTGGGTGTCTTGGTCTTCTTCGTTTTGATGCGAACTTTCAGCATAGTTTTCTTGGAAAGGTGGTCTAATCAATTTATCAAGTGTTGCTTCTCTTGATTTACCAGTATTGGGATTCTTTCTAAAGTTGGGATTTCTGATTTTAGGACCTTATTGTTGATTTTCCCATTGAGGTTTTCTTTCCATGCTTTCTAATCTATCCATTATTCTTTCCATACTCTTAGCTAAGCTATCTATCTTAATGTCTGAAGTAGATGGCTCATCCTTAATGGTTACTCTTCTTTCATTTCTCATCCTAGGTCTTTTAGCTAGTAAGTTAGCTTCTACACTAACTGCATTACTCTTCATCTGTTCTAAGGTTTTAGGGTTTCTTTATCTCAATTGGTAGCACATATCAGTATCAAAACGATATAGAAATTTGATTAGAGCTAAGTCTGTTGGGGGTTTGATATTTTCAGGAATTGCATTGTAAATGCTATTAAACCCAGTACAATAATCCTGAATAGATTCATTAGGATCTCTTCTAATGTTTTCATATTGAGATAATTGTTATAAAATTATATATTAAAGAGCAATGCAACACGTAAAATATGCAGAAAAACACAAGAACACAAAACACATAAAACCAGAGAGACACACATATACGTGGTTCACCTAGTCTGGGCTACGTCCACCTCGAATAGCCAGTCCTTCCTTTCTATTATCCAGCAAAATGAAGAGACACAGCCTACATCAAATCCGCTGTAATATCCTCTGTTCTCTCTCATAGTCTCCCTATCTGTTTCTCGCTCTGAGAATACACATACAATACACAACCGCAATACAATACCCTCATAAAAAGCGAGGGGTTGCCTTGTAGGGAAAAAAAACCTAAACTAAACATAACTTCTACTGTCAGATCATCTCCCTAATGAACGGCCCAGATTGACTAGAAATTACTATTCCCATCTTCAAAAATAAAACACATTTCGACCAAATATCATTTTGTTAGAGAACAAGTCGTTGAAAAGAATATCAAACTTGAGTATGTTGGTATAAAAGAATAAATAGTTGATATCTTCACAAAACCTTTACCTTGTGAATAATTTGAATATCTTCACCAGAAGCTTGGGATTCTCCCAAGTTCTCATTATATTTTCCTTATTCAGAATATAAAGGGGGAGTGGAAGTGTGTACAGGTCCGCAAGATGGTTGTGTGTCAGGGGGAGTTACCCTTTTCCATTTATGTCAAAGGGAGAGATACTGTTGCAGGAAGAGGTATCATGATTGCAGGGGGAGTGCTTTTGTTTCCATCAATGCAAAAGGGGGATATTTGTTATCAGTGGTTGTCATTGATGTCGACCCAAGCCATACCAGGGGCTACCCTGATCTTGCCTGGGAATTTTGACCTTCCAAATTAATTTATTCCGAGTCAAGGATATTTTTTATGGTTTCTACTGTCAAGATTTTTTCATTGATATATGGAATGCCATGTAATTCTTCACGTCTTGAGAGATTCATGTTTGAAGTTATTAACCCTAATTAGTGGGCTAAAACCCCATGGGGTTGTGGCATGACACTAATAATTGGTTTTGGTCATTGAAAAGTCAATAATTAATAATTTTTTAAGCTCCTAAAATACCTCCCACATTCACTTGTTGAAGTTTTTCTCAACCTAAGAATTTATATAAATTGTAATAATCATATCCTCCTCATGTAGGGATTTTTCTACTCAAAACAGGTCATCGTAGAATTTTCGCTATAAATTATTTTCTACGAAGGTTCAGAAGCTGAAATTTTTATGAGGCAAAGACGAACTCTTGAGGAAGCTCCTGTACAAATTTCAGATCATGGTGTACAATATTCCCGGAGATATGATCTGTGGAATTTATGGTTTTTGTAGGCTCCCGAAATTCATCTCAAAGAGGTGACCTTGGGAAAATCATCATAACTCTCTCTCTTTGTATCATGTTGGAATTCTGCAAAACGTGGCAGATAGTGCATGGAGTATATTTTCTGTGTATCAATTTCAGAGTCGAATGAGGAAATAGTGACACATGGAACTCCGTACAACTTCGCTCTACTGAACAAGTCCATAATTAGGTCATTATGAGAGATTAGGCATAACTTTTCCTTGAAGAATCAAAATTGGGTCAGACCTATGGAATTGGAAATAAGATGCGGAGGAATACTACAAGACTGTACATCACATTTTGGGTATCTAAAATAACATAGATATAGAAAATTTAATATCTAGCTCCTAGAAAGCAAGAAAAAGCTAGATCATGTGCTATCAAGGGCTGCAAGGGACCGGACTTTCTAGGGAAGAAAAGCAAAGAAAGGTGCAGCAAAGGTAAGATCTAGGTAAGTATATTCTATATATGCATGTTCATCTCTTAATTGCATCAGGTTATTTGTATTCTAATTTTATTTTATTTTAGCACTGACATATGCTCTCCAGGATGAGGTAAGTTTTTCTATTATCATCTCATGGGTATTTCCTTGAAGAATTTTTGTAGGTTTTATATATTAATCAAGATAAGACTCAATGCATGATATAATGTTCTGAAGATTAAGAAAGGGTAGCATGACAAGAGCAGCAATCAAGATGCAGAACAACAGCAAGAAGTTCACCACATGAAGTCTTCACGTGGGCAGCACTCCATACAGTCACTGTAAAGGTATCATTGTACTGAGTCATTGTAAAAGCATCACTATAAAATTTGCACAAGTATCTATCTACCAAGAATTGAAGAGGCAGTGTCGGGAGGTCTAGGTTCATCATTAGGTATTTGTGTCATAGTTGGGGTTATGGTCTAGTGTATCTTCTTCTTCTACCTCATTCTATATCATTGTAAAGTGGACCATTTCCCATGGTACGAGAGTCCATTCTTCTTTTATTATTCTATAGGATGGTAGGGTGGTGCTAGGGTGAGTTGTAGCTCATTGGGTGGTGGAGCATTCGTTCAGTTGACTACTGAAGAATCTCGGGCGTTGGATTGTCCATCTAGTGGGAGATGGAGAAGAATTATTTTCTAGATTCTAGGATGTTGGAGCTTTAATTTCAATCAGATTTGAATATTAAAGAATAATTAGAAAAGAATTCAGGCGATTTTTGTCCCTGGAGGGGGTTTCCACCTTAAAAATTGTGTGCATTTGTGTTCCTTTTATTTACTGCTATCATTGTACAAACACTAATAACAATTGAAGTTTAACTAATGCTATAAAAGATTAATAATAATACTTATTTAAAGGAATATTGATTCACCCCCCCTCTCAGTATTTCCAACAATTTAATCATGAGAACCATAATACAAACTTCCACCCCAACTGGCATTCATGATCCAAGTAGTTGTTAGAAGTAAAACTATCCACCAAAAAATTGTATATGAAAGTTCCTCGACTTGTATCATGTCACTTTCATGTTGGAAATTTATTGGTTCTCCACTTCTTAATCAATCACCCACCACTCGTAAGGATTTTCATGGAATATGTTTCAAACCTTATGGGATTTTGAATTCATTGCAAGTAGAATTAGCTAGAAAAATACTCTCAGTAGAGGTTGAAGTCAGAGATGGAACTTTTGATTATAATATTCTATTGGGTCGTACATGGACTTATGTCATGGAAGCTGTGGTCTTAACAGATTTTAGGATGATTTCTTTCCCTCACTAGGGGGGCATCGTGGTTGTTGGTAATTTTTGAACTACAAGAAGCATTCCACTTCTGGATAAATCTCCACACTCTTATCAAAATGTTTGGATATGACTACTTAAATATTAATCCTTAATGGGAACTTTTACACTCCCTCTATAATATTCCCAAATAGTCATAAGCTAATGGGAATATTCATTTTTTCTTTTTTTCTTTCTTTTTTTTTTTTTCTTTTTTTTTCAAGAATAAAAATGTAAAGGAGGTTCATAATAGTCCTAAATAGTGAATAAATCAATGCCAAATGTGCAAAAGGTTAAATATTGGCTATTTAAGCAAGCAGCCTTAGGTGTGAAAGGGGCTAGATATTTTGACTAGGTCAACCATGACCAAATCTACAGCATTGTCTTGGAGGAGTGGCCATCAATGAGGCACATCGCAGTTTTAGATGGAGATGGCTTGTGTGAAAGAATTTATTTCATTGAAGGTGGTTTAGGGTTTACAAGTTCTTAACTTATAAAAGGAAGAGGATGACAACATGCTAAGGTTGTTGAATGATATTAGATTTTTTATGTATTATCTGTTTAGACATACAACTTTCTTTGGTTGTTTAGCCTAGATTGCAAATGTTGTTTATCATTGGGTGTTCCTGATCGAGAATCCCACCTCTTCCTATTGAGTAGCTCTTGGGAGAGTCTTGTATTGCATAGTCGACTATCTGGCTGAAGGCCAAGCTTCTTCTTCCAACTACAACGCAGATCCTATTGAGGGTTTGGTTGTCTTTGAAAGCTGCGGCAAGTGGAGGCTAGATCTACTCAAATCTAGACCATTCTAGTGCTCCTTTTCAGTGGGGAAGGCTTCTATCCCATTAGCAAGAGAGTATTGGATCATTGGAGCCCCATTTTCAGATCTTGGCATGTGGCCAATCATGTTCTAAACCCTACAACACAATATTGCCCCTAGAACTGTGTTATTCTTGTACGTGCAGTTGCAGGGTCTTTTGGCACATCTTTTGGAGGAGTGGTTTTCGAGTGTTGGTGATATAGCCTTCGCATTTGAGATCCATTGAAGAGGATAATTTTATTGTACATACCAGATCAGATCTGAATATTCGTGAATATGTGAATATTTCTACAGATCTGCAGATTTAGATCTTAGATCTACTCCTTGTACATGGTGTAATGCTGAAAACCCCAAGGGGATTTTGAAGAGGAGCCTATCTAGTGTATGGATCTGTTAGATATATGATTTTTCATGCACTTATTTTCTCTAGATCTAAAGTGTAATCAATAGTTGTTGCAGCTCATTAAAATAATGTTGTCAAGCCTTTTTCAGTCTTAATACATGGTTGTAACACCTCTTTTTGAGGTTTTTCCTCTATTGGTAACTTGTATTTATAGATATGCATCCTATGGGCCTCATTTTACATCTATTTTTCTATTGTAAATACATATAGAAGGTATCCTTATTGGCCTCCTTCTTTGTTTTAGATGATCAGCGTTATTTCTCTACATAACTGTCTTGTATTACTACATTCCCATTTGGGAATATTACACCCTCCCCCTGACATTCCCAATTTGGTTTCCCTTTCTAATATCATTTTTTATTTTATTATTCATTCTAATCCCTATATAGTACCTTAGATTTATAATGTTGATACATTCGGTGACCATATGCCTCTTAGTCCCATTATGCTTAAATATGAAGCAATTTATTTAGCATGTTTGACAAATTCTAATATCAATTTCGCAATATATTGGGTTGATAATTATTAGGATATAGATTCAACTTATGACCCTTTCACTGATATATTTTCCATAGAAAAATTTATCAAGGAGATCATGATGTCAGATGAAGCACCATCGGACGATAATCATCATCGCTCCTCATTACCTGAAACCGTTGAAAATAATATTGGAGATGTTTATTCACCCAATATTACTAAGACATTTCAGGATTCCACATCCATTCATGACGTAAATTCCTCTAAGAACTTAGAAAAAATTGAAGAGTCCAATCCTGTTGATATTTCAATTAAACCCAGAGTTATTGAAAATGTCCATATTGGCACATCTTTTTCTCCTGATGAGATTAATATTTATAAAGCCCTTTTTCAAGAATTATGTGACATTTTTTCTTTGAAATATGAATACATACTAGGTATTTATTTGAATATCATGGTACATGAATTTAAAACTTAGTGAGATGCAAAGCCAGTTAGACAACACCTACATCAGGTTCACCCCAAGAAAGCTGATGAAATCAAAGTTGAATTTAAAATAATTTTGCATGATGGATTTATTTACATGATTCCTCCCACCGATTGGGTTTCAATCATATTCCTTGTGATGAATAAATAGGGAAGGATTTGAGTATGTTTCTACTATTGGAATATTAACCATGATTTTCCCAAAGAAAATTACCGAACCCTATTCATCAACCCATTTTTTTATGACTGTGTTGCAAGAAAAATGTTTTCATTTATGGATGGACTTTTTAGGCACAATCAAATCAACATACTCTCATCTAGCCAACATAAGACTGCATTTATGTTTCTATGTGGGGATGTTTTCCTATCTTAAAATTCCTTTTGTTTTAAATAATGTAGGAACAACTTTCCAAAGTGCCATGAACTATGCCTTCCATGATATCAAGCATATAGTATAACCTTATTTGGATGATTTACCTGCCCACTCCAAACATCTCGAGGATCATCCAATGCATCTCAGATAAAGTTTCCTACGTTTTTGTAATTACAACATAATATTACATACACCCAAGTGTTCCTTTTTCATCCAATCTGGTAGACTTTTGGGTTTGTTTTGTCAAAAAAAACAATATGCATCGATCCCCTCAAAGTACACATGATTCTTTATTTTCCTACACCTCTCTCACTAGTTCAACTACAACGCCTCCAAGGGAAGGCTAAGTTTTGACGAAGATTCATCCCAAACTATGAAAAACTTTTGAAAGGATTTATTTTATTATTGAAAAAAGGGGTTCCCATCAGGATGATACAACACAAAATGTTTTTGATGCATTGAAATATGTCTTAGTTCGAGCATCATTATTATATCCCCCATATTATCAATGAGACTATTTCTTGTATCTCATTGCAGCCATTACCACCAGTACTATGGTATTGGTCTAAGAAGAGAACGTATGATACAAACATATTATATATTATTTGAGTCGAAATTTAAATTAAATTGAAATCAAATAATCTCACGTCAAAAATTTATCTTTTGGATCCATGGAATATTGCAACCTAATGAAATACTATAGTATTTTCGGATTGCAACCTAATGACTTACATTTTATTACTTCAATTGTAGGGGGGGAAATAATCTAAATGGATCATTGTTCTCATGGAGTTTCATTTGGAAATCATCAAATCAAAAGCTAAGAAGTCCTTAGTCTTCCATGAACTGATCTATGACGTTCCCTCATATGAAACTGAGTCAAAATATGATGATTCTATTCCAAATGAATCATAGTTTCGAATTGGTTCCTTAGATCCATGGTATGGATATCATCATCTATCTCCAAAACCAAACCTTTCATCCTAACACCTCTCACTCTAATCATCGACGCTTTCAATACCACTCTCGACATTACATTATACTTTACAAAAATTTATATTTTCATGGTGTTGATACGATATTTAGAAAGTACCTCACTTATGAGGAGGGTGAGAAAGTGTTAAAAAAATGTCATGATGGAGAGTGTGGAAAACATATGTCCTGTTATGCCACCACCCAAAATATTTTTTGATCTAGTTATTTTTGGCCAACCATGTTTCTAGATTTCTTTATTGTAGTCTAAAATTTCATGCTTGCCATATTAATAACCATAAAGCTCATGCTCCACCTACTCCTATGCATAATGTTATTGTTTTTGGATCCTTTTAGAAATGTGGCATTAGCTTCATGACCTGTAACACTCGTTCGACGGCGGGGGATGGCTACTTTATCATGGATGTAGTATATTTTATTAAATGGGATGAAATGATGCCTGCATACAACAACAAAGACAAAATAGTTGCATTATTTATTTTCAACCATGTCCTTGAGAGATTTGGCGTGCCACAAGCCATCGTTATAAACCATGGTAAATATTTCAAAAATTTCATGATGTCTAAACTTACTGCCAAGTTGGGCCTTCAACGTGTAATTTCAACTCCCTATTACCCACAACCCAATGGGAAAGTAGAAGACATTAGTAAGGTTTTGAAAAAAAACTTTCATCACATGGTAGGGATTCATAAGTCAAATTTGGATCTCATTTTTTTTTCTTTTCTAATGCATACCAAACATAAATACGAAATGTGAGTCGATCTGGTAGTAATCTAAAGAAAATTTATTCACTGTGAAGCCCAACTATGCTACACATTTTTTTAAGGGTTCGCCTTCTAGATCAAAATTTGTATTACATTCAATATAAACATATTCTTAGAAATATAAATAAATTAACCGCTACATTAACCAATTATGGTTTAGACATAGATTTGCAACACATGTAAATAAATCAATAGAGAAAATAAGAAGCATCAATAGAGAATTTTATATAGTATTTGGTGTGACATCATGCATTGAACAAGATCATATAAAAATAGGAAGCATCGATAGATAATTGTATATAGTATTTGGTTTTACAAAAAAAACTATGTCTGAGACACATATGGCCACATGGAATATAATATCAAAAATACATGTAGACAAAATATGGGTTGAAGGATTCCTACTCAACTAATCCCAATGACTTTCATGACAGCACACAATTGCGTGGGAAAATTTGCACAAGAACCAACTTATGTGCTCTAACACTCCAATAGTGTACCATTACAATCAAATAGGGATCTCATTGATCCTGGTAATTAGCACACTATGATTCAAACCCTCAATGTGACGCTAAAATTTGGGAATAGTCTCAGCTATGTTAGGATCATCCATCTCCTCATTGACCCCTAAAACAATTCCAACATGTGAAAGTTGTGGTTATCCTCAACATTCAAGATACGATGCAACTATTGGTCGTACATGCCCAATATCTGCATGTGAAACCAATAGTTAGCATATGATACATTAAAAACATAAAAAAAAAAATTTAACACCCAAAAACACAAAAAATATTCAAAGTAACAACGTTTTACCTCCATCACCCCATTTTACCTCCATCACCCCATTGCTCACCTTCAGGTAAAATGAGCTCTAGGTCTCCTCGGAAATCAACTTCGACATATGGATAGTCCTCGATCATGATAAGTTGTGCCAAAAAAAATCAAAATAAAGTATTAGTAAAGCTCATCGAAGGTGCACCCCCATCACGAGACATGATATCTACCCATTCCCACATCTGTGGAACCCTAGGACCTAAAAGCTCAAAAGAGATCCAATAAGGATGAAGTAGTCATATCCTCTCCAAAGAAAAATATACTAGAATAGAACCATACCCAAATTTCTTGTAGAATCCATCCTTTGCTCTGCTAATTTTTTCCTTTAGGTTAGCCAATACCCCTTCATACCAGTTCATGAAGATAGTAGGTTTTATGCACACTAATAAATATTTCATTTGAGACTTGCTATCCAAACGAAAAGTGAAACTACCAACCAATCGAGAGATAGTGAAGAGGGTCCTCCTAAGAGGAAGTTGAATGGCATATTTTATTTCTATATTCCCATCCTTTGCTTCTTGAAAATAAGGCCTACAACAAAACATTATGTAGCGCTTCCCAATTTCACAACCTCTTCTCATGCCAGATAGCGAGATAGGAGCTCTTCTCTGAGACAACCCTACCAATAAATATATATCATCCACCTCTATTATGACAATATGTGCTCCAATATTGAATAAATGTACCTGAATATCCTAGGCTCTCACTAAATATTCCAATAAAACAAGTTTGGCTCTCATGCTTGGAATCAAGAAAAACTTAAGGAGCACACATTTCAATAGAGCTTGTATTGTTATTGTGTCATTTGTAGCAACCAATTATTGAGATTCATTTTCTCTTTCTCTCTAGCTCAGAACCATTTTTGGTCCACTAAATAGCTGAAAAATCAAAAGAAGAGCACTTAGAATCAACCTTGTGCAAAATTTTGAGAGAAATAGAACTAAAAAAAATAAAATGTTTTCCTAAATTGCGCTTATCGCATCTACCTTTCATAGACAGAGTGAACTAGCACACATTTCCTTGATGGAAGGTGTGCTCATCTCCTCATCCCAATGTAAATCAGGAAGACTCAGTGTACCTCTAGATATAGGGAGGGTTCGATGGGCCTATGGTGAAATGTTACACCCTGAAACACTGAAAATGCTCAAAGAATTTGCATCAAATGAAAAAAAATCGTGAAAAAGGAGAGAAAGGATATATCTTCTACTTGGAACTGACAGTGCTATAAAGGGTCCACTAGATTGGATGTAATCACCTACTGAAGTTTGAGGGTAAAATGCACTTAGAGCTCACTCAAAAGAGGTAAAAATGAAATGGCATGAAATTCCTCTACCTTTCACTCTTAATGGTTTATTAGTCATTATTTTCATATATATTGACCAAAGTTTTACCATATGTCATATATTTTTAATCCTTTTTTTGTGTTTTGAGCAGGTTAAAAGTTAACTAAAGGATGTAATGCATGTTTTAAGTTGAATAAAGGCCATTTAGATGAAATCCCACACTGTTATCACCTTTTCTATCTCTATAAACTTACAAAAAATGAACCCCCTGGAGTCCTCTTTTAGCTCCTTTTAAACTCAAAAAACATGAAAAGGTAGTTGAGAACTTCTATTTTCAAACTCGTTAAAGTGAATGAAAACATGTTTTCCCATTATAATTGTAACCCTTTTCTAGACTTGGATAGACTATTTATGAAAAATGGAATACTTTAGTAGAACATGGATAAAAAATTCTCCTTAGTATCGTTTTATGCCTTCTTGAACTCAGTAGAATAAATTTATGAAAAGGAACCTACGGAGTTTTCTTTTGCACCTCTTTTCTCAAACTCTCTAATCATGGAAAAGAAGTCAAGTTACACTTTTTTTGGACTCATAAAACCATAAAACACCATTGGAATCATCAAACATGATGAGACCGAACCACTCTCTTTCAGATTTCATTAAATATACTCAGAAGGATTCATATGAAGGATGAAATTACACATGAAGCACATTTTATGCTGATCAAGCTTGTAAAAAATAATTAGGTACTGGCTAGAAATTGTTGGGAAATTTGGAAAATAGGGTAATAAACTTATTAATGGTAGCGAGTCGCTCTTTAACATGACACTCTTTCACTTCATATTCATGGTTGTTGGATTGGGAAATCTACTTTCCTCTTTGGTTAATCAAACCATATGAAAATCCTTCATAATTAGTTTTGTTTCAATGATACCAACTCCACAAAGTGTCACTGATATGTACAAGAGAAGTACCAAAGTTAACATCTTCTACAATATCTTGAGCCTTATTCTTTGTGTAGAAATTACGATTTATATTTTCAACTCCTCATGATCTTTTAATCGAAATCACAAGACACAAACCTACTCTACTTCTATCCCAAGATTAATTGACAATTTAGAACAAAAATCTCAGACATTGAATAAGAAAGCACACACATGCAGCAGTTATTTTTCCTAGGGATGTTAATATTCTAAAAACCCCAATTACTACTTTCATTAAATCAAAAGAATAGAGATTTATTACAATTTCTTTGCTCAACTGAGCACAAATTTCATGTGCATAACTAGTCTCTCTGCTAATTGTGAAGCTCTAACTAGGAATTAGTAAATTATTTCCCATGATTGAGATCTTATTTCCTCGAGCTATTAGTTTAGCTATTTGGGCACTATTATTTAGGAAATTCCTCAAATTTATTGCACAATTCCTTTAGGTTGATCATTTGACTACATGCAACACCTATACACTTAATATTATTCTACAACTAATGTTACATTGCCTTAGAATCTCTATCACATTTGTGGAAATGGAATTCTCTGCATGCACTAGGTATTTTGGATTGGTTGATCAGTTAAGTGGATGATCACTCACTTTGACTGAAGTCCCACTACACAACTTGACCCTACACTAGTTCCTCTAAAAACTGACCTAGTTTAACTAAAAAAAGCCTTAGATAACTTACCTTGATTGCAACAAATTAGAAATCACACATGCTTAACTAAAATATAACCCTTCCAACTCGAATTTATTGAGTAAAATAGGTGACATAAGCCATTTCACACAAGTTAACATCATTATTTGTCGTGATGATGGGTCTTAGTTTAGACTCAAAACATCGAAAAATAAATATGTCTATTGTGGATCAATTTACAATTCCACAGTCATAATATCAACACCACAAAATATGCAATCATCCAAGTTGTTTTCTAATGTGTAAATTCAAATTTTATCAATCTAATCAAGGAAAAATGAAATTGAGAATTTCTTGCAGAATTTTTAAACACTCCCTCTCAGCAGGAAAGGGACCACCACTATACCACATCTGTGGAACTCAAACTTCCCTCTTGATAAGCCTTTTTTCAAAATTTAAACATCTTTTTCCTTTGTTGGAAAGTATTGTAACAACATTATCCACCTATACACACAGTATCATAAATGGTGATACTAGAAATATATATGCTTGGATCGATCATGAAAAACAATATTTTCAAAGAGATTCATGCAACTTTGATTATCAGAGTATATCACATTTGGATCCATCATTTGACTAAAAAATCTAACAAGTATCTTTCTCATCCAAATCACCTCACATGTTGCTTGACTTGCAGCCATGTATTCTACTTCTATCGATCTGAGTGCCACAAATCATTTCTTTCATCCCTAACAGGAAAATACTGAGGACCCGACATTTAGAATTCCACATGATGTACTTTTTTAATCGAATGAATTTCCCCATCCAATATACATCTCTTAAGCCACATAAATTCACTCCCTCTTTCCATATGTACCATAGTCCAAATTGGGTAGTTGCACTAAGGTACCGTAGGAGATGCATAACTTCCCTCAAAAATAATTTGGTGGTTCTCTCCATACCAAATATTTTGTATGATTTCACAACATACATGAGTCAACCCACTAATTGTTGGTAAAAAATAACATCCACTTCCTCACCTGAAGTGGAATCGTCTTTACTTCATTTTCTCACTAGAGGTGTTTCTATGGG
>CM076580.1:1222349311-1222607319 GCA_034641835.2 Pinus albicaulis
ATTGATTATGTTGAAATTATTTGTTCTGTGAGTGTTTCATTATTAAACATGATGAAAGAATCAAGGCTCGTGCTAACAGCATACAGAGGAGATTTTTGAGACCGGTCTTGACTTGTCACTGTGTATTGCATGTGGGATTCCCTGTAAAGTCTTCTAGTCTGATTAAAAACAGGGATCGTCGCATAGGTCATGTCCATTTGCATGGTTCCCTGTAACTTAGCCCCCCAAGATCTTGATAAAAGCATTCCATACTTTGGGGGTACATCAGCCACAACCACATCCATGACTAAGCATTTGGTTGGAATCTGGGCTAAGTTAACACAGAGATCTTTTATCAATCCTAGACATTTAACTCTGCTTGAGTCAAAGGAGTACAAATATTTGTAAGGTCTGGTAATTTCAAGACCCAGGCTTTCCATTACAGCTTTTGGCATTAAATTATGGGAAGCGCTTGAGTCATGCATAGCATTGTGCAGAATTTTGTCATGAATGTTTAAGCTTACATAAAAGGGAGGGACCGGACCCTCTTGGAACTTTCCTTCAATCTCTGGACCAAAAATAAGCTCTGGTTGGTCATCATTAAGATTGACTGTGTCTTCATTATCTTCTAAGTTCAGAGCCTTCAAAATTTTGGACCTATATACATGTTGGGCAGCTAACTCAGTCAAAGGAACATAAATTTTAATCTTTGATATTTCCTGTTCTAGGCTAAAAAGGTTTTGACTCTTTAAAACATTGATTTCAGCCTTGTTTACTGCCACTTTATCAGCAATAACAATTTGCTGATTTGGTTTATCTACAGTTGAAACAGTTTTTTTACCAGGAGTACTAACCGGGATGTTAGTACTACTAATGTTTGCACTCTGTTTTTCAATATTTTGAGTGCCTTTCCCTTTACCACTACCAGAATCAACAGCTATTGTTGTGTCTTTTCGTTTGATCGTTTTAGACTTGGTTGCAGTGCTGTTTTGAGAAGGCTTGTCAGAGGTTTTATTGTTGGGGGTTTGTTGATTAGACCTACTTCTGAGTTCGTATTCCCTTGAAGGCTCTATGACAACGTTTTCCATGTTTTGATAGTAATTCTCATTATCATCTCTTCTGTCATCGTAAGGTGTATAAATACCTTGTTTTTTATCATAATGAACCTCAAAGTCATCATCATCTACCCCAAATAAGTTTATATCATTATCCTCTGTTATTTCATCCGTTTGTTCAACCTCACTTAAAAAGTTTTGTTGAAAGGGAGGAATGATCTGCTGATCATCTTCCCTGGGTCTGTTTAAAGGTTGATTTCTTCTAACATTCTGATTCTGGTTTTGGTTTCTGTTTTGTGGAGCGTTCTGATTTAAACTTTCTTGCGCTCTCTCTAGAATGCTCATTTTCTTCATCATTTCTTCCATCATTCTCTCCATTTTTGAGCTTGAGGTGGAAGGGGTGGATTCCTCTCTAAAAGATACTCTCTTTTCGGCTTTCATCCTTGCTCTCTTCTCCATGAGGTTAACTTCCACAGAAAGAGCACCTCTTTGCATATCTTCGAGGGTTGCAAAGACTCTTTCTCTGAGTGAATATGTCATGTCAGGATCAAACCCTTCAGGAAATTTGTTTAAAGCTGAGCCCTGAGGAGATTTCAGTTCAGGGGAGAGTGCATTATACACACTGTTAAATCTGGTACAATAAGCTTGTACACTTTCCCCAGGGTTCCTATGGAGATTGTTATAGTCGGCAAGGACTTGGAGAGGATTCTTCCTCACTTCCAATTTGTTTAAAAATGTTTGATGGAAGCCTTGGAGATCGTTAATACTGTGAGGGGCTAAACCTTTAAACCATTTTCTTGCTTCTCCCCCCAAACTTTGAGCAAACAGTCTAAGTTTGACAGAATCATCATCAATTTTGTTTCTGTCAAAGTAGTCATTCATCTTGTCCACATGTTGAGATGCTGTTATAGTATTGCTAGCATCACATAATGGAATTTTGGATTGATAGTCCTATGGAAGATTGACTAATGGTACAGGAAGGACTAAGGGAGCATACCATGCTGCCATGATATGTGGTGGGGGCGGATTTACAAGAGGAGGTGTGGGTTGAAGTGGAGTGGTTTGAACAGTGGATGAAGGATGAACAGAAGTGGATGGAACAACAGTAGATTTCTGAGTTGATCTTGGATGAGAGACACCTAGATTATGTAAGAAATGTAAATCAAGAGGTGTTGATTCTCTATTCCCAAGGGTTTCACTTGTTTCAGGAGATGAAAGTGAAGACTCCGAATCTAACTGATCTAAATCACCAAATGACCTAGTCCTAAATGGGTTTACTAAGTCAGTTTGTGATTTCTGAAGAGCTGAAAGATTTTCAGGGACTGAATTAGCTCTTAGGGATGATCTGAAAACAGTTGAAAATTGTATCTTAGGAGACTTCCTAAGAATTCTTTCTGGGTTATCAACTATTTCAGGTGGATCGGGGTCAGGATGGGCTCTAGTGTGAATCTTTTTAGGAGCCACAATGTTTATATGTTTTAGACCCAACTAAACAGGAAAAGTTCAACCAGATATGACAATCTTTAGGAGGTTAACTAATCTGTTTTCTCAATTCTCCTCCTGCAGCCTTTTAACTAGGTTTGAAGGATATTGTAAGAATGAGGGTTCTTCCCAGTGGAGTCTTAAAGGTCTGCTCAGGATTGTGGAGTCGCCAGGTGAAAAGTCCGGAATATTTTCAAAGGAGTACACTGTTCACCACAGTGTTTGTGAAACCTTCCTTTTCAAGGATATCTCAAAACACAATAAACTCTAACCAGAGATTGACTGGAAGGGCATTGACCAGATATGTCACCTCAAAAAGAGGATGAGATCCGGAGGCTACCTGGCCTTTTCCAGACTCTGTCTAAGAGTATAGGGTAAAACACATCAAAGACGTAAACAAGATATCAAAAACTAGTGTTTTACTATCAATCTGAAATGTTTTTGGTATTTTTCGAATTTATTTTCTATTGGTTTTTTAAGAATTTCCTAACTTTGCATCAAGACTTAGCTACCGTCGTGAAACAAAGACAGTCTATCCTTATGGCTAAGCTAGCTGATTTTCCAAGATTAGATAAGACTTAAAAGAATCCTAGGGTTGACCTAGTTTGTCACTGATTCAAACAAGTTTCATCATGATTACCATTCTTTGGTAGTGCTTAAAAAGGCTGCTTTTTACTCTCAAGATGTTATGAAGATTCTGGGTTCGGAGTCCCCAGCGGAGTCGCCAGAAATGTTAGGTCTCTGTAACAAGCAAGATTGGCAAAGTCCGATCACAGAGTTAACATCATTTCAACCAACTTTGGGATTCTAGGATCTAGCCCTCCTGAATCCGGAGAGGGATCTCTCCAATATGTACAAAGATGGATATTGTCTTTGAAGTTTGGGGTGATGATATTAGGCTAGTTATGAAGGCCAAGGGTTTTTTTTGGTTTTCTCGGATGGTTGAACATTGTTGCTGTCTGAGGCGGAAAGATCTATATGCAAATAAGTTCAAAGGTGAGAAGTTGCAAGAAAAAGAGTAAGATTTGATTATAAAGAAAGATGATGGAAAATTTCAATCCATTGGGCTATGGAGTCATAAGAGGATTTAATTGAAACATTCAGGTTCTAGAGTAATCTATGGGGCAAGTCATCTATGCCTAAGGATCTCTTTAAGGCTTTGATTTATGGAATGGAGTGGTACAACAAGAAAGGGAAATGACAAATGCAGAACAAAGAGCAGCCCAGGATCTGGTAAGTACTTTGAAACTAGCCAGCCTTTGACCAGGCACTTAAGAAAAACATAGAAGCAAACTAGGATCTGGTAAGTACTTCGAAACTATCCAGCTAAGACTCACTTCTCAATAGAATACAAATAAAAACGAAGGGAAACTTGGAAGGAAACCTTTGAGTAGAAACTGTGGGTCAGGGCTCACCCCGATCCACTCCTATTTTCTTTACTTAAGCCATTTCCCAAGACAATCACAGGATAAATACGTAAAATCCTAAGATCTCGATACTTTGAAACTAGTCAGCTTTTAACACATCCTAAGGGAAACAATCAAATAGTTTAGCAAATAAGAAAGGGACTCAGGGCTAACCTTAATTTCCTCAGTTCATCTTCACACAACATATATTGAAAGTAACATTTAAAAATAACATTAAGTCAAGTCAATAAGATGAGGGAACGCCAACATCCCTGTACTTAGATTGAATTAAATCATTTCTAAATAACACAGTTAGAAGAAAACATTTAAATAAAGATTTCTCAGCCAGAAAAGGTTACTGATATACAGTAGGTCCTAACCCTGTTTAAACTGTTCTTTATAGTGGAAATGAAACAGATTGAAAACAGAAATAAAATGACAAGTTCACAGTGAGAATAACATCACCATCAGCATAGACCAGGATCCCATAAATCAGCTTGTATTGATTGCTTCAAACCAGTTACAGTCTTCAGATCCAATGTTTTAATCCATCTCTCTTCACAACCTAACCTATCTGTTACAAGTAGAGCTCCAAGAGCCTATGAAACCACTATTTACAGTCAAGAGTTTTCCGGCTCAATTACATTACAATGCTTCAGCAATAACATTGACAACCAACTAATTCAACCCCTCACTCATCTTCTTCTGGAGTATTATAGAAGGATGAGGAGGTGAGATCTGAAGAAAATATCTCAAATACAATTAATGCAGAATTAATGTCTTCCTGGCCCTGGGAGGCTCGATGAAGAAATTGTACAGGTGTTCCACTACATTAATGTGTTTATATTTATGAAGTAAGCTCGGAAGGAGATTTTTTTGACCTTTGAGGCTCTGCGTACTATTAGGGTTACTCTGCAAACATTCTGTCATCAAATTTGGGGCAGAAATAACTTCTTTGGCTGTTCCGAGGCATCATATCTGATTGTGTTCAATAAATTCGGCCTCTGATTGAGCATTCTGAGGCAATAGGTGGCACTGTGGTGGTTGAGGAATAAATTTGCCTCAAAGTATGGCAGTGGAGGCAATATGTTTGATGAACACTTTTAGGTTTTCCTTTAATCTGTGTTCTGAGCTGGGGATTAGGCTTTTGATAACCGTCTTAGCCGTAATCCCCGCCAATCTGTCCACTAATCTGCTGCTCTGGTTCACTAGGGTCTTCAATATCTGATACTCTTTCTCTGCGTTGATTTTGACGGTATTCTTCAAGCTTTACAGGGATGCGTGGCAACCAAGGCTCATGAAACCTCGCTGATAACATTGTTCTTCACCCTGTGGTCGATCTTCTGGATGAATCGAAAGGATGGGAGTCGTCACCCTCGTCTTTCAGATTTTCTTTAAAACACGACGAAAAAACCTTAAATCCTGCAAAATACAATAAAAAATGAGAAAATCCTGCGTTATATGGACAATTTTCATCGGAGGGCATGCGGGAAAATGGAGCAATCAGAGCCGTTGATAGTATTGCGATCAACGGTCGGGGGCGTTCTGAAAAGTCAGCGGAGGAAAAAAGGGGATTTTACGATGGAATCGATCGGTTGCATGAGAACTGTTGATCTGCAAAGATCGACGGTGAAGATCAGATTTCGAACACGCCGGAGGAAATTTAACAGGCGGGCAAGTCCGCTAAAGGCCGGACAGAAGAAGTGATCAGCAACCGTCGGATGGGAGGGCCCAAATCCGACGGTGGAGATGAATCCCACTGCGGGGCTATAGTCTGAAGAATAATGCGCGGGCGATGTGATAGTGCGACAGTTTTGGAAACGGGGCGGAGGACACATGTCGGCCAGCGTGTGGAATCGCTGGTCGACGGGATAAAACCACTTTGACGCGGAAAGCGGTGCGGGATGAAACCAGCGGGAACGGAAAACAACGCGGAAAAGGGGGTCCACCAGGTGAGACGTGCTCCACCCCGTTGATCTGTGGGGCAGATCGACAGTCGAGTTTTAACATAATTTCTTTGGCGGAAAACTTTATGAAAAATAAAACAAACCCGATTTTTGCATTTTACAAAGGTTTTTCAATGTTTTTCGGGCAGAAAATAAATTTCAAGAGTTGAGCGCCTGTCTGACTTAGCGCATGGTTCTGGCGTCGGGGTATATGGAGAAGGAAAGGCAGGGAGCTTAGCCTGAGGGGCCTAAGCCTAACGCATAGAAACATGTGTTTTCTATGGGTTTTCCAAAGAATTCCAAAAGGAAATATAATTCCGATAAGGTTAAAACATGGGTTTTTAACCTTGGGGAAAGAGATTAATGGAGGGATAAGGAATAACACATGGTTTGGTGGGGTTTTCATGAATAAAGGGAAATGGAAGAATGAAGGTAAAATAGAAGCAAGGTAGGGAAAATAAAAAGGGATGCAGCAGTACTTGACTAGGATTTTCATGGAATATCAGAGGCTGAGAGAAGGATTGTTTCTTGAAGGCTGCAAAGAATATTTAGCCACCAGCTGATATAATTGAAAAATATAGGTGGCTAACACCAACCATGCGATAAAAACATATGCCGTGGTGCATATATATATATATGTGTGGATGTGTTGGATGGAAATGAACAAGCATCCGAAGTTGGGAGTTCATACAACATCGAACAGTGTAGTGAACAGGCTGAACAAAGGAGGTGTGAAATACTTTAAGAATCAACGGACGAAGTTCAAAGTGCATTCCGGTCAAGGTCAAGTTGGGTGTAGGCCATGTAGGACATGTGTCGACACTGCAGGCATGGTGCGGAAGGCGTCGAGTGAACAAGGTTGGGTCGTGTGTTTTCGTGAATAGACTGCGGGGGGTGCGGGGGGTGCGGGCAAACTGGGTCAGGTCGGGCATGACCTGAAAAAATTTTTGAACGTGTGTAGAATGTGCGGAGGTCGAGGGCACAACTCGTGCATCGAGTCACCCGAGTGACCCGACCTGCACGACATGAAGGTCGCCTTAGGCAGTTCGGGCAGAGAGTGTCCGCAGTGACCCAAGCTGCATGACCTTGTGGGCAAAAGTCAGAAAATTTATTCTAAGGAGAAATTTGGGGTTTCCAATAGACTTGGTGATTTGTTGAAAGGCATTGTTACCGGGCTAAAAACACATGTGTTAGACCGACTTGGAAAGAAGTGAAAGTGGCTACACAGGATTGGATATTTGTATGATTATTGTAAAATTTTACATCATTGAACTGTTATATATTATTAGGCATACTTTTCGGGAGTTTCCCCCCCCAAGTATGTATGGGCGTACTTTGGTGCTTTTGTGAATGTTTAATTGATGAAAGGTTAAATATTCAAGATTAATTTCGCTGCATTTTTAAGAACATTCGATTAGTGAAATTGGCCAAGTGTTGAAGATAAGTGTAGTCTACATGCTTGAGTATTGTTAAAAAAAAAAAATTGTAGTGACGCACCCGCTATATGTGGTTCAAAGAGCACCACAAATATAAGACCGTGAAACTTTTTCTCTAAACAATGATTCAAGGTGAATGGTGTACTTTTGAATTTTGAATATGCATTTTCCAAATGCTAATCACACCTGAGCTTATGTTTTCTCAGTAGTAATCCAACATTTAAAAGCCTCACCTTTGAAGTAATACAATTATTAACCTTTTGTTGAAGTATTGCAGGATGGTAATTTAGTTTTATTATTGAAATTTAAATTAACTTCAATATTAAATATTTTGATTATAGATTATATGTTTAGGGTATTTTTTTTGAATGTTACATTTTTATAGAAATAAACTAAACAAAAAGATATTGACAATCTTGTAAATTTTTAGTTTTTTTTAATGGTAAATGACAAATTTATAAAAATAAAACCAAACAAAAAGATATTAACTATAAATTTTTTTAATAAGTTTCTAAACGTAAAATTGTAATCGTTCTATAATCAAAATACCAATATTATTATTTATATATAAATTATTAAAAGTTCTTAAAAGTATATGAATTCGTTAACAATATTATCTCTCAATTACCGTTGTATTAGAAATTATTTTAGCCTAGACAATTTTTACAACTTAATTCAAGAAGTTTTAGAGCTAGGATAGTGTTTGCAACCAATTTGCTGAAAACTCATTACTTTTGGTGGGGCTCAAACAATATTAAATTTCCGTTAATATTTAATATTAAGTTAAAATTTTATAAAAATAAAAAATTAAATTAAATAATAAATATTATTAGAAACATAATTAAATATAGAAATGGCAAGAGTGCAAGGAATTATTCCTCGTTCATTAAAAGGTAGGATTATTTTTCTCATAGAAGTTTGACAAAATCCAAAAATTAACCAAAAGCTTATATTTTATACCAAGAGATGAATAGGTTCAAAGTAATTCAAAGTTTTACAATATAGGAATACTCTTATATATTTTTTTGAAAGTATAAGAAATAAATCACATTTATGCAACGAGTATAATAAAATAAAACAAGATTAATAGTTGTTATGTAGCGTACTCTTTGCTTCTATACTTAATTAATTAAGTAGAGACCACATTTTTGTTTTTGGATGTGCTTGCTTTGCGCAACTTCCTCAGCACAATGAACTTCACACAAACTTTCTTTGCATTGATATGTCTGCACACACTTATTGCCATGCTCTTGAATTGGGAAAATTTTACTTCCCCATTCAATGTCTAGCGTATTTTGATGAGTTACTTGCTTTCTTCTAGTATGAGGAGCAGGTATAATGTGAGATTGGTAATATTTTTCTAACCAACAGAGTAGGGTTCTTAAAGCGAAGAGCATGACAGGAAAGCGAGGTAAATAGGGCAGAGGAGCACGACAACGATGGGCGGCGGTAAAGGAAAGAATGGTGACCCAGAAGATGGAAGGCGACTGAAGTGCACCTCTCTGGCAGAGTCTATACTTTCTCTCTTTCTGGAAGAAACTAATGTGTATTTTTTAACAGATAAAACAAAGCCACTAGCTCTTGGACTCGGAGATTCATTGGAACATGGTAAGGAACTTACACGGACTCAGACACAACATAAACGAAGGGGACTATTCTCTCCTTCTGAGAGAAGCTGATCGTTTATGTTAAAATAGACAACTTAGAAGGCGCATACAAAGGGAAGGAAGTAAGAAAACGATGGATAATCTATAGATGGGGAGGGAGAGGAATGAAAGATAATTGATTTCATTTCACAGGCACGAAGCCAACTTTGTTTTTCTCCTCATTATGTAATGTGGGCTTAGATGGAAGTCCGAAGGAATATAATCTAGGGGGGATAACCCACATTGGTAGGAGGCATACAAAGGGTGGAAAATATTTTCATGGCATTGTGTGGAGTTGATCGTTCAGATGGAGGGTGAAGCTCGCAAGATCACGGTGGCACTCAAAAACATAGAAATAACACTTGAGTATTTCTACAGTCACGCAGAGCCAGTGTTTCTACAGAAATAACACTTGGGTATCTCCTCATTATGAAAGCAGTCTTGGACAGAAGGAAACAACTCAACGCTATATTTTCTACTGTTGTTCGAATACTATTTTTTTTGTCACTCTAAGCTTTTTTACAGGTTCATCTAGAAGGAACACTTTTACATGGATAACTCTTTATTACTCAGTTTGGTGTTGGGCGAAATAAAGTCCTACTCTCCATTATGACATGATATTCTTGAGATTACCATTTTTATCACAGCTTGAGATATTCGTCAAAGATAGTTTATCTATTTGTTGATATGTGGGGTTCGAGAAGAATCCAGGTTCGTACAGGAGTTAGAGTTTTCTCAAATAACAACATTCCTTCTTAGATGGGAACATGAGGTGACATTATTTTAGAATTTTTGTATAAATAATTTCACGGCGGTTGGAACTAAACTATTCTGCATCGTTGGGAATCAGGATCATTATTAAGATCCTTTCATCCTTCTCTCATTTAGACTATCCTCTTTGTTCGGTTTTATGTTCCTGTGATCCTTTCCCCTTAATTGGAATATTAACTAACGTTTTAGTTCCTTATTGGTTCTCATGGGTGTGGATGCGGTAACGGGATTAGTGGGCTTGGAGTTGGAAACCACTTTTCATCTCTATTCGTCTTTTCCGCTATGTTCGCCCTACCGACATCATGCATTCAAGGTTGTAGATTCGGTACTTCCTTATTTGACTCCTTGTGTACTTGGTTGGGGTTTTGAATTAAGTCGGGTTTCATTTTGAACATGTTGGACTTCCTATTGGGCATTTACTTAATGAAAAGGACGCAACCTTATATCATCATGATTTCTTGCATGTCATCTGGTTTAATACTGTCACAAGGGTGGTACATCTAGGGTTTGGTCCTCATATTTGATTTTGAGTTTGGTATTTAATTTACGACACTTTTTATACATGGAAGATATGTCTTCTCTCTCCCTGGAAACTCTCATCGACATCACCATCTAGGTGGAAAGAGGCGCCCTTTTAGGATTTCTTGGTATTTCGGCTATTCATTTCCTCGCACAAACTGCATTTGAGTCTTTCAGGTAGGTTTCATAAGTTCTATCACTGATCCGGTTCATTCTATTGTAAAGGGTCGGTTAATTTCTCTGTTACTGACTTATGTTCCTTCCAGAAGCATCGGCGCCAAGAAACCTCAGACACCCCTGAAAGAATTTTGGGGTACTTATCTGCTAGTTTTTGGGCATTGAATCCTTTGGGAAGAGTATCAAATGATTGAATCAGAGGTCCCTCGTGGGCCACTGGAATATTCTATAGATTATGGGTGAAGTTTAGTTTGTTGTTCAAAATGGTGGATATTAGGAATTTGGCTTCTATGATTCATAAAATGTGTATAAAATTTTTTCGTGAAAATAATTTTTTTTCAAACGAGTCAATGTGGTTTATCATCACGACAAGATGTGAAATCTGATCAAGAAACATGTTTAAATAGATAAGGACAACTCCAACTAGCCGTTAAAAAACGGCTAGTTTGACTAAAATAAGAAATTGAATAATTTTTTTTGTCATATTTTATTATTTCTTTTTAATTTTAAATCTATTATATTTTAATTTTAATTTGACTATATTTGAATATAATCTAATATTAATATTTTTTTAATAATTTAATATTAAGACTTATTAATATAATTTAATATTTTTATTATTTTAATACTTTAAATTATATGTTATATATAATTAAAATTCATTACTGATTATAATAATAATAATAATAATAATAATAATTAATTTAATATTACTAAATAGGTAATTTTCAAATTAAATCATAAGGATAAAACTAATAATAAAAATTATACTAATCACAACTAAAATAATAAAATAAAAGAAATAGATAGGGAGAGAGGAACCAGGAGCAAGAGAAGAGGGAACGACCAGAGGGACCAAAGGGGAAGGGGAAAAAATAACTAAGAGGGAATGGCAGGAATCCAACATCTCCTAACACTCCACCCATCATCCCTGTTAAGGTTGACCGACCTCTTTTCGATTTCCAAGGCTTCCCTCAACTTTTGGTGGTGGAAATGGTCAATCCTCGCAACAGCCTTAGTATCTTCAATACAAATATGATGATTTGTTTTTTTCAGCATGCTCTACTAAGGCACAGGACGAATATCTACCATGTCTAAGGTCAGCGACATGTTCATGAATTCTTTGATTAATTGATCGACCAGTTTCACCTATGTAAGGTGTCCCACAGGAACACGGAATCAAGTAAACACCCTTGCCATCCATTGGGAAAATCGGGTCTTTAACCGATCTAAGAGAACTTTGAATTGTGCGAAGAGGCTTGAATGTTGAAGAGACATGACGTTTCTTCAAGATCCTAGTGATTTTATCAGTAGTACCTTGGATAAACGGAAGGTGAACTCTAGATAACCGATCACAAGGATCTTTCTTAACCCTAGGACCTTTTTCAGCTTTTTGAAAAGCTCTAAGACATTGAGCCCTCCTATAACCGTTCTTACAAAAGACATTAAAGAGATGTGATCTTCACCTTCAAAGTGGTGTACATCGGAGATTCTAAAGGCTCTGGTGACTAGGGTACTAAGAACCCCAAGCTTCTGAGTTGGGAAATGATGAGAACTAGCATGTAAATACTTCTCAGTACGCGTCTTCTTTCTAAATACTTGATGAGAGAAGGGACCATCATTATTCCTCGAAAGAAGGACATCCATAAAGGGCAGGCTACCATCCACTTCGAATTCCATGGTGAACTTAATGAAGTCAAATTGATCATTAAGATGCTGGAAGAAAAGGTCCAATTTCTCTTTACCATGGGGCCACACCATACAGGTGTCATCAACAAACCTTTTCCAAAGCTTAGGTTGAAAGAGGGAGGAGGAAAGGACCTTCGATTCAAAGTCTTCCATGAAAAGATTAACAACCACAGGGGATAGGGGGGGACCCATGGCCACCCCACAGGTCTGTTCAAAGAATTCACCCTCTTAACTAAAGAAGGTAGAGGTTAGACAGATCTCCACGAGATGAGTAGTATCAGGATCCGTGATTCGAGAGATGACATCAATGACGTCCTTAATTGTAATGCAAGTATATAATTATACAATATCAAAACTTACAAACCTATCATCTGGATCCAACTTAATGTCTTTTAATTCAGTAATAAAGGAGGAAGGGTCTTTTACAAAGGAGTCGGTGCGACCCACAAGGGGCTTCAGCTTAATGGCTAAAAAATTAGCGAGCAGATAAGTAGGACCACCTATGGTGTTGATAATGGGGCGAAGGGGAGCACCATCCTTATGAATCTTAGGAAGATCATAAATCCTCGGGGTGAGGGGATTACTTTCAATAAGCTTTTTACTAAGGGAGCCAATAGTGCTACTCAATTTTATCGCCAAAGAAACCACTTTAGACACTTTTTTAAAAGGATTTATGTCAAGCTTCTTGTAGCTTCCGCTATTAAGAAGGTGATATAACATCTTATTACGACAATCCTCCTTGTTTAAAATAACCGTATCACCTCCCTTATCCACCTTAAGAATGACAATGTCCTGGTTACTGTTTAAGGATTTAAGAACCTCAAATCAGGAAGATGCAAAAAGGATTTTTTTCATCTCCTTGGGTAAGGTGGAAGGCGGGATTCAATCTCGTCATTGAATCTCCTCGGTGACACTTTGTGTGGACCAAATTTCTTAGTCTGACACTCAAATTATGGAATGAGTCGAAAATCATGGATATTTCCAATAAGATTGGGAGTTTTTATTTCTGGGACGAAGGAATATTTTTCCAGTTGGACAAATGGATGGTGTGGGTATTAGTTGAGATGGATTTGAGGGGAGGCCTTATGGATGAACTAGATATTCAATGGCACATATATTCAATTAATATCAACATCAATTACTAGGAGGTTTTGTTTTGTTTCCTCAAATGTTATAATACTATTCATTTAATGGTAAACTGCACAAATAATTTTATGGATGTCAAGGGCTCTCAAAGTCAGGCAGCTCGTGGTTCTCAGACTCAACCACATTCTACTCTACAGTCACTGAATCCATTAGATGCAGTGCCAGGTATTCCTATATCTCATGAGCCTGAATATCATAAGGTCTCTCATGCTAATAAAATGTTTCTGTCTCATACTGTCTTGCATCGAAATTCACCTGGAAATATTGATTATTTCTCTGTATCCCTAGGAAACCCTAAATCCCCTATGTCCACCAAGATGGAGGACTCCAAGTGGCCCTGCATGTTTTTCTCTTTGCGGAATTTGGGGGGGAATTGGGGAGGGAATTAACAAACATTTATGTCTCTCAGACTCTCAAGAAAACTGTGGAAGTGGGGGAGGATAACATGCATCTCTCCAGAGACAAGGATTTAGGGGTTCCCAGGCAGCTCATGGTTCTCAAGCTCAATCAAATTCTACTCTACAGTCACTGAATCCATTAGATGAAGTGCCAGGTATTCCTATCTCTCATGAGCTTGAATATCATAAGGTATCTCATGCCAATAAATTTTTTCTGTCTCATACTGTCTTGCATCAAAATCCACCTAGAAATATTGATTATTTCTCTATATCCTTGGGAACCCCTAAATCCTCTATGTCCACCGAGATGGAGGACTCCAAGTGGCCCTGCATGTTTTTTTCTTTGCAGAATTTGGGGGAGAATTAGGGAGGGAATTAAAAAACATTTATGTCTCTCACACTCTCGAGAAAACTATGGAATTGGGGGAGGATAACATGCATCTCTCCTGAGACAAGAATTTAGAGGCCCTTGATCTGTTCCCTACATGTCAGATGATGCCCCTCACTATGATGAATTGACTCGTTCAAAGTTTCACAAATCATGGTTCTTATGTGCTGCATAAGAATGTCACTCATAGGAGAAAATGAACACCCAAATATAGGAAGATTTATGTCTTTAATTCTACGGGAGTTTCTGTTTCTCATAGGTTTGGTGAATTTTAGGGCTTTATCGTGATATCATCGACCACTCATATTTTCATGCATCACCTTTTGGTGCTCGTGGATCACGGGTCCTTAGAGAAGATGCCCCCGAAGAAACAGTTCCCCTATGATAATTATTTCCCTAAATGTTAGGGGATTGGGAGTGCCCCATAATCTTAGCTCCCTTAGGGGCATGATCTATCGTCACGATACCTCTATTATTATGCTTCAAGAGACCATCATCTCCAAGAAAATACCTGGGAGACTATTATTTCTATTTGCCCTAATTTTTTTGTGTGTGCCACAAGTGCTTTGTGTCTCTCTGGGGGTCTAGGTGTTGTCTAGAACCCTAAACATATTTCACTGAAGGCATATAATTATTATGTAGGGATCATCGTGTATGGCCATCAATTGGGATCTTTACGGAAAATCCACATTTTTATCTCCTATGTGCCATATGTCGGTAAAAGACTTTATTGGGAACATTTTTTGGCCTCCGGTATATTGGGATTAGAGTCCCTCATCATTGTTGGGGATCCCAATTTTACATTGGGGATAGAGAAGATTTGGGGAGATAGGACACAAGTAGTTAATATGTCTCAATTTATTACATGCATGATGGATTATTTCGATCTTACTAATTTCTCCCCTAAACCATTGACTCCCACATGGAGGAATGGTCGAACTAGTCCCAATGTTATCTCGAATAGACTCGATAGATTCATCAAAAGTCAATATTCATTTAATGATTTGAAGGGGATAAAATCATTAATCATTCCCTCATTAATTTCTGATTATATGTCTATTTCACTGTCATGAGAGTTATTAGGTGGGAGAAGGTATTATCCTTTACAATTCAATTCTCACTGGCTTCAGATGAAGGCTTTCCTAGATCTAGTCCTAGAAGTTTGAACCCACCAACCTATCCCTCCTTTTATGGGTACTATGTCTTTCATTCATGACAAACTTTCCTCTTTGAAAAATGAGCTCATTGAATAGGTTAGAGACCTTAAGTGGTTGCGAAACAACCTCATCAGTATATTACCCACTCCCTTCGCTATTATAATGATCCCTCTGAACCTCAGTTTTTCTTGGCATGGTACAAAAATTTTATTCTAGGACTCAAGGAAAAAAAGAGGGAAATTGCCTTTTCACAGGAGGGTGCCATCCGATTGAAAATTTGGGTCATGTGGGTGACACTGGGGGATATGAACACAAAATTGTTTCACCTTCATGAAAATATTAGGAAATATTCCAATGTCATCCCTGGAATTTGGGACAGTGATGGAAATTATTTTAAGAGACAATCTGATATGGAAATGTTGATGGGTAGAAACTTTAATTCTTTATTCAGGGAAAGTAACTCGGACTTACTACCCAATTAGAATGCTTGGCACATTTACCATCTATGTTCATGGGGGAGGAGAATGAAAATTGGGGTGTTCGATTAAAAAGGAAGAAATTTTGGAGGTTTTGTAGAGTTGTGCTAAAGAAAAAGTTTGGGGACTGATGGTTGTTGGGTGGAGTTATTCATTCACTTCTCTAAGTTGATGTCACTAGACCTATTGGTGGTAACAAAGGATTCAAGGAATTTTGGATACATCTCGAGGGCCCTTAATTCTATGTTCAATTCCCTCATCTCGAAGAAATCTAATCCTAAAACAATTCTTAATTCTATGTTCAATTCCCTCATCTCGAAGAAATATAATCATAATTTTTTTTTTTATTATCATCCTTTTTAATTGTGTAATTTCGTTTATAAGATGATTTCAAAACTTAATTCTTACAGGGTAAAAGGGATTCTTTCCAAACACATCTATCCCAAACAGTTCGGGTTTCTTGAAGGTCGATAGATTTAGGATGCCATCAACATCACCCACGAGATCGTGCACTCAATCAAGACACAAAAAGTGAAGGCTTGTTTGATAAAAGTTGAACTCTGTAGGTTTTAACCCTATACAGAAATTATTTGCAAACGAACTCTTAAAACAGAAAATAAACAATAGGCAGAGAATACAACATAAAATAGATATACACAGATATTTTCCCTTAGACCCCAAAACCGAGTTTACCAGCTTGATTTTTCATTATATTCTTTTTAATGTTAGAACACACACACACACACACACATATATATGATCAAGCATTCATAAACCCCAATCTATTAAACATGGATTAGAACATAATATGAAGTCCCTTAACGAGATCTACAAAATACCATGGGCAGAAAACAATCATGCCCAAAAACATGTGCAAACCCATGAAAAAAACCATAGGTAGGTCCATCCAGCTAATATAGGGTCAAAAAAAAAAATCAAGGTGCTGCCCCGAACCCCCCAATAGGGGGGCTAACGATCCCCTCCAAACCCCCCAACAGGGGGCCTACGCAAGCCTTTCGATTTTGTTTTCTAGGATTTTTTAAGGCTACTGCTACTCAGAATTGTGGTCTGTCCTCAAAATACCAAGTTGATTATGGGATGCATTAGTACTGCAAAAATTGCGATAATTATCAATGGTTTACTGACTCGGCTCTTCAAGGACTTTGGAGGGTTACGACAGGGATGTGCTTTGTTCCCAATGCTTTTCCTTCTCGCCATAGATTATTTGATCCATATGGTATATGATGCTCAGGACAAGGGCCGTATTTTGAGGCATCAACATTTCCAACCACAAAATAATCACCCACTTGATGTTTGTGGATTATCTTCTATTTTGGGGAGCATCAAATCATGAAGAATGGACTCATGTGCACAATATTATGTCCACCTTTAGTGCAGTCTTCGGGCTTGTCATGAATAAATAAAAATCTTGCCTTATTAATGGATATAGTGATGAGATAGTGAAAAGGGAGATTTGCAGTCTCTTCGACATTGGATCCTCTCATTTTAATAGAGCTTCGTATATATCGATTGTATAATTAAACCAAACAATTATCATGTTCACGACTAGGATTTGCTAATGACATGTTTGAAAAAATATTATGCAGGTGGAAATGCATGCCGTTATCAATGGTAGGTCACCTTACTTTGATTAAATCCATGCTCCAAAACATTGCAATATATTGGGTGCGCCTATTCCAACTACCTATGGTGGTCATACACACTATTGAGTCTATAATGGCTAGGTTTATGTGGTCTAGAAATATGAAATAGGAAAAAATCCATGTTGTTCGATGGAGAGCTCTTAATAGGTTGATTATAACTAATGGATGGGGGATATTAGACACTCATAATTTTAATGTGGAATTTATCATAAAAAACAATATGGAGGGCTATTACAGGTGAAGGAATATGGTCACATATCATTAGAAAGAAATACATGTTTGAACATCAAGAGCCAGGATAAAAACTTGATCATCTTTCATTTGGAGAAGCTTGCAGAATAATCTTCAATTGTTGTTGACCTTTTTGTGATGGGAAGCTGTGGATGGATCCACTATTGATATAGGAATAGATGTGCTTTTAGGATTTGATTGGAATCATTCTCTTTTGGTCCATCTGATCACATTTCTTCATGAAAATGGTATATTCTATCTACAACAGATCCAACACAATCAACAAGTAAACAATCTAGGACAAGCTTGGATGAACGTTGATGAGATTGAGCCCCAGGGGATTCTGGGCATGGAATGAGACATTTACATTTCCCAAATAAGTGTTGCGGGCATTTCTTTTAGTACATAATCACACAAAATAATTTGGGTAGTGAAGAAAATGAGGGGACAATCGATGGTAAAAGATATTTATCATAAAATTATAAGGAATGAGAAGGATTTCAAACACTTTTTATGGTTTTAGGAAGTTTGGAAATTGAGGATTACACATAATCTTAAATATTTTCTGCTATATGAAAAGTCATGATCGCATCCTTACCTAGAAAAACTTGCAAAAAATGGTCTTTATCGTCCCTAGTATATGTTATTGTGCAATCAGGGAGAGGAATATATGGATCATTGAATGATTAACTATCCATTTGTTGTTGTGGTCTGAGAGGGGTACTGTATGAAATTGGAATTTCACATGATTGGTCACATCTCACGCTTAAATTATGCCTATCCTTCTAGATCAATTATTGGCCAAAATATTGCTTGGTCATATCGATCATTTTTTTTTTTAATTTAAAATTGATGTTTTGGGGAGAACCAATGTTTTGTACAAGTTATTTTATAAATTAGTTTCATCCTTCTATCATCAACAATAAAACTCCATATGAGATATTTGATGATCGTCTTCCTGTTGTTCAACATTTGAGAGTTTTTCGTTCTCGATGTTATGCTTTGATACCTAAACAACAAAGAAATAAGTTGAGTGCAAGAAGCATAAAATGTATATTTTTTGGATATTCTATTATGTCTAAATCATAAAAAAATTATGGTGAAGAGAATAAGAAGTTTATTTTTTCAAAATACGTAGTTTTTCTTTAATATGATAAATATATAGGAAAATTAATCATTTAGAGAAGTTAGTGTCTAAAAAAATTTACTATGAATCTCATAATATTCTTCCGCATCGTAGAGGTGGGATTCCCATTTTAGATTAATCTATGGATTTTCCTTCAAAATTGAATCTCAATGATAATAATGTTGTTGATGAAGAGAAATTGGATTATAAAAGTGTTTCTGCAGGGACAATAGAAACAGAGACAACAAGGACAAAAAGTGAGATGGACTATAATGAAGAGTTTGATTCACAAGATGATAAACCTCCTTCACAACCTCTACAAAGATCAAATCGTATTATAACATTCCCAAGAAAATACAATGAGTTTCAGATAGGGTGTTCTTCAGGTAACTATTCTCATGATTGTGAATATATTTTTTATGTTGGTTGTGAGCCTACTTGTTTTGAATAATTTTCTAGTTATGACGAGTGGAAAGATGAAATTCAAAAAGAGTATGGTTCCCTCACAACAAATGAAACTTGGAGGTTGGTGGATCCTCTTGTTGGCATAGAACTTATTGGTTGCAAATGGGTTTATAAAAATAATTATAAACTTGATGGTTCACTTGATAAGAACATGGTGAGGATTGTAGCAAATAGATATGAAGAGAAAGAGGGAGTTGACTATACAAAGAAATTTTCTCCTAGAACTAAATGGGGCATTGTGAGAACATTTTTTGCTATTGCAGCTCAAAATGGATGGAAAATTTATCATATGGATGTTAACACTACTTTCTTAAATGGAGATTTTGAAGGAAGATGTTTGTATGTTTCAACTAGAAGGGCATTTTGTCAAAGGGAAAGAACAAAAGGTATGAAAATTAATGAAGTCTTTCTATGGCTTGAAGCAAGAATTGCGTGTATGGCATGAAAAGCTAATTTAACATCTTCTCGAGTTGAATAATAAGCATTTTGACCTAGATGATGCAACTCTTTATGTTAATAAGGATGGAACATAAGTTTTATATCTAGTTATCTAAGTTGATGATTTTATGATGACAAGGAACAATGATGAATATATATAATTTATTAAGAAGGAATTGCAAAAGATTTTTGATATTATATATCTGAGTTTACTTCATTATTATCTTAGAATTGAAGTTGATAAAAAACCATTTGAGAGGAAATATGTTGGAAAGTTATTGAATCCCTCTTACTACTCCAATGGAACAAAAACTGAAACTCACTTCAAAAGAAAGAAAACCATTTGAAGATCCAACAATGTATAAATAACTTGTTGGAAGTTTGATTTATCTCTCTACTGCTAGTCCAGATATAACTTTTGTTGTTGGAATACTTTACATTTTTGTGCATCAACCTTATGAAGGAAATTAGGTAGCATAAAAAATAGTTCTTAAATATATAAAAAGAACTCAAACAAACATATGGTATCAAATAATTCATGAGATACATTAAAAAAACACAAATAATCTTGCCTCCCTGTAATCTATGAACGTAGGTTAATTGATAAAGAAATGAGGAAAATATATATTAATGAAGAATTTTAAAATGATTAAGTAAATCTATTTCAATATGTTTAACTGGAATATGCTTTAGCCGTTTAAGCAGATTTAGTAAAGATTCACGCAAACATTAAGCCGATTACAAATGTCCGTGCAATTTGGTTACAAAATGGAAGCTCCATGCAATTAATTTATCTAAATTGGTTTCATATTTGTCAATGTGACCAAACGTGCATTTAATATTAGCATCCTTCTACATATTAACTACTACCATCGAACAATGATATATTGTTACTATTCTTGAGAATCTCTATTTGCATACCTTACAGAACAGAACATTACTAAAAACAATATTAAGCGTTTACTCCATCACTGCTATAAATTCCTCGAGTCCCCACACAAATCCTGGTTCTTATGTGCTGCATAAGAATGCCACTCATAGGAGAAAATGAACACCCAAATATAGGAAGATTTATGTCTTTAATTCTACAGGAGTTTCTATTTCTCCTACGTTTGGTGAATTTGAGGGCTTTGACCAGGATATCGTCGACCACTCATATTTTCATGCATCACCTTTTGGTGCTCGTGGATCACGGGTCCTTACAGAAGATGTTCTCGAAGAAACAGTTCCCCTATGATAATAATTTCCCTAAATGTTAGGGGATTGGGAGTGCCCCATAATCTTAGCTCCCTTAGGGGCATGATCTATCTTCATGATACCTTTATTATTATGCTTCAAGAGACCATCATCTCCAAGAAAAATACTTGGGAGACTCTTATTTCTGTCTACCCCGATTTTTTTGTGTGTGCCACAGGTGCTTTGTGTCTCTCTGGGGTCTAGGTGTTGTCTGGAACCCTAAACATATTTCACTGAAGGCATATAATTATTATGTAGGGATCATCGTGTATGGCCATCAATTGGGATCTTTACGGAAAATCCACATTTTTATCTCCTATGTGTAAAAGACTCTATTGGGAACATTTTGTGGCCTTCGGTCTATTGGGATTAGAGTCCCTCATCATTGTTGGGGATCCCAATTTTACATTGGGGATAGAGGATATTTGGGGAGATAGGACACAAGTAGTTAATATGTCTCAATTTATTACATGCATGATAGACTATTTCGATCTTACTAATTTCTCCCCTAAACCATTGACTCCCACATGGAGGAATGGTTGGACTTGTCCCAATTTTATCTCGAAGAGACTCGCTAGATTCATCAAAAGTCAATATTCATTTAATGATTTGGAGGGGATAAAATCATTAATCATCCCCTCATTAATTTCTGATTATATGTCTATTTCACTGTCATGAGAGTTATTATGTGGGAGAAGGTATTATCCTTTACAATTCAATTCTCACTGGCTTCAGATGAAGTTTTTCCTGGATCTAGTCCTAGAAGTTTGGACCCACCAACCTATCCCTCCTTTTATGGGTATTATGTCTTTCATTCATGACAAACTTTCCTCTTTGAAAAAGGAGATAATTGAATAGTTTAGACCATAAGTGGTTGCGAAACAACCTCATCAGTATATTACCCACTCCCTTCGCTATTATAATGATCCCTCTGAACCTCGGGTTTTCTTGGCATGGTACAAAAATTTTATTCTAGGACTCGAGGAGAAAAAGAGGGAAATTGCCTTTTCACAGGAGGGTGCCATCCGATTGAAAATTTGGGTCACGTGAGTGACACTGGGGGATATGAACACAAAATTGTTTCACCTTCATGAAAATATTAGGAAAGATTCCAATGTCATCCCTGGAATTTGGGATAGTGATGGAAATTGTTTTAAGAGACAATATGATATGGAAATGTTGATGGGTAGACACTTTAATTATTTATTCAGGGAAAGTAACTCAGACTTTACTACCCAATTATAATGCTTGGCACATTTACCATCTATGTTCATGGGGGAGGACAATGAAAAATTGGGGTGTTCGATTAAAAAGGAAGAAATTTTGGAGATTTTGTAGGGTTGTGCTAAAGAAAAAGTTTGGGGACTGATGGTTGTTGGGTGGAGTTGTTCATTCACTTCTCTAAGTTGATGTCACTAGACCTCTTGGTGGTAACAAAGGATTCAAGGAATCTTGGATACATCTTGAGGGCCCTTAATTCTATGTTCAATTCCCTCATCTCGAAGAAATCTAATCCTAAACCAGTTCTTAATTCTATGTTCAATTCCCTCATCTCGAAGAAATATAATCATGAATTTTTTTATTATTATCATCCTATTTAATTGTGTAATTTCGTTTGTAAGATGATTTCAAAACTTAATGCTTACAAGGTAAAAGGGATTCTTTCCAAACACATCTATCCCAAACAGTTTGGGTTTCTTGAAGGTCGATAGATTCAAGATGCCATCAACATCACCCACGAGATCGTGCACTCAATCAAGACACAAAAAGTGAAGGCTTGTTTGATAAAAGTTGAACTCTGTAGGTTTTAACCCTATACAGAAATTATCTGCAAACGAACTCTTAAAACAGAAAATAAACAATAGGTAGAGAATACAAAATAAAATAGATATACACAGATATTTTCCCCTAGACCCCAAAACTGGGTTTACCAGCTTGATTTTTCATTATATTCCTTTTAATGTTAGAACACACACACACACACACACACATATATATATGCTCAAGCATTCATAAACCCCAATCTATTAAACATGGAATAGAACTTAATATGAAGTCCCTTGACGATATCTACAAAATACCATGGGTAGAAAACAATCATGCCCAAAACCATGTGCAAACCCATGAAAAAAACCATAGGTAGGTCCGTCCAGCTAATATAAGGTCAAAAAAAAAAATCGAGGTGCTGCCCCGAACCCCCCAACAAGGGGGCTAACGATTCCCTCCAAACCCCCCATCAGGGGGCCTACACAAGCCTTTCGATTTTGTTTTCTAGGATTTTTTAAGGCTAATATTACTCAGAATTGTGGTATGTCCTCAAAATACCAGGTTGATTATGGGATGCATTATTACTGCAAAAATTGCGATAATTATCAATGGTTTACTGACTCAATTCTTCAAGTCCTTTGGAGGGTTACAACAGGGATGTGCTTTGTTCCCAATGCTTTTCCTTCTCGCCATAGATTATTTGATCCATATGGTATAGGATGCTTAGGACAAGGGCCATATTTTAGGCATCAACATTTCCAACCACAAAATAATCACCCACTTGATGTTTGTGGATTATCTTCTATTTTGGGGAGCATCAAATCATGAAGAATGGACTCATATGCACAATATTATGTCCACCTTTAGTGCAGTCTTCAAGCTTGTCATGAATAAATCAAAATCTTGCCTTATTAATGGATATAGTGACGAGATAGTGAAAAGGGAGATTTGCAGTCTCTTCGACATTGGATCCTCTCATTTTAATAGAGCTTCGTATATATCGATTGTATAATTAAACCAAACAATTATCATGTTCACGACTAGGATTTGCTAATGACGGGTTTGAAAAAAGATTATGCGGGTGGAAATGCATGCCGTTATCAATGGTAGGTCACCTTACTTTGATTAAATCCATGCTCCAAAACATTGCAATATATTGGGTGCACCTATTCCAACTACCTATGGTGGTCATACACACTATTGAGTCTATAATGGCCAGGTTTATGTGGTCTAGAAATATGAAAGAGGAAAAAATCCACGTTGTTCAATGGAGAGCTCTTAATAGGTTGATTATAACTAATGGATGGGGGATATTAGACACTCATAATTTTAATGTGGAATTTATCATAAAAAACAATATGGAGGGCTATTACGGGTGAAGGAATATGGTCACATATCGTTAGAAAGAAATACATGTTTGAACATCAAGAGCCAGGATAAAAACTTGATCATCATTCATTTGGAGAAGCTTGCAGAATAATCTTCAATCGTTGCTGACCTTTTTTTGATGGGAATCTGTGGATGGATCCACTATTGAAATAGGAATAGATGTGCTTTCAGGATTTGATTGGAATCATTCTCTTTTGGTCCATCTGATCACATTTCTTCATGAAAATGGTATATTCTATCTACAACAGATCCAACACAATCAACAAGTAAACAATCTAGGACAAGCTTGGATAAACATTGATGAGATTAGGCCCCAGGGGATTCTGGGCATGGAATGAGACATTTACATTTCCCAAATAATTGTTGCAGGCATTTCTTTTAGTACATAATCACACAAAATAATTTGGGTAGTGAAGAAAATGAGGGGACAATCGATGGTAAAAGATATTTATCATAAAATTATAAGGAATGAGAAGGATTTCAAACACTTTTTATGGTTTTAGGAAGTTTGGAAATTGAGGATTCCACATAATCTTAAATTTTTTCTGCTAGATGGAAAGTCATGATCGCATCCTTACCTGGAAAAACTTGCAAAAAATGGTCTTTATCGTCCCTAGTATATGTTATTGTGCAATCAGGGAGAGGAATATATGGATCATTGAATGCTTAACTATCCATTTTTTGTTGCGGTCTGAGAGGGGTACTGTATGAAATTGGAATTTCACATGATTGGTCACATCTCACGCTTAAATTATGCCTATCCTTCTAGATCAATTATCGGCCAAAATATTGCTCGGTCATATCGATCATTTTTTTTTTAATTTAAAATTGATTTTTTGGGGAGAACCAATGTTTTGTACAAGTTATTTCATAAATTAGTTTCATCCTTCTATCATCAACAATAAAACTCCATATGAGATATTTTAAGATCATCTTCCTGTTGTTCAACATTTGAGAGTTTTTCGTTCTCGATGTTATGCTTTGATACCTAAACAACAAAGAAATAAGTTGAGTGCAAGAAGCATAAAATGTATATTTTTTGGATATTCTATTATGTCTAAATCGTAAAAAATTTATGGTGAAGAGAATAAGAAGTTTATTTTTTCAAAATACATAGTTTTTCATTAATATGATAAATATATAGGAAAATTAATCATTTAGATAAGTTAGTGTCTAAAAAATTTACTATGAATCTCATAATATTCTTCCGCATCCTAGAGGTGGGATTCCCATTTTAGATTAATCTATGGATTTTCCTTCAAAATTGAATCTCAATGATAATAATGTTGTTGATGAAGAGAAATTGGATTATAAAAGTGTTTCTGCAGGGACAATTGAGACAGAGACAACAAGGACAAAAAGTGAGATGGACTATAATGAAGAGTTTGATTCACAAGATGATAAACTTCCTTCACAACCTCTACAAAGATCAAATCGTATTATAACATTCCCAAGAAAATACAATGAGTTTCAGATAGGGTGTTCTTCAGGGAATTATTCTCATGATTGTGAATATATTTTTTATGTTGGTTGTGAGCCTACTTGTTTTGAATAATTTTCTAGTTATGACGAGTGGAAAGATGAAATTCAAAAAGAGTATGGTTCTCTCATAACAAATGACACTTGGAGGTTGGTGGATCCTCTTGTTGGCATAGAACTTATTGGTTGCAAATGGGTTTATAAAACTAATTATAAAGTTGATGGTTCACTTGATAAGAACATGGTGAGGATTGTAGCAAATAGATATGAAGAGAAAGAGTGAGTTGACTATACAAAGAAATTTTCTCCTAGAACTAAATGGGGCATTGTGAGAACATTTTTTGCTATTGCAGCTCAAAATGGATGGAAAATTTATCATATGGATGTTAACACTGCTTTCTTAAATGGAGATTTTGAAGGAAGATGTTTGCATGTTTCAACTAGAAGGGTATTTTGTCAAAGGGAAAGAACAAAAGTATGAAAATTAATGAATTCTTTCTATGGCTTGAAGCAAGCATTGCGTGTATGGCATGAGAAGCTAATTTAACATCTTCTCGAGTTGAATAAGAAGCATTTTGACCTAGATGATGCAACTCTTTATGTTAATAAGGTTGGAAGATAAGTTTTATATCTAGTTATCTAAGTTGATGATTTTATGATTACAAGGAACAATGATAAATATATATCATTTATTAAGAAGGAATTGCAAAAGATTTTTGATATTATATATCTGAGTTTACTTCATTATTATCTTAGAATTGAAGTTGATAAAAAACCATTTGAGAGGAAATATGTTGGAAAGTTATTGAATCCCTCTTACTACTCCAATGGAACACAAACTGAAACTCACTTCAAAAGAAAGAAAACCATTTGAAGATCCAACAATGTATAAGTAACTTGTTGGAAGTTTGATTTATCTCTCTACTACTAGTCTAGATATAACTTTTGTTGTTGGAATACTTTACATTTTTTTGCATCAACCTTATGAAGGACATTAGGTAGCATCAAAAATAGTTCTTAAATATATAAAAAGAACTCAAACAAACATATGGTATCAAATAATTCATGAGATACATTAAAAAAAAACACAAATAATCTTGCCTGGTAATCTGTGAACGTAGGTTAATTGATAAAGAAATGAGGCAAATATATATTAATGAAGAATTTTAAAATGATTAAGTAAATCTATTTCAATATGTTTAACTGGAATATGCTTTAGCCGTTTAAGCAGATTTAGTAAAGATTCACGCAAACATTAAGCCGATTACAAATGTCCGTGCAATTTGGTTACAAAATGGAAGCTCCATGCAATTAATTTATCTAAATTGGTTTCATATCAGTCAATGTGACCAGACGTGCATGCATTTATTATTTGCATCCTTCCACATATTAACTGCTACCACCGAACAATGATATATGGTTACTATTCCTGAGAATCTCGATTTGCATACCTTACAGAACTGAACATTACTAAAAACAATATTAAACGGTTACTCCATCACTGCTATAAATTCCTCGAGTCCCCACGCACCTCCACTATGAAAGGAGGTCCATTATACAACACAGCATATTAACCATGGTTCAATTCAACTGAAACAGAGCCAAACTCAGGTTTAACATAACATGTGAATCACGCATGCGAAGGTATTCAACTGGTGATCGCCTATCGATCATCAACGATGTTAGGAATCTTAAGTCCATAATAGTGAGAGAATGTTAGGAATCCCAAGTCCAGTAGGGTAATATAAGGATTGACCTATCCATCCATCAAGCCGCTATGTAATTATTATTAATTATTAGTTTTTAATTTTAATTTTATTTTAATGAATATATTTTTCAAACATAATTTTATTTTAAATAATTTAATTATTTTAATATAAATATTAAATTACATAATATAAGTTTTTATAACATTAAAATTTTACAACATTGCTTTCCTATTTTATTTTTCTTTTTTATTTTTATTTTAAATAATTAAACGTATAACATTGCTGTCATAGTAACTTATAGAAACACTTCGCAAATGTCCTCAAATAATCTTTAAAATATTATTCATAATAATAATTACATTGTTGCCATAGTAATCATAGTAAGTTATAGAAACACCTCTCAAATGGAATAAAATTATTTTTAAAATATTACTGATTGTGTCAAAATGCATTCACAATGAGAAGTGTTATATCTTTATATTAAAAATTATTAAATAGACATATTTATTTTTAAAATTTAAAAAATATATATAAAAAATTAAACTTTAATAACAATAAATATATTTAAAAAAAAAATGAATCCACCTTAATATATAAAACATGTAAATTAAGTTTAACATAAATTAAATTGAAAATAATAAAAATTGTTAATTATTACAATAGGGTCTTTATTTTATAATAGAGTTTTCAAAAATTTAATTTAATTATTTTTACAAAATATTATAAAGTAATATAAGTATATAAAATGTTGAAATGTATGTTAAAATAAATTATGTTTTTTTTTTCTATTTTAATTGAATTGATGAATTAAAAGAAAATATATGAATATTAAATTATTATTTTTATGATAGTGATAATAATTAATGTCTTCTAATATTAATGTTAATATAATGTATAAAACCTTAAAAAAAAAATCATCAAAATTCTATAACATATTTCTATGATTTAATAGAAAATAAAAAAACACATCACCAAATTATCATATTTTTACTATTTTATTAATTTAAAAAAAAAATAATAACATAACATAAACTTTAAAAATTAAAATAAATATAACTCTAAATTATACAATATAAAAAAAATATTTTCTATAATTATATAATTTTTATTTTTTATTTTTCCATTAACAAGACCGACTAACTCATAATGAACCTAAAATATTGCACTCTACTCGTAGTTATGTGCATTTATAACGAACTATGATCACTAATGTACTTAGTGACATGAAAAAAATCTACCAATCCAAGTTCATACCACACCAGCTCCTCGTGGACATAGGTTTTCCATGGATCAGTAGGCATAAGCTTCAATCAGTAGTCTTCAGATTTTTACTGCTCTTATGTTAAAAACTTTCAGGACATTATTTCTTATCAAAAAAGCTATAAAAATATAACAAAGTATTGAAATTATTTTATTTTTGTTTTCAATATTTTTTTTATTAATTAATTATTATTTTTGTTTATTTTAATATTATTATAATTATTATTTTTATTTATTGTTCACTTTTAATTATAGTTATCAAATTAGAATTTAGATTATATTCGAATTTATTTAGATATAGAAAAAATTTACTATATAAAATTTAATATGAAAAAATTTAGCGAGTATACATTTTATATATATTAACATATTAATATTTTCAAAATTTTATAAAATTAAAATGAATATTTCCAATAATGATATTTTTATTTCTTTAATTTTAGCATTAATTTTTTCTGTCTATTTCAAGTAATCTTTTCTTTTCTTTTTTTTGGTAAATTTTGTAGTTCCTTACCATTTTCTATTTATCAAAACGGAGAGCAAGTCGCAACATATATTTAAGTGGTGGCCTCAACTCGTCGAAGGAAACCAGGTCTGTTGGCCACCTTAAAGCATTAAATGTCATCCAGTATTGAAATTGTCTCTTTCGTCTACTAGCCGCTATGTCCATTTTACTGTTTAAAGCAAAGTCTATTTGACAACATGAAAATTGAAAGCTAATCATAAAAATCATAAAAACTTAGAGCATCATTTGTTAACCATCTGAATAGTCTATTGGCGGCGGGTCTTTTGTAGTTGAGCCCGGCATGCCAACTTGCTGCATCGATTGATGCTGCCTTTCGACTCTGCCAATACGAGTTGTGGCATGATACTGAGATACCCTTATATATTGAACTTATTTTTTGATTACCTGTAGAATTGAGACCACTGTGGGACTTAAACTTTGCAAGGCTTTAGCTAGCACACATTTTAGAGTCCAATATGTGTGGATGGATTGGTGAAAGAGAGATAATCTCCCTCTTGTCTTGCCGTGGTCAGCAACAAAATCCATGATTTCCTCCTGAACCTCTATATATTCTTCCTCACTATTACCTACCCTCTCCCAACCTTGGATTACATTACGAATATATGGAGGAATGACCTCAGAATAAACTTTGAAGAGATTTTCCATGACCTCTTTCTTCTTCTTCCTGCCTCGCTTGCTTGGCCCGGCCATGGTTTTTGAAAGCCTATGCTTTCCTTTTTCCTTGGGTTGTCGTTTCACTCACTGACCTTTCACCTTTTTTATATCCGCATTGACGAGCACTGGAAACTACTGAACTAAACCTATGAGAATTGTAAGCGAGCCTGTAAAGGGTGAGGGATAATCAATAACAGAGTACACGGAAATATGATGGGACCCACAGTTTCCGCCGTAGTGGAGTTAACAATGACAATGTCCATGCATATCATATTACACAGAAAGGTAGGTAAACTATTGTGATTGAAGACCCTAATGATTGACAAAACCAACTGTCCAAAATTACAGTTGCAACTATAATTCACTCTATCTAACATACCATAGTTAAAATTCAACAACTATGCATGAAAAAACATAGAAGCGAGTAATTGATAGGCCAGACCTCACAATTTACATGGAGGGGTTGGGGGTTTTTTTCCCCAAGGGAGGTGAATGGCAAACCAGACTTCCCAATTTACACAGAGAGGGGGTTTTTGTTACCTTCCTACCCTAGTCATAGAGAGCAGAGGTAAGGTGACTGGAAACTATCGGCTTATCATGGAACATCATGCAAGCAGTCTCATAGAATTGAGATACACAATCAAGGTCACAATGGCATCTCCAGGAACCCAGAAAAGGGTGAGCCGAGAGACTCTGAAATTGCAGAAGAAATAGCCTACAAGGGGGTTCTAAAACATAGCTCTATGGCCTTATATATGATAGCCAGATTCTAACGATTTAACATTCAAAAGGAAAAGACATTGCAGAAGGGTGCATACGGCTTCTTGCGATCAAAATTATAACAATTCCTATCCTTCTAGCAACAAATATTATACAATCCCTCTACCCTACCCATGCACATACTGTCACATTTGTTATTACATTGTGTAGGAGGAAAATTAACGAGGATGGGAACCATAGCCATTACAAACCAAAGGATCTAGAGCCATGACTGTTGCAAATCTGGCGCAGCGTTGCCTTTCAATCATCCGTGAATTTTCCAGTCAAGAAGAATTCTATGCCGACTAACCTCTTCATTCCTTAACCAATTCGTTTGTTGTTTCCAAGGTCGTTCTAACATAATTGGTTGGCGCTCTTCTGCTGCCATAATTATCCAGCTTGCGAAAGTACTGTCCATCTTCCAACTACAAGGATTTAATGAGTGAGGGCAACGGGATGATGCACACCATCATGTGCCTCCAACTGTCAAGCAGTGTTAGCCACTTGGCACCCCGATTAGGGAATTTAAAATATTCTATATTTATATTGTCAATTGAAAAAACATTTGTGTATTTAAATTTTTGTGTATTTAAAATAAATTATTATTTCTATTTTCAATTAAAAAATTATTTAAATAAAATATAATAATATAAATAACAAAAATTCAAAGTTGATGTACAATATAAAGAATAAGATATTGGATATTTAAATAATCTCTACAAACCCAAAAAAATATATTTCAATTACTAATTTTCTTTTGAATCCAAATTTATTCAATAATAAATGTATAGATTAATCTTTATAATGAATCACCAAAAATAAATACTTTAATTTAAATTCCAAATCAACTATTAATAAAACCATTTTCAATAATAACTACTCTTGAAAACTAAATTTAAAAACTGATTTAGATACTAACTACTGTTAAAAACCATATTTAAAAAATAATTCAAGTCTTTGCTTATAATATTTTAATACACAAACTACATTTCTAATTAAAATTTACTATTTTGTAATTAAAATTTTAAAATATAAAACTTGGATGACATTTTTTAATATATATATACATAATTCTGAAACTTGTGAATGCTCCGGTGGGATGGATGTTTCTATATAGGTATGAAACTCGTGAATACTCCCGTACTATGGATGTTTCTATATATATTACGCTGGCTGCTTGCTTATTGACCAGAGGTGATTCAAACATAGCTCCGGAGAATGTACCATCTGCTGAGCTGTTCAGAATTGTAACTGGCAGTGGAGAACATTGCCTCAACTTAATTGATTTCATGAACCAAAAATTTTATACTATATCGAAATCAACGTATCCTCTACTGATCTGTTCAGAATTGCAAATGGCAGTGGAGAACAATGCCTCAACTTAATTGATTTCATGAAGTAAAAAATCTATACTATGATTAAGTAAAAAAGCTATACTCCTCTCGTACTTTTCTCCCTGGATATATCCTTCGGATGGGGTATAAGAGCTGGTTTTTCCACAGGTTTACTCTGGCTCCTAGAATTAAGTAGTGGCATTTTTATGGTGTCAAACTTTTTGATATAATTTGTGGACATATCATAATCTTTTTGCCTTCGTCGGTTACTTTCTGCCGATGTATATGGGGCATAATATGTTGTATCTAATTGCATTATCTATGCTCTATAATTTGCACTATTTGTAGAGTGCTGCTATGCACTGTATCATCATGTATAACATGTAATGTTTTGCATATCTTAATATATGAAACAGCGCTTTTTTCTTTCTGAAAAATAAATAAAAAAGCTATACTATAATTTCATAAAAGCAAAATATCTATACTATATTGAAATCAAAATTAATGTATTAAATGGCTAACGGAAATTTTTTAATCAGTTTGGTCTAATTTGGTAGCCATACTATGCTTTTGATTATATTATCCATTGATAATTACACTTTTATTATATTATTCACTTTTTATTTTATCATTTTAATTACATTTTTCATTAAAAACACTTGAACGCTGAACAAAGAGCGACCTCCTTGCTTACTGACAATCACCAACTAAACTATCTCACTAAACTTTAATTATATTACTTTAAACAACTAAACCTAAAAATATTATAAAATACCAAAATCTCAAACTAACTAATCTCCAAAAATAAATTTATTAATAATCACATAATAATTAATCCTATAATGGAATCGAATTTAATGTAACAACTATGAAATAACAAATTACAATAATCTTAATAATCTTACTCGCATGCAAATCCTATTTTAATAAAATAAAATTTAAAACAATATTAAAATCATTTTTTAATAATATCAAACCTGAAAATTAAAAAATACGAGTATTGGAAAAAAAAAAATGATAAATTAGAATTACATACCTACGCTAAAATGATCACTCAAATAGAGATGCAAAAATATGGATTACATCCTTGTAAAAGATGACACGCCCAAATATTTTTAGTGTTTAGAGACTACATAGGGTCGAAAGATGGCCCTTCGCAAGTGAAACGGAGGATATTATAGGACCAATATGTCGATGCAGAGCATTCATAACTTCAGTTCAGTGTTGTTTTATTTATTTATATGGAATTTATTTTATATGAACAGTAAGTTTGTTTTTTATTATTATTTAAAGTTTACTTTAAACCTTGTCAAATTATAATTTTTATTAATTTTTTTTAATAATATTATAGTTGAAAATATATTCATTCTACAATTAACACAAATTAATGTTTCATTTCATAAATAATATTAAAATTTATTAAAAGATTAAGGTTTATAAATAATATTAAAAGTTTTGGGAGCAATTTAATTGGTTATCAAAATAATGTAAAATCTGTAAAAATTAAGAAATCCACAGTTCATCCCTAATTATAACCTAGTTTATAAAGGAAACACAAAAAAATCAGAAACCCCAATAATTTTGTGTTAGAGAAATTATTACATTTCTCTAGCATAAAAAAAATTAAAATTTATTAAATAAAATAATATAATATAATACTAACTCATTAAAATAATTATAAAATTAATTTAAAATATATATTTTTAAATAAAAATAAAAATTACTTATTTAATTATATTGTCACCCATAAATAACTAAATATATAATTTTTGAACTAATAACTTAGTAATCACATCTTAACAATACATTTATTTAAGAACGATTAAATTTTAATAATAATAATATTTAATATTTACAAAATATCATTTTTATCCAATAATACTTTTTTATTGACGGTGTGAGTTTTCACAGTCAAGAACATGTTGATGAGAGCCTCTGGAATCCTGTGTATTTTTATTGACGTTTGAGGTGAACACTTCACTCATCTTCAGGAGCAAAAGCTTGTATCAAGTTTTTGCTCTTGAAAATGGGTTAAGTGTTCACCGTCTATCCATTCGATAAAAATACACAGAATTCCAAAAACTCTCATCAAAAATATCTTTTTGATTAAACTCACTTAAACAATGTACTAGTTTATATCGAAAGAAATTTTAGGTGAGCTTCCTATGTCAACCAAATGTTCTTCAAGCCTTCAGCCTCTTTGCGTCCATTTTTCTGTCCCTTAGGGTTAAACTCTGTGTAAGGTTCAAAACTTGTTTAACTAAGCTGTAGAAAATTTGTCTATGGATGATAACTAGCTCAAAATAATTTGCAATACAACTGTAAAGAAAATAAAAAAATCTTAATAGATTTACAAATATTAAACTTATTAAAAAATTATATATAAATAATAATATTGATATTTTAGTTTAAAGTCAATAGTCATTTTACATTTATCAAATTATCAAAAATAATTTATATCTAAATAATAATAATAATAATAATATTTAAAATATACTCCAATTAGTAATGTACATTCATCACACACAAAATAAAATAACATTAAGGACAGGTAAACGTTCATTTTAAAATTGTCATTTACTGTAAAAGAATTTGAAATTTCCAAAAATTCTGAACTTTTTTTTGTTAAAATAAAACCATAATCCATATAATATATGAATAAAATATTTAGCCATCCTAAAATAAAGAACTATCATTTACAGTAAAATAATTTGAAAATTCCTAAAATTGTCAACTTTTTTTTTTTAAAGAATTAAACCATAATCCATATATATATAAATAAAACATTTAACTATCCCAAAATAAAGAATTTTCATTTAGAATAAAAGAAATTGAAAATTCCTAAAATTGTGTAACTTTTTTTTTAGAATAAAACATAATCCATATAATATATTAATAAAATATTTAACCATCCTAAAATAAAGAACTGTCATTTACAGTAAAAGAATTTGAAAATGCTGAAAATTGTCAACCTTTTTTTTTTAATAAAACCATAGTCCATATAATATATAAATAAAATATTTAACCTTCATAGAATAAAGAATTGTCATTTATAATAATAAAATTTTCAAATTGCGAAAATTGTTAACATTTTTTTAAGAATAAAACCATAATTCATATAATATATAAATAAAATATTCAACCATCCTTAAAGTTAATTACCATCCTGCCATACTTATGCAGTAAGTTAACTTTCATATAACTTTAAAGGCATAGCTTTTAGACAGAAGATTAGCATTGAAATAGAAACTATAAAATCGGATGTGATATTACCAAATAGATAGTACAAAGACACCTGGATCACATGTCCCGAAATTTAAATGAAACTTATTACTACTTGTTTATGTTAAACCTCAATTAAAAGCAAATAGTGCACCTTGTTCTGTCTACGACCTATCAATTACATTGCAAAATACTTGCAACTATATCATTTGGAGTAATGATCATCTTGAAAATGCATATTCAAAATTCAGAAATACACCCTCCACACTTCAAAGCCAAAAAAGAAAGACATTAGTATTCTCTTGACGACCACCAAACACATACATTTGGTAAGTTAAGGACTTTAGATCAGTTTTGCCTTCATGTATTCGTAGACACAGCAGCACTGAAAATGTCGTTCAAAGGCGTAGTGGAAACCAGAGTGTTGGAATATTGAAGAAATTCCAGAATTAACAATGGAGAATAAAAATCCCTCTTTAACACAGAGAAAATATTTGAAATTTGCATTCACAGTGACACAGTTTCCACATAAAAAAAATTCAATTTCTTAAAAAAAACTGTTACAACTTCTTCCTCACTCAGAGGGCTTACAAAGATAGTTTGACTGCTGCAAACACAGTGCAGAACTATCACTCTGTCATTTACAAAATATACACAGTTGTGTGTACAAAATACCTCACATTGCTGTGTATTTTTTACTCACTATCTCTATCTAATACAAAACAAAACAACTCACTGTTTTTCTATAAAACATACTCTGTCTGTCTTTTTTTTTAAATCAACAATTGCACTGCTGTGCATAAAAACACAATTCTGTTTCTGTGTTTTTTTTATTATCTCTCTCTGTCTTTTTTTTTAATCAAAAGCACTACTATATATATAAAACAATCTGTTCTATATGTTAAAAAAATATCTATGTCATTAATTGACGTAACTCCAAAAATATCACCGTTTGAAAAATATTAATGGCATCATAAATATGCCGGCACCGTTTAAAAATTGCATTGATGGCGAATTTGGAAAATTTTCCGCGGTGGTGGTGGTTCGGTGGTGCGCGGGCGGAGACACCACATAGCAGTGGTTGCAGGGGTTCTGTTCTGCCGGCTCAGTATGGTTGGGATAAGGCCCCGCGGTTAATAATAGCAATTGATCGTGAGTCAACGCGCGTTTGATGAGTCAACAGTGGGACATCACTCCTCGTTAACCTCCGGGCAGGTTATCCTCCCGCTAACCGTCGATCACAGAGCCAACCGTGATCTCATTGCCGTCGTGCTGCCGCCTTTTATCTCTGCGCTGTTCAACCATGCTGCCGCCTGTAACTCGTTCGGGCAGTTGGAAATTACATTCCAACACTCCTCCTTAATTTCAACTGCTGGGTTTTCTTGCATACCCAGGCATTTTCTGAAATTTTCAAAGCTTTTCTGCGCAAGTGGCTTTATGAGGATATCTGCAAATTGATCCTTTGTTTTGCAATGATGCAAAACTATTTCACCATTGTTAACCAATTCACGTATGAAGTGAAACTTGGTGTCAATGTGCTTTGTCCTTTTATGAAAAACAGAATTTTTAGACAATGCAATCGCTGAGCTATTGTCACAAAAGATCACTGTCCCTTTTACCTGTTCTTGACATAAACTTCTCAACATTTTTCTCATCCAAACTGCTTGACACGCTGTTGCTGTAGCTGCCACATATTCCGCCTCTGTTGTAGACAATGCTACAATGGGTTGTTTCTTAGAAGCCCATGAAATGGCTTCTGAACCCATGTGAATAACATAATTGGAAGTGCTTTTCCGATCATCAACATTTCCAGCCCAATCACTGTCAGTGTATCCAACTAAATCTGAACATTCTGAAGTAGTATATAAAATACGAAACCTTTTTGTACCTTTAACATACCTCAGAATTCTTTTTGCTGCTTGTCAATGTGCATCCTTTGGCTTTTCCATGAATTTGGAAATCAAACTAATAGCATGCATTATGTCTGGCCTAGTCGCAGTCAAATACATAAGGCTGCCAACTATGCTCTTGTATAAAATAGGATCAAAATCCTTGCTGCTGTCCTCTCTGCTGAGTTTTAATCCCATTACTGTGGGAGTGATCGCTGCTTTGCTTTCCTGCATGTTAAATCTTTCAAGCACCTCATTAACATACTTTGCCTGTGAGATAAAAATCCTATTTTCATTTTGTTCTACTTCTATTCCCAAGAAGTATCTTAACAAACCCATGTCAGTCATTTCAAATTCTTCCTTCATGACTGTTTTAAAATGTTCAATAAGGTAATCATCATTACCTGTAAAAATAACATCATCAACATACAAGACTACAATCAAGATTTTACCATATTTTTCTTTGATGTAGAGGGTGGGTTCTCCCTCACATTTTTCAAAACCATTTTCCAGTAGATATGAATCTATCCTACTGTACCACGCTCTTGGCGCTTGCTTCAGCCCATAAAGAGCTTTCTTCAACTTGCATACTTTGTGCTCTTGGCCTTTCTTTTCATAGCCGAGAGGTTGATCAATGTAAACCTCTTCCATTAACACTCCATTCAGAAATGTTGACTTCACGTCCATTTGGTAAACTTTCCATTTGTTTTGTGCTGCTATGGACAACACTGCTCTCACGGTTTCCATTCTGGCAACCGGTGCGAAAGTTTCCTCATAATCTATCCCATGCTTCTGCTTATAACCTTTGACAACAAGTCTGGCCTTGTGTCTCTCTATTTTTCCTTCAGCATTACTCTTGGTCTTGTAGACCCATTTAACTCCTATGACATCTTTACCTTTTGGGAGTTCAACCAAATCCCAAGTTTTGTTCCTCTCTATGGCATTTATTTCCTCATCCATAGCTTCTATCCATTTCCTATCCTTGATAGCTTCTTCGAAATGAACAGGATCATCAACATGACAATATAAAGCAAACAAAGAATTCATACCTTCATTAGCTATATCTTGTTCATAAATATCTTTCAAACTTCTGAATTTCTTACCTCTTTCAGTAGGTGTACAAATGCTTGAAGAAGCACTTGAATTTCCTCCTTGTGGTGTGCTTGGAGAAGCACTATCATTTCTCCTCAAGGGTGTGCTCTGCAGCTCTTTTGTTGGTGTTGTTGTTTGGGGATGTGTTTCAGCTAACTCATCATCATTTTCATCATGAGATAAGCAGTGTTTAACATTTATTGTCTTCTCTATGCTTCCATCCCAAGCTTCCTCTTCAATGAACTGAACGTCCCTGCTCACAATAAACTTCTTGGTGGATGGGTTATATAACCTGTATGCCTTGGATTCCTCACTGTATCCAATGAAAATATATTTCTCCCCCTTGCTGTCCAACTTCTTCCTTAGCTGATCCGGAATGTGTGCATAAGCCACACATCCAAAAACCTTCATGTGTGTGATACTTTGCTTTGTGCCACTCCATGCCTCTTCCGACACTTTTTTCATAACTGCTTTTGTAGGGCACCTATTCAAAATATACGCTGCACAATGTACAGCTCAGCCCAATAATCATTAGGCAAATGCTTTGCCTTTAACATACTCCTTGCCATGTCCATTATGGTTCGGTTCTTCCTTTCGGCTACTCCATTTTGCTGCGGAGTATATCTAGTTGTAAACTGTTTTTGAATACCATTTTCTCTACAAAAACATAGAAAATATTTAGATATATACTCACCTCCTCTATCAGTCCTTAAGACTTTGATATGCAGCCCACTCTAGTTCTCAACAAGTGCTTTGAAATTGCAAAATTTTTCAAACACTTCACTTTTATTTTTCAAAAAGTAAACCCAAGTTTTTCTTGTAAAATCATCTATGAATGTTAAGATATAGTGGTTGTTAGCAAGTGATGGAGTTTGCATCGGTCCACACACATCTGAGTGGACAATCTCTAAGGGTGATTTTTCCCTTATGCTTTTCCCAGAAGGAAAACTTTCTCTGTGTTGTTTCCCCAAGATACAACCTTCACAAAAGCTATCTGGTCTCTCTATCAATGGTAAACCACTTACCATTCCTTTTCTGTTCAACAAGTTAAGACCTCCAAAGTTGAGATGTCCAAATCTCAAGTGCCATAACCAATTATCATCTTTTGGTTCGCTTTGGAAAGTCTCTTGTGCAATTGCTGCTTTCTCTTCACCATTCTTCAAGTCTGCTCTCATCCTGAGAGGGAACATCCTGTTCCTTGTCATCGTTACTTCAGCAATACATTGTTTGCTGGGTGGTTTATCCATGATGGTACAAACATCATCCTCAAAGAAAACATTATACCGCTTATGGACAAGCTGTCCAATGCTTAAGAGATTACACTTCATTCCTGGAACATAATAAACATCTGCTATGGATTTTTTTGCACCTAATCTTATTAGAACATTTACATCTCCTTTTCCCATAACAGAAACTTTGCTATCAGTTCCTAGTGTGACTTGTAACTGCACACTTTCATCTAAAATAGAAAACATTGCTAAGTTTCCTGTCATATGGTTACTACAACCGGAGTCTAGAAACCATAAATCTTCACTTTTTTCTTCAACCATATTACAAGCTAAGAAAAAATTATTTTGGTTTACATTTTCTCTAGTGAAATTTGTACTAGTTCTACTTGCTATATCTTGTTGTTTCTTTCTACATTCATTAGCATAATAACCATATTTTTTACAATGGTAACATTGGACATTGGATTTATCATACCTTTGTCCTTGAGCATTCTGTTGACCACTCTGCTGGCTGTTGCCTTGGTCGTGGCTGTGATCTTGACTATTGCACCTTCCATGCGAAAGTGAAGGGTTGTTCCTTCCACCTCTGTTTTGGCTTCTGCCTCTTCCTCTTTTGTTTCCTCTGCCTTGCCCTCTTCCTCTTACGAAATACATCTGGGTCTTAAAGGCATGCTCTAGAGATGAGTTTTCACTCCTACCCAATCTCTGTTCATGGGTCATCAGTGATGCATGTAGTTCATCCACTGAAAAATTTGTGAGATCCTTAGTCTCTTCTATGGTGGTGACAATCACATCAAATCTTGAGGGTAAACTTCTTAAGAGTTTTTCCACAATCCTCTTGTCTTCAAGAGTTTCTCAACAGATATCTATTTGTGGGACCATTCCAATCACATGGAGTGAAGTTTGATTCAATAGTGTCTCCACTTTTCATACGCAGAGTCTCAAAGTTCCTCCTGCTGAATTCAATCGCTTTGTTGTCTTCACTTTTCTCCATACCTCGATAAGTCGTTTTGAGATTTTCATGCTTCTCTGGATCTCTCTAGTCGTTTTCTCATTCCTTGGCAATTTCCTCACAGCATCGTTGATACAAAAAGAAAAGAGCCTTGGCATCTTTCTTCTTATTTCTCTTCAGAATCTCTCTTTCTGCTTGAGTTAAAACATAAAACTCTGCTTCATTTGCTGGCTCTTCAAAGCCATCCTCAACAAATTCCCATAAGTCTTGGGAGACAAATAAAGCTCTCATAGTTATTGACCAGTAGTCATAATTTTTCCCATTAAACATTGGGAGATGGATATTTCCTATACCCATACCGTGTTGTCACATCTGCTCATTCTCGCACTCTTTTTAACTATGATTCCAAAAACACTCTGACTGTAAGCTGTGTAATGACCAATTACATCATGAATAAGAGAATAAAAAAATGTATAGAGAAATACCTTTGAATTCTTCTTGTTTGAGTCTTCACACTGCTAGAGAAGCTGCTGCAACAAAGAACTCCTTTTCTTCAACTTATTTGACCTTCAAATAGCCTGAACAGCTCTGATACCATGTTGGAATATTGAAGAAATTCTAGAATTAACAATGGAGAATAAAACTCCCTCTTTAACACAGAGAAAATATTTGAAATTTGCATTCACAGTGACAGAGTTTCCACATAAAAAAAAATCAATTTCTTAAAAAAAATTGTTACAACTTTTTCCTCACTCAGAGGGCTTACGAAGATAGTTTGACTGCTGCAAACATAGTGCAGAACTATCACTCTGTTATTTAAAAAATATACACAGTTGTGTGTACAAAATACCTCACACTGCTGTGTATTTTTTACTCACTGTCTCTGTCTAATACAAAACAAAACAACTCACTGTTTTTCTATAAAACATACACTGCTGTGTATATTTTAATTCTGCTCTGTCTATCTTTTTTTTTAAATCAACAATTGCACTACTGTGCATAAAAGCACAATTCTGTTTTCTGTGTTTTTTTTTATCTCTCTCTGTCTTTTTTTTTAATCAAAAGCACTACTATATATATAAAACAATCTGTTCTATATGTTAAAAAAATATCTATGTCATTAATTGACATAACTCCAAAAATATCACCGCTTGAAAAATATTAATGGCATCATAAATATGCCGGCACCGTTTAAAAATTGCATTGATGGCGAATTTGGAAAATTTTCCGCGGCGGTGGTGGTTCGGTGGTGCGCGGGCGGAGACACCACATAGCAGTGGTTGCGGGGGTTCTGTTCTGCCGGCTCAGTACGGTTGGGGTAAGGCCCTGCAGTTAATAATAGTCGTTGATCGTGAGTCAACGCGCGTTTGATGAGTAAACAGCGGGACATCGCTCCTCGTTAACCTCCGGGCAGGTTATCCTCCCGCTAACCGTCGATCACAGAGCCAACCATGATCTCATTGCCGTCGTGCTGCCGCCTTATATCTCTGCGCTATTCAACCATGCTGCCGCCTGCAACTCGTTCGGGCAGTTGGAAATTACATTCCAACATAGAGAAGCCCATAGCAATTCCAGTTCCTGATTAAATATAAAATTATTATGGTCTTCCCATTAACAACATTATGAACTCAAACTATAAACAACAATAGTATCTCCTTACCTCATCGGGACCGACACTCGCGTTTCGCTCCACCAAATCCGATAAATCTTTGACATTGAGTAATGATCATCTTGAAAATGCATATTCAAAATTCAGAAATACACCCTCCACACTTCAAACCTAAAAAAGAATGGCATCATTATTCTCTTGATGACCACCAAACACGTACATTTGGTAAGTTTAGGACTTTAAATCAGTTTTTCCTTCATGTATTCGTAGATACGGCAGCACCGAAAATGTCGTTCAAAGGCGTAGTGGAAACCAGAGAAGCCCATAGCAATTCTAGTGCTTGATTAAATATAAAATTTTTATGGTATTCCCATTAACAACATTATGAACTCAAACTATAAACAACAATAGTATCTCCTTACCTCATCGGGACCGACACTCGCGTTTCGCTCCACCAAATCCGATAAATCTTTGACATTGATCTTATTTAGCAAGTTAAGGCTGGTGATGGTTGATGAGGGAGAGATCTGTAAGTCATCCGTGATTATTAAGGTAACCGTCTCCTTCACATATCCTCCCTCGCCGCTTCCACTTCCACTTCCACTCTCTCCCTCAGCATCAGTTCTATCTACCATGCAAGGGTTCCGCAAGTGCACCTGACACTTCGTAGCGTTGCCGCAGGAACACTTGTCGCCTCTCTGACTGATCATATGGTGGACACCTCCACTCTCCAGGTACTTGCAAACGTAATAGACTGTTGGTGTGGGTGCCGAGTCTGCCGCGCCTGCCGATTGTATTCGAAGGATGTTGTTGGGAAGTGTAGGTATAAATGTAGGCTCCAATAATTGGCATTTCTCGGGAGCTTGTCTATGCTATTATAAAGGTTCGTCATGCAACCGATTCTCTTTTCTTGTTTCAACTCTGAAAGAAAATTGAGAACATAACCCGTTGGTAACGTGAGAAAGCTAAAAAGAAGATCAACAAAATCCTTTCCTGCCTCGGCATACAATATCTTCCTACTTTTCTTGCTTACCAGAAGCCTTAAACTCATGCAGCTAGCAGTTCTGCTTGCCATCTTGATCACTTCACCACTACTTCACAACTGCAAAGGAAAACCTGATAACAGAATCAAATTAATAATACAAAATTAATGTTGTCGTTGATTTAAAGGAGAAGGTGGTGGCACTGTGTACGTCATTGTACTTTGTGAATGATGGGATCCACCGTCATTTTAGATTTTGCTTACGACCACATATTTTCGAATTTAATGATACATGTGTCTTGCATACGTTGACGTCCCATGTGAAAGCGGCTGACAAAATAAGTTTTTGGTACCAAAAATTATTTAGCTTGCGAAAAGGAATTGAATGAGTAGTCGCTGTATATGTGAAAGGTTGGATTTTGGGAGGCCAGTGATTCAACTACATTGGGTATTTGCAGCTTATTTGTTACTTCAAAATTTGGCTGAATGGTACTATTCACATGGAGCCTATATATGATACCCTAACCCTCTTGTCACCATATGATAGTGTAGGATGTGTAGATTATGATAAGTCATAAGTTTTAATAGCCATGAACTAAGCCAATAACTGGTTGGATTTAGTGCATAAGCTAATTAATGAAGTTGTAGTTTAACTAATTTGGTAGAAATTTTAGATCATGAAAACTTTATAAAATTTTAATAAAATTTGGTAGAAATTTTTGGAAATATAAATTATATTTGTACTAAGATTTTGAGTTACACCAACTCAAATCCATTTATATTATAAGAACATAATTCAAACAATATTAATAAAAAATACAATTTTTAACAAAAACAAATTTTTTCATCTCTCACAATTATAAATGAATTTAATACATGACCATACTATAGCCATGGCGTGATGGAATTTCGATCATTTATTATGTAGTGCGGGAGCCCTAGACTCTCCCTGATATAGGGGAGGGACGCCATTGCTTGGGCACCCTCCATTCCACGTAGGCAAACCACGTGGCCATCACATGGACGGTTGTACGACACATGCCATGTAGCTTCTGCCACCTGTTGTGGTTGGCGAGGGACTTAAATTAAGTCGTCCTCTGTACACCTAGGGTTTCAAATTGCAAGTTATGCAGTATACATTGTTTATCCTGTGCATTTATGTTCGGGGCGGGATGTTGCTTGGAGAGCTCCACTGGTGGCTGCATGCTGTGTCGCCAGTGTTGGTGCATGTCCGCCTTTTCTTTTAACGAGATGTTCTCCGTTGCTATTGTTGTTGGGATGGTTTTCTGGTTTGTCTTGGTTTCGTTCATGTTGCTCTTGCACCCTGTTGTGGACTTGTTTGGCTCCCGCGACTGCCATAGTTTGCTCCTCCACTGTCAAACTGCCCTCCTTGACTGCTCAATGTTGTGCGGAGTTGTCAACGGCTTCGTCCCCTGTGCTCGTTTGCAGAAGTACCATGGTTTTGAAGGTAATTTTTCGTTTTACAGGTTAAGAAGTTGTTTTTGTTGCATTTTCTAGAGATTTTGCCTAATTTATGCTCTTTTCTATTGTGTTGCACGGATTACCGAACTGTGGCAGGGTTTGGCTATTAGTTGGCTCCTGCATCAACGTTTTCCTTTGCATTTGGCGTGGCATCTTCACCTCCCGGTAGGAAAATAATTCCTACCAGCCCAATGTTGTGTTTTTTAACACTTGAAAACATGTGTTTGTTAACACTTCTAATCTTTTTTGGTTCAATTTAGCTCTTCTTCGGACTGTTTGTTCTTGTTTCAATGGCATTGGTTTTGGCACTATTTTTCTTGTTTGATTTGGCACTAATTTTAGGGCTATATCCATGTCTTTTTTGTTTTAGGGCTGTATGTTCAGCATGGCTGTAAGAATTTTTTTTAGGGTTGTATTCCTTACCAGTGGAAACCCTGAGTTGGGACAGTCTTTCCTATGTAGTTTAGGGTTTAGGGTTTGGTTTTTGAAATTCCTCCTATCCTTTGCGGCTTTGTGACTATTTGTGGTCATTATGGATTTCTCGATAGTTTTCTCAGCTAAAGGACGCATTGGGTACTAAAGGTAAACATTTGTATTTCTCTGGTGGAGGTCGTGAGCCCATTCTTCATGCTGCTGGTGTGTTTGGAGGGACAGCAACAGAAAATCGTGCACTCTCCTGCCATTCTTTACTTCTGTGATGACTGTGAGCACTAAAGAGATACCAGAAGGCAGAATTTCCACTGTGCGAGCTCACATTGCTACTGTAACTTCATTTTCTGGGACTGTGTACCAATTCCAGGATAAAATCTGGGCTGTATTGCTGGTGTACAAAGGTTGTGTCTATATGAAAGAAAGAATTGAAGAGCTGACCTAAATAACCATTTTCCTATTTGCCTATTTTTTGATAGTAGTGTGTTCGAGTAAATCTAGACTATTTGATTGCTTGTTTTGAGAAATTTCCATTGGTTTTTTTAGAAATTATTTGTCATCATAGCTAGTTGTTGAATTATTGTTTTTCAGTCCATTGTATTTTATTTGTGCATCATCGTTTCAATTTTTCATTGAAGCACATTATAAGATAATTTTATTGATAAATAATAAGTATGATATTTCTGCTACGACATATGGAGGGACTTGTTTCGTGAAATTTAGTACTCGTGTATTGAGAATGAATGCCATGTATCCATGTATACATTGTTTTTTATTATTCAAAAGATTTTCTGGTGTCGTGCAATTTCAAGTCAATATCTACAAGTTTGTTATTTATCAATGTAAGGTCAACCATTCAAAGTCTCCATTCTGATTGTAAGACACATGTTTGAGACCAAGTTAATTGGCAGAAATTCATTCAGATGGTTTAGAAGTAAGCAGACAGTTTAGCAGCCTATCACTTCTCACATCTCCTTGTGTTAGTAACATGTAAGTTCTAGTGATTCTGCAAAACATTGTTTGTTGTTTTGCAATTTTGATAGGGTAATGAAAAAGTTTTTCAAGTCCATATATGTGGGCTTGGTATTCATCAAAGCAAGGTTCAATGCCCTAAATTTGAAACCTATAAGTATCGGTGAATATTTAAAACATTATATTTTGTCATGCAATTGTGATAGGGTAATGTCGAGTTTGTCAAGTCAAAGTGAAAACCCCAACTGTAACAGTAACCTGAGATATCTCAAAGGTAAACAATTTTTTCATTATTATGTGAAAAGAGGCTTAAACATTACGAAATGGAAAAAATTGTTTACACTCAACCCTTTTCAAAATAAGACAGTTAAAAACTGTAACAAAACAGTGTTAATAGGCATCGAGCCCAACCTATCAAAGTTATATGACCAAAATAGAGTATAGAACACAGTCATTGTTCCTTATGACTCTCACTGTTAATTCAAGTACATAGGAAAACTGTTAAATCTTACAAGTATATGTCAAACATAAATATATATAAACCCCATAAACGGATAATATTTATAACTCCATAGATATATAATTTTTTCGTTTAAAAAAAAAAAAATAGACTTCTTTTAAAAATGTAGGCCTTTGAAAATAAGAGGTCATATTCAAGGTTTAATGTCCTGGATTTAAAATGATTTTTTGCATGCTCTATCCTTTTGGTTTTTCATTAAAAGTCAGTAAGAGTTGCAGTTCTTTTTCTCTACAAACCCTCCCTTGCAATGAGCTTGGTCCATCAGTGATATCTTTAAATGTCTGTGGAAAGTTAAGAAAATGAAAATTCCATAAACAGATGGGGTTGTGTCAAATATGGTTGGTAGTTGGAGTGTTGTTAGTGGACATTTCACTTTAAACTTAGTGGGTAGTGTATACCACTCTCAATTATGCAATTGAATAAATCATATTTGCATAAAATTTTAACATCTTACTTTGTGTCATTGTGATGTTATACTATGTATAACAAATAGTTTTTATTTTGATTGTAGAGTGTAATGTGCATTTTATTTCTAACTTGATTTAATGTTATCATACATTTTATGGATTTGCCTATTTTTATGTAGAGCCGATTTACTTGGGTGATTTGTTTTCTAGAAAGAGTTAAGGCCAGAAGCTGTTTTAAATTATATTGATTTCCTGGTTGTGTACAGTCTCAAATATGGTTGGTAATTGGAGTGTTGTTAGTGGACATTTCACTTTAATTAGTGGGTAGTGTATACCACCTCTCAATTTTGCAATTGAATAAATCATATTTGCATAAAATTTTATTTATAAAATTTTAACAGCTTACTTTGTGTCATTGTAATGTTATACTATGTATAAAAAATATTTTTTATTTTTATTGTGGAGTGTAATGTGCATTTTATTTCTAACTCAATTTAATGTTATCAAACATTTTATGGATTTGCATGTTTTTATGTAGAGTTGATTTATTTGGGAGATTTATTTTCTAGAAAGAGTTGAGGCTAGAGGTTGTTTTAAATTATATTGATTTTCTGGTTGTGTACAGTCTCAAATATGGTTGGTAATTGGAGTGTTGTTATTGGACATTTCACTTTAACCTTAGTGGGTAGTGTATACCACCTCTCAATTTTGCAGTATACAAAAATTACAGTATCAAAAAAATAACACATCTAACAACATTGTCATGTCATTCTGTCAGAATGTAACATTTTAATATACTATAGATGTTCCTTTCTTACAATGCCGCATACAGTATGGAAAAAATCAACCTTCATGTGACAAGAAAAATATACAGCCCATCCAAAATCCACATCATAATGTGGTTACAACCAAAAACATATAACACCCCTATTCTTTATGGCCTTGAGAATTTTGAGTGCCAAACCCTGAGTTTCCTGATTGAGCCAAGTAGTTTGGCCTCCCTAAGAAAGGTTGGTTAGGTTGTGGTTAATTGTTGCCATATAATTGAGACCAATTTGTCCCATCCAACCATGGAGGAATTGAGTACCCATACCTCACACTTGCGCTAATTGGAGGTGTGTGATGAGCATACATTGAATTCACACCTCCTGTGGCAGGAATAAGGCAAGTCGGTAAACCCCCATTTTGATATTGAGGCACTTGAATGTTTATGAGGTCTTGGAATAATGTTGTATTATTTTCAATAGTTTCCAATGTGTTGGACATGTCCTTGGTTTCATTCTCATCAACTTTGCTTGCATTTATGTCAACCATATCAGTCATCCCTTGTTCCCTTTCAAGTATTTGTTTAGCCTTCCTTGCTTCCCTTTCTTGTCTCGACATTTGTTTTTGTTTCTCCTTCTCTTGCTTTGCTCTCTCTCTTTCAAGCCTTTCATCTACTCGACGTTACGCTGCAATAGCCCTTGCTGCCTTCTTCTCCTTGGCTTGATCCTTTTTTTTTTGTTTTAATTCCTGAATTTCCATTTTTTTCTTTTCTGACTCAACTAGGAGTTTTATATAGTCTTCTGAGGTGAGTAACTGTGAACTTCACCGCAAAAGAAGACTACTGGGTGTTCCTTGCTTCTTTTTCATTGACACTCGTTCTACTGGTAGCTTTAGGAACCACCCAAGTAACTTCTCCCCCCCTCCCACCTGCATGTCATTGCTTGGAACTTCAGTATCCACGACACTTGATTGAACTATATTGTTTTCTTCATCTGGTGCCTCACTATGTGCTCCATCTTCTTCCATTTATCTATTGTCCACAAAAAAATGAACAATTTCACTGTTCAATTCAGCCAGTTGTGAAGGCATGCTCATGCTTTGTTCATTAGTTCTTGAGACATTATGTTCGTTCAAATTAATCATGGTTTTTGCTAGCCATGATGGTGGGTTTACTTGGCTTGGCAAGGTCAATTGGTCATTTTCAATGTCATTAACAATATCAACAATTTCATTTTCAACTACATCTACATTAACAATATCAACAATTTCATTTTCAACTACATCTGCATAACAATATCAACAATTTCATTTTCAACTACATCTGCATTGTCAACTACATGTTCAACAGTGTCATTAACACAATTAGCAACAACAGTTCCTTATTCTTGAGTTGGTAGAACAACCTCCATGTTGCTATCAATTTGTTGATGAATATATTGTGTTTCACATACCTGCTCATCATCAGCAGCATATAACTGTCCTTGAGTGAAGGAAATTATATTACCAGCTACAACCACATCAACATGTTCATGTAATTCTTCTTGCATATCATGCTCTTCTTCCCGAACATCCACATAAAAATCTTGGCTACAAGCAGTATCATGTATAAGAGCACCATAATTCAGTGGCCATATTCCTGTCCTCCTAAAGCTAGCCTTGATATTTGATGGTGTCAGAGCCCTTTTAAAAGCCTTACTTGCAAGCTCTTCTAACCCCAACCTTTTCACCTCAACCCCTAGATTCTTTGCCATCCATGCAACATGCTTTGACCTGAAATAGTTATTGAAAGGGCCAAACACACTAACATCAAGGGGTTGCAATCCGTGAGTGGTATGAGCGGGCAATGTTAAAAGGTCAATGCCCAAATTGTTTGCTTCCTCAATTGTTTGTACATCCATGTGGATTCCATGGCCATCTAATATCAATAGGTGTATGTTATTAGGTGAGACACCACCTGGCACAGATGCATAAAAGTGCAAAGCCAATTTAAAAAAAATTCTTTTAAATTTGCATGGGGATGTGCAGCCATGCACGCTTCTGGTTCATAGTTTTGTATATAATTTTTCAACTGATTTTTACCTTTGAATAGAGAAAATCCTGGGATTGAAGCACCAATTTCATTGACACAACATAAAATGGTTATCCACTCCCTGCTCTTAGGCAAAATATTCAGCACGTTTCGACTGCCTCCCTTGGAAATTACCCTCATGCCACAATTCCTTCTCGCTTGTAAACTTGTTTCATCACAGTTCCATATATGGTCTGCTGCATAAGAATGTTTATCGTATGCGCTATAAAGAGTGTCATAGAACTTACATACAACCGCAGGGTGAAAATTTAATGCTCTATCTATTTCAAGGCCCTCAATTTTACACAATACAAGGTCTGGATGCCTTTTTTTAAACTCAAACCACCATGATTTACCAGGAAACCCATATTTGAATGGGTTTAGCCTCCCTTGACAGATTTGAGCAACTGTGGATTTGAGTTGTATAAAATCTAGCCCATGTCCCAATTGGGCCATTTCTTTACACCACTCAACCACCTCAGCCTCCTCCTCTTCAGTCATAACTGTAACAGGCCCTCTATGTTTGGTGTGAGTGAGCCCATTTATCCAATAATGTATTGATTATGGAGGAATACTATGTTTCTTTGTAGATGCCTGAACAGAATATCCATTGAACTCTATGTCGTCAATTGCAGCTAACATTTCTTCTTTTGTCCAACCTCTTATAGCACTGATATTTTTAGTTGAAGTTGCGCCTTAGACTGTGGTTGACGGTGGCTCTGTGATTGATGGTGTCACAACATCAGCTTCAGCCACATGGTCATCCTCAACAACATTGCTTGGAGCATTGTTGACATTGAGATCACCTGTTCTTTCTTCATCTGATAAAGTGCATCGCAGCTGGGCACCCCTGGTCATTCTTCTGCCACTTCTCCTTGTACGAGCTACATAACTCACTCTTGCCATGGATGCAACTACCTGCATAATTATTGCATGCATTTAGTTAAGAAGAATTGAAAAGAATGCTTTCATACCAGCCAAACATCATCTCTTCCCATTTATAACAATTTATAACAGTTTACAATTATTTTGTGTGTTCATGCTTGAGGTTTCTGAATGCCTTTCCTTTAGTTACGCTTTTCTTATTTTTTTCCTTCTCATATTTGATTCCTATGATTAGCTAATGCTCAACTATTTTCCACAGGCTTCTATGCTCAGCTACTCATGTTTTATTTTTGGTTATTTGTTTCCAAATTCTATTCTTAATAGGTTTTTCAGTTGTTTTACTTGGCCTACGAGAGTTTGATTGGATTTTTTACACTGAGGGATTTAGCCTTTTGGATTAGTGAGCTTGAATTGAATTCCAGTCTGGTCTTTGTTTGTCATTTGAAGTCATTTTTTACCCTGAAGCTGAATTGGGTAAGTTCAAAAGATTGGGTAAGTTCCACTATGTACTGCCTTAATATTTTTTGGATACAGAACAATATGATCATAGTTACTGAATTCATCATTCCTAGCCCTTTACCCGAATCTGAATCATCATAGAATCAGGGAATTGGTGATAACAGAATTACAAAATGTGGCCAAAAGTAAGGATTGAGGTGTTGAATTTATGAAATCTATAATATGTTTTAGTTTCAATTCCAATTCTTCCTTATTTACCAAAATAAATTAGTATCTTACATAACAGGTTCACTTAGCATCTTACATAACAAGTTCACGCATAGAAGATCATTATATTGTTTATTATTTTTCACAACAACGTCAATTCCTCATAAAGCTCATTTTTGTAGGCCAATAATTCATGTCACTCTACTTTGTGGGAGGCATTCAATCTGAGGTGCATTATTTTAGTTCCCTTTGTCATAAAGTCTAATTGGTTTCTAATAGAAGAATAGAGGATTAATTGAGAAAGATTACTTTTTTTTTTATTCAAATGAAAAAAAAATTACAATTGACAGATGTTTCTTCTCTATGCTTTGAGCATCTGAATTATCTATAATACTTTTTGCAATATCAGCTCTTATCAGAGAGATACGTTAAATTCTGTCCGCTTAGAGACCTGCAACAAATCTGTTTTTGTGACCTACATCAAATTTGTTATTGTCTTGTCCTGAATATTTTCAGAGAATGACCAAAATTACATTTCAAAAATGAATTGAAATATGGGATTTTGATAAAACAAATTGTTCTTGACCGGTAGCATGCATTTTGTAAATTCAGAATGTTGTTTTGTACTCTCCTGGTTTTCAATAGCTGTGAGATTGCACTGTCCACTTTCTACTGAGTGGAGGGGATTAAAATTCAATTTAAATGTTCTAGCTGAATTGAATAGTTTGATTGGACCTAGAAACCCTAAAGTTTCTCTAAGAATGTATGTAGGATACATAAAAAGAGCTATTTTAGATAACATGTCCACAATATTGTTATATTCTCTGAAAATATGTTGAAAACTTTTAAATGACAAATTCTCTGGTCTAGTTTTCCCGTGTGTGTAGTAAAAATTCTAATTGGTTTCTAATAGAAGAACTACAACTAGAACTACCAGCAAACTATTACACACTAGAGACAAAATCCTCTAACTAATGGCATATTCATAAGACCCTGACATTAATAGCCCTGAAATGAGCTATGGTACAAATACCTTTGGCTCGACTTCATTGGTTTTGATATGAGCCAATGGGTGAAGTTACTGTGGGTGGTTTTTTAGGACTATTGGCATTAGGTTCAACCGATATGGTCTAGAGGTTGAGTGTTATATATTGTGCATTACTTTTTTCATTCCCAAACCTCCCCTTGGTCCCCATGTTATGTTACTATGTGAAATTGTTGTTTTCTCACTACGTTCATTACTTGCTCGTCTGCACTTTGTATTTACGTCATTCAGTGTATTCTATTCAGGGATCCATTTTAAGTTATAGGATCTGGATACTGTCATTTAGGTTTTTAATCCTAAGTTACAAAAATATAAACATAGAAATAAACGTAGAAACATGTTCAAATGTTCAAACATTGATTGAATCAATCTCTCATTGGGATGAATCTGTTTTCAACTATAAAACTCTGGTAGAAAAATAGAAAAAAATATACAATTTCATGAAAATTAAACTGTGAGAAAATTGAAATAAAGACTTGTAAGAAAACTGAAATAAAGGCTCATAAATGAAAATAAAAGTGTAAGAATCAGAAATAAATACTCAGAAATTAAAATAAAATTGTAAGAAAATTGTGTTGTAATTGAGAAAAGTAACTTGATTATACTGTGAAATGTTTTGGGGTCTGTTCTGTGCTGGTTTCTCTCCAGGATTGGTGAATAGTTTGAATGTTCAGCAGTGGTTGAACTTCTTTTATAGTTTTTTGCAGTTGAATTTAATTGGTGACAATGATGGACATGGATTGCAATGGCTTCATTTTGCATGTGTGATCAGGATTGAATTTGATGTGATCCAATGGCTGGGAATTTGTTTTTGTTGATCCATGTGCTTTGATCTATTTTGGTCTGTTTTAAAGGGAAATCATTTATTGAATTTATTGGGTGGGTGTCATTTATTATACAGAGTGGGATTAAATATTGTTATTGGGTGGGTGCCATTTATTGAACACAATGTGTTTAAATGTTGAATAACAAAATAGTTATGGCTGCCAAACATTTTTTTTATTATGTGCAGGTATTGATATTTAATTCTCTAACACAACATCAGGGTTGATCAGATGGGCTGAAGTGACTGGATTTTTGTACTTATTGACTTGACCATTTTGGATGGAAAAATGGTTTTATGAGTTTTTTAGTTGATATGATAGGATTTGTAATCTTGATACTTATTAAACAATTTATGGACAGTTGTGGGCTATTTATGGACAGTTGTCGGCCCAGTCAATGACTTGGGAAATTTTAGACTTAATTTAATATATATTTGCACTTCAAGTTATTTATTTATGTTTAATTATTGGATGCATATATATCTATTTTTGGTGGGTGGATGGGACCAATACTATAACAATTAATGGTCACTGCACAACATTAGACAACTCTTCCCTAGATGGAAACCAATAATTTATGTAGATATTGAACAACCCGATCCTACATCCAACTATGATGTTTGGCATCACATTCCAGAGTGTGGATTAGACATTAAGCATTCACTCTTAAAATTCAACATTTTTTACGGGTAACCGTGATCCCCTCTGCAGAAAATGCTGACGCGTTTTGGATAACTTGAAAATTTACCTTCTCATAATTATAATTTAAGCCAGCATGAGAATTTCAAGATCATAGAAGTTATTTTTGTTGATGATCTCTAACTCGAATTACCAACGACTGGCTAGAATGAAAAAATTACAAATATTTGACTAATTTTTTGGAATGTTTCTTTTAGTTAATTTTCACTATAATTAAGTGGGGAATTGGAATGGTGTAATACCCGAATTTAATGTTATTTAACTTAAAGACATTTTTAATTTAAAAATTGAAGTTATTTTAATTAATATGATTAACAATTATATTAATCAAGTTATGAACTAAATTTTTTTCTTTTTGAATAAAGATTTAATTATGGTGTGTTTCCATAAGTTTGATGGTAAAATTTTTTCCAGGACTGTAAAGTAATTGATTAAGCTGGCACTTACCTTTCCCATGGGAATAAAAGGAAAATCCTATAGGAGGAAAGGGGTTCTATGCAAGTGATGAGGAACAACTAGGGAGATGAAAGGCGAGAGTATCTAGAGCTAGTGGAAAACCAGTGGAACTATGCTTCCTATTATAGGAGACGAGACTCAACCTTGAGGTCTACCTCCTGAAAACACTGCCGTGAAATCCTACTTTGGTGAGGAGCACAAGGGAGTTGAGGACGTCATTTCCTCGCTTAAGGTTGGGCGGATTCCATCATCTCTACTTGTTTGAGATAAGTAAACTAGACTGGATAGGAAGAGAAACACATCTTCTTAATATGTTCAGTCATTTAAATATAATTTATGAGAATGTGAATATATGTTGCAGAGGTAGAAATAGAATTCTGAGTATGAGATCATCTGAATTAACGGAGTAGTAAAGATTTTGTGAATGTGTATTCAAACAATTTTTATTCTCTTGAAAATTATTACTGTAAAATGAGGTCTCCCATAGAGGGGGTATTAGAGAATTTCTATTAATATATGGCAGAGATTAGTAATCTTTAATATGGTTGGACAATTAGTCCACTTAGGAAAGAACACAAAACGAACAGTCTGTTCCGTATATAGAATATTAATACATGGACAAAGGGTAGGCCCTCTCAAGGTGGTCCGGTCACCTATGTAGAGTAATATCATTACAAAGAATAGATAACATAGTTTTTCTAAGAAAATCTAAGACATGGAAAGAAAGAACTGTCATGAAAATAAATCATTGAGTAACTACTATACTAACATGAAATCAAAGTATTTATAAGTTCTATATTTTTATTCTTTTACATAGAAATTTGTATAAACAAAGAATACATTTCTCAGGACATAAACAACCAAAACAAAGAAATGTAGATTCTAAAATATAAACTTTGGTTCTAACCCTTTAATGAATAAAAATAAAAACCTAGATGAACAAACATATTTGAAACTAAAATTACATGAACTATAGCGTGTATAGGGAAATTAAGGCACACAACCAGACAGATAGAGCTAAGCAGTAAAGAAAAGTTAGAATTCTTTATTAGCTGTAATGGGTCTTCTTGTATAAGCATTAGCATGTCTATAACTCAAGAAAAAAATGTCGGTAGAGTCAGAGATTGCGATAAAAGGGAATATATGTATGTATTTAGAAATATCAAACCTAAACCATTAAAAACCCTACATCCCATAAATCGAGTCATGGTGACAGAATCGACTCACAGAGAGGCCAAGACTATGAGGGACAAGAAGATATGTTCCACAAATAACTTAAATACAGAGGAATAAACATGTGATAAACCCTTACTGGAATTTTTGCAAACAAAATGAAATACAAATGAAGTCAGGTTGTGAGTGGGGAAAACTGAAGACATTATGTCTGGAACACTAAATTAGTTGAGAGTCTCAAATCTTATAGCCGAACCCTCATAAGGGGCAGGATTCAAGTCTTAACAGTACATAGCCCTTACAACCTTGCCAATAAACCCATAAGAGACATTTTTGAGATGTAGAAGGGAGGATACCCTGGATTGATAAACTACCTATGTGGAAGCGAGAAATTATCAATCGACAAATGCCGCAAATAAAATGAGATAATGTGGGTGCAGAGAGTCGAGTTTTACCTACATAGCAATATAATTTCCATTAGCATGAAAACTAAGAAAAATATGATACAATGCAGAACATTATAATTAGTTATACAAGTGAATAAATCTTTTACTTGAGGATTTTTGGGTAGCGGGATTCCTCGCACTTGTCCATCAATTAAAACTATTAAAATAAGGAAAATAAAAGAGGAAAACATAATTAATGAGTAGAAATATTGTGAGATAGCAAGTAAAAACTTACCTTCGTCGAACCCATGGAAAAAAACCATTCCGGTCGTGCAAATTGTGCTAAAGTTACATCATTACTGCAACTGCCATGGTTATGCCATCATCGGGAAGGTGGACTACACATGGGTTCTAGAAAAGCATCGATTAAACCCTCATAAACTAGTGTAGAGGTGGCCCACACAGTAGGAACTATTAAATACAGAGTATAGCGTGAAGGAGCAGAGTAAGATGGGAAACAAAGAAGGGCCATCACTTACCATTGCTAGAATTCTGAGAAAATAACTGAAGAATTTCTGGAGTTGCAGAGTGCTGTGGCCAGAAAAAACAAATCCAAATGAGAATATAGTTAGGGTTCGGGGGAGGGGGGGGGGGTAGGGTATTACCCTAACCACCCTAGGGAACTTTTTGCTCATTGATCAAAACTCAAATTGACAATGGAGGTGTGACCACTTGTCTCAATAAACCAATGTCTTGTCACATCAAGCTACGGTGGATCCTCACAAAGATAAACTCATATTTAATAATTTATTAAATTATGCCAAGAGTCATATAAATAAAACTCGTCTTTACTATATGTACAACAAAAAACCCAAATTTTATATGATTGCAACTCAACCTCAGTGAAGAGGAAAGAATAATAAAGGAGCTCTAAAAACCATATAAAACATATATGATTATATATAAGGAGCGATGGATAATTTAATGTCCACTTATGAAATAAGCATGTGTATTTTAAATGCATATGGTATATTGAGAATAGTATAGGTATTAAACATTGTAACAATAGTGTTATTTTTGGAACAAATTGTAATCCATAACATAGTATTTAATCCATTTTATGATGTGGATTATTAGAGGCATTATGATCTTGTCTGTTGAGAGTAATTTTTTTTTTTTTACAGTAAAAGGTGAATGTTTTGAATGAACATTACAAGTCGTATCAGAGAAATGTTCAAACGTTGGGACCAAAAAGGAGTCACCTAAATAATAATTGATGTGTGTAAAATATGCACAGAATTCAAAGGAGGATTTGACTGAGTACGATGAGGAGGGGGTCTGTACATCAAACACCCAGGACTACAGGAGAAATTCACTCTCAGCTTAACCAAGATATGAATCCATAAATGTGGGTACAACTTAGTGTCGATCAACACTACCAAACCAAAAAATTTATGAGGAGCAACAATGACAAACTAGCAAGCTTCTGGATACTGTACAACAGTTACAAGAATAAACGGTGCAAGTAAGAAGTGATAATGAGAGATTGATGCAGGACCAAGAGAAGATCCTTAAGCCTCTTAGATAAACATAATCAAGGGATAATTCAAGCAAGCCCAGAATGGAGCACCCAAGAAGAGGGTGAACAACAACAAACAACAAATGACAACCTGGAAGGCAGCCAAACCCAATGAAGTAATAAACATAAGTATTATAATGAAGCATAGTCAGGAAATGTCTTTGAAAAACAAGAGATAAAGAAACAAAAGGTAGAACTGAAAGGGGAATTCCCAAATATTAAACCTCCCACATTCGATTGAGAAGTTGAACGAGTAGTTGAAGCATGGATAATAAACATGAATACATATTTTCAAGTCTACAAGTATAGCATCAAACTAAAGGCTCGTTTAGCCATCTATCAATGGCAGGAAAAGCTACCTTATGTTGGGAAGAAGTTAAAAATGTGAGAGGCATCGAAGATCAAAATGTGACCCGGGACGCATTCCAGCAGTATTTTAAAGATAAATATCTAACATAGCATTTTATGATGAAAAATATCAACATTTTCATGACTTGAGGTTGGGACAATTATCCATGGATGAATTTGTAACTAAATTTACTTCCATGTTGCGATATATGCCATATCTGAGGGATGAAAAGACGAAATTACAATGATTATTGAGCAGCGTACTTGCTCATATGATGGAAAAGATAGAATTTGTAAACCCAAAGACCATGGATGAAGTGATTCGAAAAGCGCATATGTGCTATCACTAATATAAGGTAAAATGAGAAGTTGGACGGAGTTGGTCACCTAAGGGAAGAGAGGTAATTTAAATTTTAAAAATAGCAGATCTGGTAAATAGACAACCAGAAATTCAACAAATAGACAGCCAGTAAGAAACCAACAGAGGACCAAGTGGCCAGCATAAGACCGAACCAATGAAGCATCCAGTAGATCATATCATGGACAAAACCCAAAACCGCCATTACAGTGTTGGGGATGTGGAGAGGCACATTTTTATTACAATTTCCCTCACCGTTCAACAAACGAAACTACTGCTAATGTGAAAGAAGCATCTACTGTGGGGGACATGGCGCGAAATACACCCATAATCAATGCTGCACTTGAAGACCGGCAAGCGGATTATCATCCGACCATGATTGAGCTATAAGTTAAGATGTATTCCAATCCTGTATCTATTTTGGTTGATCCTAGTGCTAGTTCAAGTTATGTAAATCCCAGGATTGTGGGAAAATGTGACTTACAGAGCTAGAAGTTTAAAAATCCTTGGCTAGTGTTGTAGAGGTAAATCCCCTTTGCGGACAGAGGTGATCCCTACTAGCCCAGATCGGGTCTAGCAATAATCAGTCACGCAGTGACGTAGGTATCTAGTTACAAAAACGACAAAACATAACGAGTTGCCTACCTCAGGTCCTACACAATGGTCGTTGAAGGAAGGATGACGCTTCCCGTCCTCCGCTTTGGCAGATCACGATTCTTTTGCTTAGCGCATCCGAACACTTGTACACACGCGAAGAAACACAACGATACACGGCATAGAAACTAAATCTTGTAACTATACATCAGTCAGAAACGATGTAATTCATTTCATTGAAGATAAAGATACACGAATGAAACCATAATCAAAGTTTCTTATCATTAATAAAACCAAGGAACGATACAACCTTAAGCTCTAACGCTGGATCTTCCTTCGACGGGGTCGACAGTGGAGAACGTCTCAATGAAGCTTGTTGGAAATGGGACAAAGCTCTCTCTCTTTGGCTTGGCTCTCAAAGGCTGTCTAGCGATATTCTCCTTACTACAGATTCATCTCTTGCTTCTATGATCACTAAGGCTAGCTTGCAAAGGGAAAATGGACAGCTTATATAGATGGTGGAAGGGGAGTTGGGATCCCTACAATTGCGGGATTGGACCTATCCTCAAGGAAGCTTCCATGATAGGTGGAAAACCACTTCCCCTACATAGAGATCCGGAGCCAAACCTCCCAACTCATTTTAGAGATTCGTTCAGGAGTTTGTTGGAATCAAACTTCCGCCATTTATTTTTAAAAAACAATCCTTATTAAGCTTGGCGCGAGTGAGACACTAGGACAGAGCACCAGTTGGTGCGCTCTCCATGGTGGATTTTCCCCATTGGCGCGAGGGCTGAAATGGCTAGTCACGCCAAGGAAAAAACATCAGTTTTTAGGGTTTTTCAAAGGAAAATTGCTTCAGAGAAATGATTGTCCTTGTCAAAGGGGATGCCATGAAAGTGGTTTCAGGTTATATCACTGCTCATAGGTCACAGAAAAAGCCCTCCAATGTGCGGGACGGGGATTTCAGGGACGGTGAAAAATTACTGTGTAACAGATGCCCCCTAAAGCATGAGGCTCGAAAGAGAGAGAGGGGTGAAATGTTTTATGAGAACGTGTCTGACTGAAAACACTGCCGTTGGAAAACCTACGTAGACAAATACAACTGATATCTCAAATACATGATACGTGGTATGGGCGCAACCATCCATAATAGAGCATGCAATAATCAGGATCTAAGGTATGGACGCAGCCATCCAGAAAGGATCAGTAAATAGACTCAGGTATGGTCGCAACCATCCAATCAGTGAGTCATGTAACCAATCATGATAATCCACAAAATTCGTAGCCTGGATTCCATTAGACAAAATCCAGGGTCTTGCGCTCCATCTTGACTCGAATAGAGTACAAGTTCTAGCATGTGAATAAGTGAGCTGAAGTCAAACATGCAAGAACATCGTCTGATTACCAACCAATGGTGAAAGTGTTGACAGACGCGAGAGGAACCACCAATAATGAGGATGGCCCTCAAGGTACTATAGGTACAATTCACGGAATGTGAATAGTGATCTGGTGTCGAACACCCACAAAATCATCCGATCGAAGGCCAATGATGAAACCCTTACTTCGAATGTGAAGAACCTGCCATTGAGGCATGCAAGCTCCAAGGTACCTGAAGGGAGTCTCTAGATCAACTTCCTGGATAATGAGCTGAAGTCAACAAGAAGTGACCTTGATCGAAGGTGGGCCATAGTGTTTCCCACATCATATATGCGAGACAGAGGAACATAATGTTTGTGAATCAGGATTAGATGAGAATCAAAGGTAGGTTGAGAACTGCAGAGGTCAACTTCTCTTGAACATATCGGTGGCACAACACTGGATTTGGCAGTATTTGACATCAAAGGATCTGAGGTGATGGTGACATGGCAAAGAGTAGATGAGAGGTCAAAAAGGATTACCCAAACCCATGAAGGCAAGCAGAAAACGAGATGAGATGTCCCCAACCCGACATGAATGTAGACAAGTGCCATGTTCAAGAGCGACATACTGCCAACATAACGGTGATACTAGTTCCATTTTCCCCCACCATTTCTGGCGAGTACCTCTTTATTTTTACATAATCTTGAAGAGGATACCATATGCTTGTCATATAATTTTGTCTTTCAGACAAATCCAACCTAGTACATTTTACGAGCCCCAGGAAGGAGGAACTCGAGTATCGTCATTACGACGAAGTCCGATGTCATAAGTTTTTAACGAGTCTGACAAAGGAAGAACTCGACGTCTTTTCATGTTTAGAGAGTTTGAAAAGACAGCGGAAAATAAAACTCCAACAGTCCCTTTTCTTAGATAGTTCCTTAGATCCGAAAAGGTAGAAAACTGTGTTTGAGAAAACCTCCTAGTCGCGATAGGCTAGGGTATTCCTTTTTCGCCAATAATCTATCCAGCCTGAAAAAGGGATAAACATATACTGGGTAGATGTCGTTTCGTAGCCAATTTAACGAGCTCAAAACAACAAGCGTCTCGGCAATATTTTCAGTTTCTAAGAGTTAGAAAAGAGCTGAAAGTTGATTCCTCCTAGAGGAACGAGTGGTATAAAGGGTAACTACTAGTTCCGGTAATGGTGGAACTGCTTAGAACAAATAAAGGTTAAGAGGCTGGCTAACAAGTCCACTCAGCGCATCGGTTCGTTAGGAACAGGTAAAAAAACCAAGTGAAGGCATATGATCGGCCAAGCAGATAATGACGATGGAGTGAGAAAACCAAGGCTCATATGGCAAAAACAAGCCGATAAAATGGAAATCACAAGAGTAAAAATGGGAATGGTTTCATTTTTACACAAGCTTGAAATCAGAAAACTCTGCTTGAAGTTGGTTTCATTTTTACACAAGCTTGAAACAAAAATAAACTATGCTTGAAACAGGTTTCATTTTTACACAAGCTCGAAACGGAAACAAACTATGCTTGAAAAAGTAAGCATGCCCCAGCATGGTGACTCAATTTGAGGTACATGCCCCCCAAGTTTCAATCCATATGAAAGGCAGATGGAGTGAAGGTTCAAGTTATGAGATCAAGAGAAAGACTCGACTGGGATTTTACGAGATCTAAACAAAGACTCGAATTGAACAGGAATGTGTTTCATTGTTTTAACGAGGTTGACACATTGAAAGAACTGTCTTCGAAATACCTTGTTTCATTTTTTAACGAGCTTGACACAAAGGTAACGAACTATGCTTTGATGACCTTGTTTCATTTTTTAAGGAGCTTGACACAAGAAAACTAACTATGCTCCGAACAGACCCAGTTTCATTTTTGAAGGAGCTTGACACAGGAAAAGAACCATGCTATGACGAGCTCGTTTCATTTTTTAAGGAGCTTGACACAAGAAAACGAACTGTGCTCCGATAGACCTCATCATAATGAACAAGAATTCATTTCTTCCAAGAGTTCCACACCCGATGGCAGGAAAACATCCTGGAAGTATGGACACAATGCCCCCAACACACTATGCACAATAGTAGTATCACTGATCACGGGCACGGGATAGGTAGCCACATAATTGACATGCGGTGGGGATGACACAACCGGCATATAAGGATTTGGCAGAGATGATGGTGGACTAGTTTCCATAGTAGGACCAAAAAATGCAAGTTGATCGATGGTCACGATCCGACCTTGGTGCAGAAAACACATCACACGAAAGAGGGAGGAGACAAGCGCTCCCATGGAATAAGTATAATCGCGGCCCAGGAGTAAATTAAAGTCTAAGGGGCCAGGAACAACCATCACGTCCATATGGAAATTTTTCCCTCCCAAAATAACAGGCAACTTCGGAAGGATCCCTAACAGTTGACTAGTTCCTCTGTTAAATGCCAACAGATTCTGCGTAACAGGCATAAGCGGCAGCGAACTGAAATCTTTCCAAGTAGTTCAAGATAAAATAATAATGGATTCACCTTCGTCTATAATGGTGCTAGGTACGACTAGACCAAAGGTCTGTACCGTTATCTCGAAAGGCACATAAGATGGAAGGCGGTATCCCGCAAATCGATTCCAATCAAAGGAAGCAACCAAACTACTTAGAGGGGCTACGATTGAATTGAGATGGTCTTCCCCTGGTGTTACGATAGAAGAAGGAGCATCCTCTACGACCTCCATCACGGAGTCGGGAGGGGTATCCTCCGGGACCTCCATCAGGGGAGGCGGAGGAGCAGCTTATTGAGGTATAGGGACAGGAGAATCTTTCTCCAAATCTGAAGAATCTAAAGAAACAAGAAGAACCTTAGGGGTGTGAGATCCACTCTCCACGGAAAAGACCTCGTGCACCATAGACGGGGCTAGGTCAACCGATCCCACGACCAATGGTTGCTCAGCAATGGATTCCTGAATTGGAATTTCCGGGGGAGCGGGATTGACCAAGGATGACTCTTGACAAATCGTAGGATCAGCTGGTGGAGGACTCAAAGAAAGCTGTTTATAACCAACTGGGAGGCATGGTGTAGAAATAGTTGAGTTTCCCAAAACATTTTTGGCTTCATCCATATACGGACAAAGGTGAATGGCATGGTGCCCTTCACACAACTTACAGGGATTGAGAATCTTACCCTTCTTCTTAGGAGCCTTACCAGCACCAGCTGAAGACGTGCCCCCAACCTGAATCCCAGAAACCAAAGGCAGTGGTAGGCGACTGTTGGACCATACTTCGAGCACCTTGGGAATGCCAGGGCAATCTCGAAGAAGATGGTTTCCCTGACACAACATGCAAGGGAATTTGACTTTCCGCAGAGGGTTGGAAGGTTCATCGATGGATGGTATTTTAGGCGCAATAGCCGCAGAGCTAGCCTCTCCTTTATCTAACTTCTTCTTCTTTGTTTTCTTCTTCTTATTAGTATCCACCTGGTTACTTGAATCCAGACTTTCACCAGGCGAATTAGAAGAGGAGGACGCAGAAATAGGTGAAGAAGGGGAGAGGTCCACCTTAGAATCAACATGATGTTGTTCAGGTGGAGGAACTGATTGACCAGTAGCCGGGACATTCGGGACCACAGAGGTTGAAAACAACCAAACAGGCAACCCAACAGTTAACCCAGGAAGGGACAACATTGCCATATAAGGAGCACCAACATTCCCAAAAGGAGGAAAATGACCAGGATTCCCATCAGAGGGGATTCCTTGGTTAGTGAACTCCAGAAAAGTTGCCATTAGAAACAACTCAAAACAGCACCCTAAGGAAAGTAACTTTAACTGGGAATATTTCATGGGCAGTTAATTTTTTAAAACATTGAAACAAAACTCTACTGTTTCATATTTTAAGAGTTGAGAAACAAGCAAAAGGTGACTCTATCACTTTCATATTGGAAACAAGCGTGAAAGGACAAGTGCTTGATGATCTTTTCAAATTTAAGGAGTCAGTAAAGATCAACCTGACTACTCTGGTAATCTAGGTAAGAGGTGTACCAAGTTTCCGTGAACTGCAATATACACCTTGGTGATCAAATGAAATATAAATGACCAAGGACTTTCTGTACGTGCAGGTAGTCTCCCCGAATGTTGTGTCTAGTGTATCACAGTTACAAGGCGGCAGACTCGGATTCCTACGGATAAAGGATTGCAACCTAATGGGGTCTCCCTTTATATACGTGACGGTACGGGGAGCACAAGTCTGTACTAGTGCTGTCTAAAGCCAAAAGGAGAACGGCAGCAACTAGGCTTAACGACGCCGGAACACATCACTAGCCTAGACCATTGAATTTTTTTTTATAGGTTTCAATGCTTCCTTAGGTTGATTGAGTAAATTTTATGGTTGATCTTCAATTATGTCTCGGTTTCAAGGCCCTACCACATGTCATCTGACAATCTCCTGTATGTAGCTATATGAGAAAAGAAACCTTTCAATTTGATGAATGCTATCTAGTTAAGGGAAGAGCTTCAAACAATGATGCAACATACAACAACACAACAAATGAAATATTTTCCGAACTAGATGACTTTCACTATCCAAAAGTAGTCTAAAACATTGAACGATGCAAATTATGCAATGTAATCTATGAAAAATCTTCTTTCGAAAACTATGCAATTGTAATCTATGCACAATTTCATTTTTGGAAAACTATGCAATTGTAATCTATGCACAATTTCCTTTTTCTTTTCAAATGATAAGAATGCACCCAATGCATTTTTCGATGAAATGAGAATCTACTTAATGCATGCTTTTAATGAAAGAGAATGCACTCAATGCGATTTTCAGCTTTCAATCATTAAACGATGTGATCTAAGTTCAATGATAAATCTCAAAAATACTTTCAATGCAATGTGATCTAATGCATTCTAGCGAAAAGAAAACTTTGAGACGAAAACTAAATGAACACAAATCCTCTTAATGAAGGATGAAGGAAAAAGGGATGCAAACAAACACTAAGAATGTAATCATTGTTTCAAACACTTTGTAACGAAATTCCTCAAAAGGCTACAAGACATACAAGGTCAAGTAAAAAAAGGACTTCCAAAGCATGAGTTCAAAACAAGGAATTCATTCCCTTTTACATCAAGCAATCATAAAAAGACACTAGGACCAAAAATCAGACTCAGAGGGCTCAAAACAAGAAAACCCTAACACCAAACAGGGTTGGCGCGACTATTTGGATATATTCTGCGTCAAAACAACATTGGCGCGGGGGCCTAACTAGCAACAAGCGCCAGTTGGCGCGACTGTTAGGCTATAAACCACGCCAATTGAGTTTACTATGGGAAAAAATGAAAAAAGAGCAAACAGAGAGTAGATCAGGTCCGTGGGGGCTGAACAGGGGTTTTACGCTAGAAGGAGGCAAACTAGAAGAGAAAATCAAGTAGAAACAAGCCAAAAACAATCGAAAGGGACAAGACAAACTCCAATCAATTCCCCAGCGGAGTCGCTAGTTTGTTGTAGAGGTAAATCCCCTCTATGGACAGAGGCGATCCCTACTAGCCCAGATCGGGTCTAGCAACAATCATTCACGCAATGACATAGGTCTCTAGTTACAAAAATTATAAAACATAACGATTTTCCTACCTCAGGTCCTACGCAATGGTCGTTGAAGGAAGGATGACGCTTCTTGTCCCCCGCTTTGGTAGATCACGATTCTTTTGCTTAGGGCGTCCGAACACCTGCACACACGCGAAGAAACACAACAATACACAACATAGAAAATAAATCTTGTAACTATACATCAGTCAGAGAAGATGTAATTCATTGCATCGAAGATAAAGATACACGAATGAAACCATAATCAAAGTCGCTTATCATTAATAAAACCAAAGAACGATACAACCTTAAGCTCTGACATTGGATCTTCCTTCGGCATGGTTGACAGTGGAGCAAGTCTCAATGAAGCTCGTCGGAAATGGGACAAAGCTCTCTCTCTTCAGTTTGGCTCTCAAAGGCTGTTTGCTGATAGTCTCCTTACTACAGATTTAGCTCTTGCTTCTATGATCACTAAGGCTAGCTTGCAAAGGTAAAATGGCAAGCTTATATAGATGGTGGAAGGGGAGTTGGGATCCTTACAATTGTGGGATTGGCCCTATCCTCAAGGAAGCTTCCATGATAGGTGGAAAACCACTTCCCCTACATGGAGATCCGGAGCCAAACCTCCTAGCTCATTTTAGAGACTCGTTCAGGAGTTTCTTGGAATCAAACTTCCGCCATTTATTTTTAAAAAGTAATGCTTATTAATCTTGGCATGAGTGAGACAATGGGACAGAGTGCCAGTTGGCGCGCCCTCCATGGTGGATTTTCCCCATTTGCGCGAGGGCTGAAATGGCTAGTCGCGCTAAGGCCAAAAGATCAGTTTTTAGGGTTTTTAAAAGGAAAATTTCTTCAAGGGAATGATTTTCCTTGTCAAGGGGGATGCCATGAAAGTGGTTTCAGGTTATATCATTGCTCACAGGTCACGGAAAAGGCCCTCCAATGTGCAGGACGGGGATTGCAGGGACGGTGAAAAATTACTATGTAACAGCCAGTACATTTGACCATTGGAGCAAAGCGAAGAGTTAATTTCGAAGTTTCCAACTTTCCCATGGAAGTTTGAAACTAGTATATAAAGGTTGAATTAAATATTCTACCTTTAAGCTCCTATGATATACTTGATGGGCCTCTAAATTAGACATAAATTAAGGCCCATCTAACCTTTTCTAGACTCGTCTACCTTCCATATGCACATGAAAATATATATTAAATCCCTCCTTCTGCACTTAATAATATTTTCATAGGAAGGTTTAAAGGTAATTGCAAATGTTTTTCTAATATTGGTTATTTTTGTAGAATACTGTAAGAATATTTGGCAGATTATGCAGATTTGGAGAAGGAGATGATGTAGGGACCCTCCTTAACTATCAAAGGCAACCAAGAAACTCCAAGAGGAGTGCACCCAATCTTTGTTGACTTGGATTCAAGTGGACTCAATCACCGCAAATATTCTCTCCAACAATTTGAGTTCTAGTGGCAGCCAAGCAACTCAAAGAGGAGAGCACTCAATCTATGTTTACTTGGAGTCTCCAGCAATTCAAATTTGAAAGGCTGCGAAGCAACTCAACAGCAAGTGCACTCAAGCCATACTTCACTTGGAGTCAAGTGGACTTCATCACTATTTTCTAGGGAGCTATTGGTAGCTACCCTGGAGAATAAATAGAGCAGAGCTAGAGCTAGGAAGACTTAGTCGATTCTAGTTGGAACTTGTTGCAAGCTATTGAGATTTTCATTATTTTACTCAGTGATAAAACTTCCAGAGATGTATGAGGTTATTATTTTATGAAATGATCAGACTGATTTCATTTTAATCATTTAAGTTTCAGAGAGCTAGGCTCGTGGGTTAGGGCCCAATCCATGTGCCTCAACTTCTCCGCTGTTACTATCTTTTCCTCTCCACCATTAAGATAGTTTTGTTTTTGTTCTTTAGTTAGTTCTGCTTCTGTTAGTTTCATTATTGTTTAGTTTTTGCTTTCAGTTTGCTGTTGTAGGTTTCATTTTTTTATGAGTAATAGAATAGAGGAGAAAAACCAAAAAGGTTGTGGATCAAGATCCCCTTCTCATCTATGTCAATAGAGCTCGAGGAGGGTATTAAACCTTCTTACAGACCCAAAAAAGGATTTATGTTCCCTGTTTTCTGTTTTCCCATGCATGAATCTGCAGGTTTGTTTGCAAGAGTCAATATTAAAATTTCAGAGAAGTTCACCCTCACCTACCCGCTTCATTTTCCATCTCTCTGTTACGCTTCCAAACACCTCTTTTATGCTCCATTTCCCTCATTTTCTCTTCCTATCAGCTCCCACACCCTTTTTATTCATAGAAACCATTAAAGTTTTTCCTGTGATCTTTTACCTTAGACTTTCCCGATTATCACATCTCAACCATCGTAGAACCCCTTCCCTTTCCTTTGTCATTCGTCAACATCTCAGAGATTTTTCCTTTTCACCTCACCTTTACCTTTTTAATGCAAAAACTCTTGAAAATATTTAAAGTTTGACCTCTGCCCTTTTCTTCTTGGTTCTCCCGCTACCGTACATTACAATAGCACTTCACAATGTTTTCCTTTTTTTTCTTTTAAGACTTGCTGCTCCGATTTTCCGATTGTGATATTGCAATCACGCTCCGCCACGGGTCCCACCGCCATGTCACCCGTCGCATTTCACACTTCGCACCATTTAATTGGTTTTCGTTAACACTTACCACTTCCAAAAACCGATTGTGATATTGCGGTATCACGTATTGCACTTTGAAACACTTACCACATCGTAAATAGCAATGTTTACCCCATTGTACTTTGCAGTTCGCAAATTTTACCTTTTCACAAATCGTACTTCGCTCCTGCTCTCGAACTGTAATTTCACTTCTTTAACATTTCACTTTTCAAAACATTCTGCTCCAAAGTCATTTCTGTGCTATAATAATGTTTTATAAGGTTTAAGCCCGCTCTTTCCACTTCTAAGCCTTGTTTCATGCGTTAAGCCCTCCATTAGCCTCTTTAGCCATTTTTCCTTCAAAGTGCAAGCACACTTCTTCAAATTAGAATTAGGTCATGAGTAGCTGCATAGATAAGAGCATGATAGATAGAGTAGGGTGTGTTTAGCTAATTGGCCAAGTTAAGTGTGGTCTAAATTAGTTTCCTTTATTCAATTTATATTAGTTTCATTTCTATCATTTCATTTCTGAAAATTGAATTAGTTTCATTTATGTCATTTCCTTTCTGCAATTTATTTTAGTTTCATTGAAGTGTGGCAGACTTCACTAAGAACCCCTAGAAGTAGCACCATTTCGTAGAGCGGAACAGGATGAGATGAACATAATGCAACTGATGTGTTTATCGCACTGTCACCTCCAAGTTTGTATGAACCCTGGGTTGGTAAAGTAAAGTATGGCAGCCCCTCGAAGTTACGTCACTCTTGGCGCAATACTAGGTCTCACCACTTTTTTGCGCCATTACCGGGGAGGTGTCTAGTAGATGCTTTGATTTTGTTTTTAGAATCATTTTTTTCTTTCCTTTATTTTCATGCCATTTCAGAAATATTAAAAAGAAAATATAAAAATATCTAATTTTCATGCCTCATAGGAGTATGGATATTGAGAATATTTATAAAAAAAAATTACTTCTCCAATACCAACCCCCCCACTTGAACCACGTGGTGTAGTAAGAACCACATCACCATACAATTTTGAAGGTAGAAGAGATGAATGGATATGATGACAATGAATAAGATATTATTGGGTTTCCCATTCAAGATATGGACATTAGTGTACATATGAAGAACATCCCTCCATCTTTCCTTCCCAACTTCCATGTTATGAGGACAGAGGATCTGGAAAAATTTCTCTTTGAATTTGAGATACTTTGTAGGTCTTATGGCTACTTATCACACACTCAAAAAATAAGATTTTTTCCTGCAACATTGAATTATATAGCTCTTAAAGGGCTCATGAGTCTAGGTAATAATTCAATAATATAATGGAATGATATGCAAAAGGTATTTCTAGAAAAAGACAAAGATCATGACCTTAGAGAAGAAACTTTTAGAATGAACCAATAAGAAGATGAGAGCCCTGAGGATCTAATAGAGAGGTTCATGTATACTATTAATGCAGAAAATATACATGATTTAGGATTTGAAACACTAAAAACCCTCTTACTTAGAACAGTTAGGGATGAGTGGATTGATCTCCTTAATCTGATGATTAAAGGAGATGTGTATCAATTGTCATTTGAAGAAATTTGTGAAACATGCAAGCGCATATCAAGAGGAAGGGAAAGAGTAAGTAAGTCAGCATCAAAATTATTAAGGAAATATGACCTTGGAAATTTTCTTGATAGCTTTAAAAAATAAATTCTTAGCAATCTAAGTGAACAAGTAGAAATGTTAAGAATGAAAAATGAGAAAAAAGAAGATGTTGATATTTTTGTTATCGATGCAGAATCATATGCTACTAAATGTTGTTCATCATTCGCCAAGTTTAAATAACTTTACCATGAAGACAATGGAGCAAGGAAATCACCAAAGAAGCTATGTCATGTAGCTCCAAGGAGACCCTCGCAACCTAATCAACTTGATATAATGCAAGGACCCACTTCACAATTTCAAGTTTATTCACATCCATCTCAAACTAATTAGGACACACTCCCTCCTTGGAAACCTTGGCCATCTCAACCCCAAAAAAAATCTTGGCACCATGGCTGGCAAGGTCCTTATTGGGAAAATTCTCAACATCCTCAATATTTCCCTCAATATCCTCCATACCCGACTCCATGCTATCCCTACCATCCACCTCCAATACAACCATAGCCTCAACCACATCCATCTCATATATCCACCTCCACTCAACTACCTATACCACCATTTTCAAACCCATACAATGAAGTATCGCAACTCACTTACAATGCTAAGGTACAACACTACAAAACATATCATGTTAACTCTCGCTTAACTTAGAAATATAACTTTCCACTTATCTTTCTGCATGAACATCATTAATCTGTATAGTTACATAGACATTGTAATTAATCAACCAACACTCAGAATGTCTAAACCACAGTAATAGGGTTTAAATATGAGGTTAGGTTGTAAACATCCAAATTTTATACACATAAATTATATATAAATACATGTAGAAATAAGGAAAGTTATTGTATTTAATAATTGTGTAATTAAATCATTGAACAAAAAAAGATGTATTGAAAGAGAAAATTATCTCTCTCTTAGAAAAAATGACTTCACAAAATAAAATTAAACATTTTGTTCTGTAGTAACCAAAGGGTTACATATATTCATTCATTCTTTCATTGACACATAAATATAAAAATGATATACAACATAAATTACTAGAGGATAGTACAGGAACAATCTACTGTAATGAAGTAAATAAGTATATTTAAAAATAATGATAATAATGATTGTGTGTCATTACGATTACAACATAACCATTATATTATTCACGATAGAAATTCCATTACAATCTGTGATAAATTCTTGAGAAAGTCCATAGTCCTACATAAATAATTACAAAAAAATTATAAATCTGAGCATAGATCTGAATTCAAGAGATTGAATTCTTTAGACGATATGGACCAACCTATACATAGAGAAAGATAGTTTATTGTAAGGGAGTGGTAGGGTTTCTTGGTAAAATTAACATAATGATCATTTATTTTAAGGAATTATGAATTGAGAGTAGTGGAATACTTGTAAAGAACACTATATACAAGAATTACTATATTTATATATCTGTTCACTGAAATAATTTAATAAAATTTAAATTATTGACAAGGGAAATTGAAATAAGAAAGTTACCTCGATTGTTCAACTTTAAAAATGGAAACCAGTCCTGTACACATACAAGAGAAAAATATATAAGCTCATGTATTTAATTGTATAGAAGATTAAATTGGAAATAGTTTGAAAAGAGAAAAATAAAATTACCTTTTCTCTCGTCTATGGAGTAAACACTAAGAATCTGAAACGATCTTATTAATTGGAGGAAATTAATAAAATAAGAGATTTTAGTAAGAAAAATATCAATTTATCTGAGAAAATAAAATTTAAATAAAAATTTGACAAGTTCAGTAGAGAATGGAGTTATACAATACTCTAAGGATATTTTTGTATGTAAATAACTATGACGAAATTCTAAATGAGAGAAATGTCAATTCCCCTAAACTGAGACTCATGCGAATCAGGGTAAAGGGATAGTAAATCAAAATTCATTATCCTCAAACGAGGGTTACTGTGTGAATTGAAAAGTCGGTTTTCCTCAAGGAAAGACGATATGGTAAGAGGTGAAGGAAAACGACTATAGTTGTGTTAACTCTCAATGGAGGAAAGACATCAAATAATTACGAAGGCTGTGAATTATGAATACTAATTTGATGGAGAAGAATTCATAAGGGAGTTAACCCAATACAAGATAAAGTAAATTTAATTCTTTTATAAAATTAAACGAAAAGAAAACTTGACAATGAAAAAAATCAGAGGAGTGAATCGAATGGAAGACCCAAACATTCATATATATGTACAACATAGTAAGCGAAAAAGAAAAACGAAGAACCAGTAATGAAATATAGAGAGCTATGCCAGAGGAAAAACCTCGGCTCTATATTTATATTAACGAGAATGAAGTAACCTTACTTAATACCATAATTATTTTACAAAGATAAATAAGTAGTCGAACAGATATTTAATTTACATTAAGCTCTTCAGGCAAATACAAAACAAAAGGTAGAAAATAAAACTATGGTGATGTTGTATAAAAATTACAGTCATGGCCTCATATTAATACGAGATCAATAGCATTAAAATTCACCGAGGATTCCAATCCTTACCGGGACACTGTAAAAAGATACCCTACCTCACTTCATGAGGAAGTCATGAAGGATGATAATGCCAAAAACCCCAAGCAAAACTAAACCCTACAATTTATTAAAACAAGAATAATTTACTTGCAGAGAAAAACGAAATTGAAAACAAATAACAATGAAAAAAAATATATACAGAGGCAGAACAACAAAACGATAACATAATCATTAAAATAACGCAACATTACTTGAAGGAAGAGGTATAACCCTGATACCAACATATAGACTGCAACCAAATCAATAGATGGTGTGGAGAACCAGAGCTGAGGGTTGCCAGAATGCACAAAACAAAAATGAAATTCTGAAAAGAGGGTAAGTCTTCGAGATGACCAAAGCAGACATATAACATCATCTTGACCGTAAACATGTCAAGGATCCAATCCACAAGTGGATCTAAATATCCCAAAAGCCATTTTACCGAGTTAATGATCAAAAGTACCTTCATTAATAAGTGATTTCTCGAACAGAGAAACGAAATAAATCACGTGTACTTAAGATATGGCTACCATAAAATCGAATCCCAAAAACAATTGAAATACATTCACGGTGAGTTAATATGTTAATAGGTAATATATGTTAATATGTTAATATTTTAATATGTATTCCAAAGTAGTAAACCATCCAATAAAGATGTATATCGTAATAATTTTAACGAAGGAGCTCTATTCATATCCTAGGTAACTATATGTCAAAACTATGAAAATGTATTAAGAGAAATTACTAAGAGTATGTATACGATTCAAAATTTGAAGTTATTCTAAGCCATAAATGGCACGACAGATCTTCGAAAAGTAGGCTAAGTGGAAAACAAAAAATAGAATTATAATGATACTCTAAGGTATATCAAAGATATCATAAAATGTTCTAGGATAGTCATTAATAATACTATGCATACCCTTTTATATGGATTAGTTGACATAACCCAAAGTTGTATTACATGCTATAGTTCATATATGGGTAAGTAAGTTCAATTTTAACTCTTGTAGATTATTAAGGGTTGAAATATAGGGTATAAGTGGAAGAAGAGGTGAAGAAAATATGTAAGTATAATTTTAGAATATGATTAAATATTCTAATATGAAGAAGAAAGTTGTTATTTTAACAACAAATAATAAAATAAGCCTAAAATTATGAGGAAAGAAATTAAGGGAAAAATAAGATCTTATGATAACAAAAGTAAGTACTTGAATAACTGTCATTCAAGGACGATCAATGCTAAAGGTGAAGTATGAAATCGTTAAAATGTTCAAAGGATCACAAAGCGTAGAAATTTATTAGGTTCATGAAAACTATAAGTTGTTAAACAAAATTTAACAACATGAAGTACACTTCAATGGAAACATCGATGACAAAATGTATTAAAGTCGTTGACGATAAAGTAACAATTATGATGTAAATAGAAAAAAAATGGATAAGTGTAGTTGTTACAAATGGTATCAGAGCCCATGTTGAAAACACTGGGCCTATATGTGTCCTCACACAGAAAAATAAAAACTAGAAATTATGCTACTGTAAATTAATTTCAATTGAAAAATTTTAGTTGCACTAATTTATTTTCTGCGTACAGTGATTTAGTGTTGAAAAGTCCAACTGTTATTATGAGCAACGGAGGAGGGTTGTGTATGGATCTGGGTGGTGAGGGAAATCCACTAGATTAAAATGATCAGTTGCTCGACATGATGAGGGATATGCAACGAGAATTTATTCAATTGACAACCACCAATGAACGATTGTTGCAAGCGAGAGAAGAGCAAGAGAGGTTGATTAAGGAATTAACCTCAAGGTTTAGTCACGAAAGTGAACACCCTGGAAGAAAGAGAAAAGAAGCTGAAACCAACTCAAAAGGATCCGAGGATGGTGAAACAACTGGACAACAGTCGAGAAAGAAAAATGAATTGCAAGGAGAATTTTGAAAAATTAAACCTCCCACTTATGATGGTGAAAATGATAAAGATGTAGAAGCTTGGTTTCTGAACATGGTAAAATACTTTCATGTTTATGAACATGGAAGTAACCTGAAAGCCATATTTACTATTTACCAACTATAGGGTAAAGCTACCTTGTGGTGGGAATAAACCAAAATGGTACACGTACTAAATGAGAAAACTGTTACTGGGGAAGACTTTCAATCCAAATTAAAATATAGATATCTGAATGAGAGATATTATGATGAAAAATCAAAATAATTTCATGATTTGAGATTGGGACAACCCACTATTGATGAGTTTGTTACCAAATTCACTAAATTTCTTCGCTATGTGCCTTATATCAGAGAAGAAAAGGCCAACGTACAACAATTTTTAAATTTCGTACCTACTATCTATAAGGAGATAATAGAATTTGATAATCTCAAGACAATGGATGAAGCTATTCACAAAGAAAGACTGTGTTATCAGCACTTCAAAGGCAGAAAATATCAGCTGAAAATTTGTAAAAGAAAATAAAAATGGAAAGGTGACTCTACTGGAAAAAGAGTAAAAGAAGCATACCTGAAAAAAATTGGGAAAAACCATCAAAGGAAGAAGTTTAACAAAACTGGATAAAACCAACCAGCACAATCACAGACTGGATCTAAGCAGATGGATGCAAACAACAAAAAGGAAGGGGTTGTAAAAATGAGGGAGTCATTAAAGTGCTGGGGTTGTGGAGAACTTCATCTGTTACATGACTGTCCTCATAGAACATTTCAGAACATTCAAGTATTAATAGAGGCGACTACTGTAAATGACATTGCTATAAACATTCCAAGGATCAGTGTTGCACTTGAGGATCGCCAAGTTGAACACCAATCAACCATGATCGAAATCGAAGGTATGATTGTTGAATAACATGTTCATGTTTTAATAGATACAGGAGCAAATTTAATATATCTAAGTCCTCATATAGTGGAAAAGTGCAAATTAAAATCAGAAAAATTCCAGCAACCATGGTTAGTTCATTTAGCTACTAGAACAAAAAGAAAAGTGACCCATAAAACTCCAAAAATTGTTGTAAATTTAAATGGGTATGATACTGAATTGAATTTAAATATTTATAGGCTCATATGATGTGTTAGTTGGAATGGAATAGTTAGAGAAGCATAAAGCAATAGTTAAATTCTTAGATAAAACATTTCACTATATAGATGGTGAGCGAAAACCAATGATAGTGAAAGGAAAACTAAGACCCATATCAATGAGACAGATTTCTACACTACAATTAAAAATGACAGCAATAAAAGCTTATCAAGTGTATGTTGTACAAGTGAAAGAATTGGGACAACAAACTGAAAAGGAAACTATTGAAAATTTACTAGTAATTAGAGAGTTCAAAGATGTATTCACAGAGGAAATCCCCCATCTACCCCCTAAAAGAGAAATTGAATTCTCAATTGAATTGGTACCATGAGCTACACCTATTTCTAGAGCACCATACAGAATGATTACTCCTGAGTTGTTAGAACTAAAACTGCAACTACAAGAGTTATTAGATAGAGGTTACATCAAACCAAGTGTGTCTCCTTGGGGAGCACTTGTACTGTTTGTTAAAAAGAAAGATGGCACATTCAGTATTTGTATAGACTAAAAACATCTGAATAAATTGACCATAAAGAACAAATATCCTCTACGTAGAATAGATGACTTATTTGATCAAGTGGGAGGAGCTACTATCTTATCAAAGATTGTTTTAAGAACAAGATATCATTAACTAAGAATCAAAGATGAGGACATCAAAAAAACAACATTTAGGACTAGATATGGACACTATGAATTTGTAGTTCTACCTTTTGGATTGACTAATGCATCTGCTACATTCATGTGTTTAATGAATAGTGTGTTACACAAGTATCTTAGAAAACTTGTTTTAGTGTTCATTGATGACATTTTGGTATATTCCAAAAATGAAGAAGAACATAAAGAACATCTTAGAATTGTCTTACAAACACTTAGTGAACATAATTTATATGCCAAACTCAGCAAGTGTGAATTTTACAAGGACAAATTTTAGTATTTGGGTCATGTGATTGCAGAAGAGGGATTAGCAGTAGACCCAGAGAAAATAAAAAATTTCATGGATTGGCATGTAATACTGATGTCCCAGGCATAAGATCATTCATGGGTATTTTTGGATACTACCGGAGATTTTTAGATGGATTTTCAGCCTTAGAATATCCTATTACTTCTTTTATAGAAAAGGGGAGTAAAGTTTGAGTGGACAGCAAAGTGTCAACATTGTTTTGAATAGTTAAAACTTAAACTAACAGCTGCTCCTATTTTGAAGATTCATGATCCAAACAAATAATTTGTAGTATTTACAAATGCATGTGCACTAGTATTAGGAGGGGTATTATTACAAGAAAACTCAATCATAGCATATGAATCAAGAAAATTAAATAATCATGAACATAATTACACTGTATATAACTTAGAATTATCTATTTTGATACATGCTTTGAAGATGTGGAGACATTATCTCTTAGGAAATAATTTCATATTGATGACAGATCATATAAGTTTGAAATATTTTTTCACACAACCTGATTTAAATGCTAGACAAGCTAGATGGTTGTCTTTTCTTAGTGAGTTTGATATGGAAATCAAACATATTAAGGGAAAGGAAAATAATATTGCAGATGCATTGAGTAGGAATGCTCATAAAATTTTGAATAGTGCTGGAAGTAGTGTGAAATTTGACATAGAAGGATTGATACAAGAAGTGGCGAGTCAAGATCCAATCTATGAGAAAATTCAAGAAAAATTACTGAACAATGAAATATAGGGATATACTAAAAATAAGAAGGGGTTTATTTACTATAAAAATAGATTGTATATTCCAAATATGACCACATTAAAACGGGAAAATTTAGATGAGTATCATAAACGACCTTATGGAGGATATCCTGGTTATCAAAAATTGATTTCAGCATTGAGAAAGAACATGTTTTGGCCATGTATGAAGAAATATGTGGTTGATTATCTAGTTATATGTCTAGAATGTCAGCAGATAAAAGTGGAACATCAACATCCAGCAGGATTGTTGAACCCTTTACCTATTCCAGAATGGAAATGGGAAGTGGGTTCCATAGACTTCATCACTCGATTTCCTAGAACTAAATATCAACATGACTATAGAGTTCGAGATCCTCATTTATCATAGTGGAAAATATAAGATGGATAACTTGTATGAGAAATCTGGGCATTTGATATTGGACCACGAGGCAGACTTACGGGTCCTTCACTCTTGAGAGAAATATGTGTCGCCACACAAATGAGGAATAGAAGGTTTGACGAGTTTATAATTTATTCTTGTGATAATTTTCTTTAAATGCAAAATTTGAAAAAAAAAGTTTGCATCGCAAATTGTTGATAATTTTGTGATATATATATATATATATATATATATATATATATATATATATATATATATATATATATGAAATTTTACTTGGGCACTTGAAATGTATAGATTACACAACCTAAATGTGAAATTCCTAACAAATCATTTCTATATTTTTGATAATATTGAGAGAAAAATATAGCCCAAATATAAAATAATAACATTTGTTTAAATTCTTAAAAATATTTTAATAATGAAAATTTATTGATTTTCATCAGTTGACGAAATATTTTACTTAATATGGCATTGAAGTATTTTACTTATGATGTATTAAAAATACTATTTTGGCTGATATATCTTATTATATATTAATTCCTACCTCTAACCTCATAGCCAAGTCGACTTCCAACTTGTCGATAGTTGGATTTTAGACACATGCGCCACTTGTCATATGAATTTTAGAAGATATTTGTTTTAAAAATATAATGATAATATTGATGGAGTAGTGTATTTTTCTAATAAGTATCAAATAAAAAAATCAGGGATTGGTTCTATTCAATTCAAGGTTCCACAACTTGCAAAGTATATTTTAAATGACGTTTTTTGGGATTCAACTGTGTTAAGTAATTCATTCAACTATGAAAATTTCCATGAGAAGTAGTTAAAACTACCTAATTTCTCATCATTTTTGAATAGTCCAATTAGCACTCATTGCGTCGGGTGATGGTCACAGGGGTGAAGAAGTAAGACTGAAACTAGTGAAATGAACCACATAGCGTTAATCATCACTTCTGGGGCTTGCACTTGGTAACCAAGACTTCCCGGGAGTTCACTCATCTTAGATCATCACTGGCTCAAACACACTTAACTGTGGAGTTTTCCCCGCAATCATTCCCACTTAGCTTTCTACCCCATTTGCAAAACCTTGGCAAGTATTGTTCCTCATGAACTATTCAAGTAGACCTCTATTTACTATTTTGTATGTAAGTATTGAGGGGTTTCCGCAGTGCATTATATTATATATCTAATATAATGCACTGTGGAAACCCCTCAATACTTACATACAAAATAGTAAATAGAGTTCTACTTGAATATTTCATGAGGAATAATACTTGCTAAGGTTTTTCAAATGGGGTAGAAACATAAGTGGGATTTATTGCGGGGAAAATCCAACGTTAAGCATGCTTGAGCCAGAGGCAATCTGGGATGGGTGACCTCCCAGGATGTCCTCATTATCGGGTGCAAGACCCGTAAGTGATTATTGCAACTATGTGATTCATTTCACTAGTTTCAATCCCACTTCTTCACCCTATGAGCATCACCCGATCCAATGAGTTCTAAGTGGAATATTAAAAAATATGAGAAATTAGTCAATTACCACCACCTCTCATAGAAATTATCACATTTTAATACTTAATGCAGTTGAATCCAAAAAAATGATATCTAATATAATGCACTGCGGAAACCCCTCAATTCTTAAATACAAAAGAGTAAAGGAAACTATACTTGAATGGTTCATGAGTCACAATACTTTCTAAGGATTTTCAAATGGTGTAGCAAACTAAGTGGACTTTATTGTGGGGAAAAATCCACAGTTATGAGCCAAAGGCGATCTGGGATTGGGGACCTCCCGGGAAGTCCTAATTACCGGGTGCAAGCCCTGGAAGTGATGATTGACGCTATGTGATTCATTTCAATAGTTTCAATCCCAGTTATTCACCACTGTGAGCATCACCCAATGTAATGAGTGCTAAGTGGACTATTCAAAAATAATGAGAAATTAGTCGGTTACGACTACCTCTCATGGAAATGGTCATACTTGAATAACTTACTTAATGCGGTTGAATCTAAAAAGATGATATCTAACATTAGAATTATGATACAATAGGGGATTAAGGGGCTTCCAACAGTTCTAAGAAATCTTATTCCCTTAATTATTGTATCTTGGGGAAGCATCACAAACAGTGTTTTCCAAGTTATACTTCTAGAGCTTGAAGAGGATTAAGTATCATACATTCAGATTTATGTCGACCTATACGTATTGAAAATTTTAATGGAAATAAATATATACTGATATTTATTTATGATTATTCGACAATGTATTGAGTCTATCTACTTAAACAAAAATCACAAATTTTTGATGTGTTTATAAAATTTCATCTCTTGATTACAAATGAAGCTCAACTTAATATAGTCACTATAAGAACTGATAATGGGGGAGAATACACTTCACATGTTTTTAAAATTTATTTCCAAGGGAATAGAATCAAACACCAAACCACAGTACCTTATAATCCATAACCAAATGGTGTTGCATAAATAATGAGCAAAAAACTGATTAATATGGTAAGGTCGATGATGTTTTTTAAAAATGTGAAACTGATGTTCTAGGGAGAACCGGTTCTATGTAACAACTCCACTTCCACAATTTATTTTATTTTTCCTTTTATATTCTAAAGAGTAACTATAGACAACTGTATTAATGCATTTCGTCTCTCTTCGACAAAATCGTCTAGTAGTTTTATGCTTACCTTACTCTTGATGACTTTAAATTCAACAATTGTTATCAGTCAATTTTCATAGAAGCTTGATATCAACTACCTTTCTTTACCACTTTCTTTCAATATAATATAATCTATGCTTCTTAGGAAATTTATAGCATAATTCCATTCTTATATCATGCTCTAAACATTTTAACTCCCATCTTGTTATAATTGAGAAATATATATTTCTTTTATTTCTAAATTGTCATTATTATATTTATTTAAGTCACGAGATTTTACATTATCAACCTCCCTCAATTGATAATCATATCCTTGAATAAGATTATATTTTGAACCTTAGCAATGTGATTACTATTATAATTTACGCACATAACCATTCTCTGGTCATAAGTGGTCCATTTGTAACACCCCAAGTTTCTATGCTTTTTAATTCGACAGTTGAATAAGTCCAAAGGGGAAGTGGACCCAAATGGAGAACTAATGCGTGGATTTATTTTATTTATTAATAAAAATAAATGGAACAGTTATGTGTGCAATGAATAGATTGAGAATTGAGATTTGAAACCTAGATCCATGAGTATATGGATAAGGTGAGACTTTCCCACACCTTTTAGAAATCCTTGGAAGGAATATTACCAAAATTAGATTTGGAGATAAACATCTAATTTCCCTAATGAAGAGGAAAGTAATTGGGAAGAGGAAGAAAAAGCTGTAAAAGTGGAAAAAACAACTTTAAAGTACCTCTATGAGGGAAAGCCTAGGCAAAACAAGAAGAAATCATCCTGAAATTTTTGGACGCAAAAATTGGAAACAGGCTTGGGAAAGCACTGCTTAAATAAGCTGCTCCAGGATCTAAAATGGTTATCTATCATTGGGAGCTAAGGTCTCAACTCGGGGGTAAGTTACAAAGAGAGAACTCTATGGTTGGGTGGAACTAGTCAGAAGAATTGGTATGCATGCCTAAATAATATGTTCTGTTAATATGAATTGTATATATATGATATACGATGTTTGCTGAAGAAATTATTTAGATTTATATGTAATGCTGGTTAAAAGTTATTGCAGTTAAGATTAGTGGAAATTCTTAAATTTAAATTGTTATTTATTGCAAAAGTCTAGGGGAAGCCATACATTTAAGTGATTTGATTTCGATAGTAATTTAGAATCGATATGGGTGCATAGACGAAGATCGAGTCAGTTCCAACCACCAGAATGTCTAAATATGGGTACATATTTAAATCTGGGGTTTAGGAAATCTAACCGATAATTATATTAGATTAAAAAAGAAATAAAATGATGATTATTATAGAAAAGCAATGACTTTACACATCTCCTTTAAATTACAGATTCAAGAAATATATTACATGAAATGTATGAATCTGGGGTATGTCTATAAGTATAAAGAAAAAAAAAACATTATGTGTTGATATGAATTAAATCAAAACTGTAATAAATAAACAGACCTATAATATTGGGATATAAATATATCCTTAGTTGTCTGAATCTATACTACTGTAATAGCCTATAAATTATTCAATAGTGAGTGGGAGAAAAGAATAATTGTTATACACAGAAATATAAAGTCTATTGGCTAAAACAATAGAATTGAACTCAATTTCTTAAGAATTTCATATAAGAAGAAATAGAAAGAAACTGCTATACTAACTAGGAAAAATTTTAGAAGAATATATCATTCTAAGGGAGATTATTGCTGTAACAAAAATAAAATCATGCTTGATTAGAAAAATGCAGCATGATGAAACTATAAGTAACCGAGAGAGAAGAATTGATTATATTAATACTGCAACCATGAAAATGTTGAGTAAACAATAAACCAATACAGAATGTATAAATTTTGACGGAGTATATATATATATATATATATATATATATATATATATATATATATATATATATATATATATATATATATATATATATATATATATATATATATATATATATATTTACTTAGATTATGAACTAACAGTTATCATTATTCATATTAGTATACTCCCAACACAAAACCTAAACTATTAGAAAAAAAGGAATTTTATAAATACAGAGGTTAATGTATATATATCCACACATAATACCCATTTAAAGAAATCGATTTATGGATACCTTCATGTTATGAAACCAGAGAGAAAATTTAATTAAGTAGAGAATAAATTAAATGGAATCGCACAGTCCAGTTTTGGGTTATACTCAAAAACGTCTTTACATATATTACAGTATGACCTTAAATAATTTGGTAGCTTAGATATTGTTGGGATAACGGTATAAAATTTAAAGGGACACATATGTAGAATGTTGAAGAAGGATTTCAGTTCAGAATAGAGGCTGGAGTCTCGATAACAACCTGTCCAAAGAAATAGTACTCGGTTAATGGGAATACAAGTCATGGGATGAAAGTTGGCATCCCAACCGAGCAGAATACTCCCAAGTGGAGCGTACCTGAAAACAAAGAACAAGAAATTAAAAACGAGGGCAATCCTAATGATTCCAAAACAAAGTAAGATTCGACTTATAGTTCATAAGATAAACCATACCTTATGATATTCAACATCGTGATGGCTTCCGTTGCCTGCATCATAAGCCAACATGAATTTGATAGATTAAGCTATTGCAAAAAATACTTAATGAGGTGATATAACTAAAATTATAAGATGCTAGAGGGATTTAATTAAAGAGAAGATTATTACCTATAATAGTCAACGGAAGAAACGATACCTCAACCCATAGTGCGAAGAATCAAGATAATATTGGAACCAAAGTTGCGTAAATTTCCACGTCATCTCAAGGAGGAGAATTGTCAACTCCATTACTGGGATAACTCTCCCATATGTACGCAAAGATATACTAGAGCAAATAACCCATGATTCAAGCTTAAAAACTAGAGGATACAAAAAATGACAGTCGAATGAAACGACTCATAGAATGTAATGGAAAAATTTACCACTGTAAGCAGACCGGGAACTATACCCAAGAAAAATCAAAGCGTAAAAGCCACCATCATATAAATGGGAAGCATTTAGGTAGCATGGCTAGAATGAAATCGAAAACTTAACCCTATTATCCTACGAAAATATAAGAGTGTAAACAATGATTTTACTCTCACAATTTCAAATAATGAACACGGCATAAATTCTATAGATGCCCAACAATTCAAACCAGTTAAACAGGAGGAAACAAGTCTTCGAAACAAAAATTCTGTTAGGATAAGTGAATTTATTTACAGAGTCAACATAGCTTATCGAAAGGAAGAATAGCAGTGCCAATGCATGATGGATAAACACCATAAAACTTTCTCCATTCAACCCTTGTGTTGAAGAGAAAAAATCAGAGAACAAAATGAAAAACTCTGTGGTGAGAAGGCTCAATAACCAGAAAATGCAGAATCGATAATTATGTGAATAGCCGAAGACATTAACTTGTAAGTAAACCCTAGTTTTTGGTTGAATCCCACCGTCCACGTGTTACATGATCTCGATGGGAGAAACGTTCAAAGATTTCTCGATAACATGGAAACCAAATCCCGAGAGAAAAAGGGAAAGATCCTTTAACTTAAAGCATAGGTAACACATCACATGGACAACTTAGAGAATAGTAAATGATATGGATGGGGTACGTTTCAGCCTTTAACATCCAATGCCACCTGTGGATATAGCTTCGAGATCATTGGAATTCATAAACATTGCATTAAAAACCTAGCAACCCCGTAATGGGTCACTCGTAGATGATTAAGGCTCCAAAGGTTGAGCTTAGAGGTCGACATTATGGTGAATAGAACTTTAGACATGACATTTAATATCATAAAATTTCAAAGTAGAATGAATAAAAACATATACGGGATATAAAGAGACAATGTTAAAGAAGGGACTATAATTACCCCTTTTCTCTAAGTATAACGAAAATAAAGGGTGGGGTGTTAATAGTCTAGTTAAAATATATAGAAATTTGTAACATGGGATATAAACAGTTTTCCCTATGGATGCTCATAACAAAAAATGAAGGGGTAAAATAAAATATAAATTAACCCAACGAAAAATGGGTTATGTACATATGACTCATGAAAGAGGTGAATTAGCATGTGAAGTAACGTCTTAAGAAAATTACTGAACTCTAATGTTAATAGTCAAATGAATTTATAAAAATACAATATTCAAGGAAAAACTAGAATATTGTTGAAATGAAGACAGAGTTCGTCACATGGCGACAAAATGAACAAGGTGTAAATGTAGAGTTATTATAGCATCTCGTCAAATTGCGACAATACATATAATAGAGGAAATGTAAGAGTATTGTAAAATCTTGATAATAATAATTAGCTGCAAAAAAAAAAAATTATGAAGTGAGAGACATTACACCATTCAACACTTGGAATAAATTCGGCCTATTTAAATTCCATTGTTATTTCTAATTCAATATCTATTATATCTACTTGATTAGTCCTTATCAACTCTCACTAGTTTAAAGTTATATATTATATGTTATCATGGTTATCGTTAAAACCATGCCACAATGTGTAATATACGAATGGATATGTATATATATATCCTTACTTTACAACCCTTAATTTCCTCTTTCCCTTTTTTGATATATGTAATCATTAACATTGTTATGTCCATATCGTATGGAATTTTTGAATCTCCATGGTGTATTAATTCATTTTAACCCTACGTGGGATTGTAGCCATGGTATAACCCTCAATCGGTAGGTTACGTGTACATCTACTCTGGAACTAAAATTACTTTCATTTCCTTCATACATTGCCACATAACTCACCTACGTTGTGTATTAACATGTCACTGTTTCATATGATACTTATGCATTTATAAGTTTTTGATTGCAATCCAAATCTATATGGTTCAAAATCCTACGTTTTTATTATTTCTATCCCTTCGTGATTTTTGGAATTTATGATTAGTACCTTTGCCATTAAAGGCATCACATGGCTCTGGCCTGTCGACTGAACCTCTCGTATACCCTGTTGATTTCCCTTGATAGATTCTCTACACGTGGATGGCTGCATTGGCATCGTATCTTGGATTACGGTTACTCTTTCCTCTGCACTACTTTTGGTCCATTAAGCCTCTTTGCACTGTAATTTGGCATTTTGGCTCTGGTTCTTCCACAGACCTTCGGCTTCGAAGTGGTTCATGTGAAAGTCATGATGCAGAGCCAAACCCATGAAGCAGAAGGTTAATTTTTAATTGTAATCGTTTCTAGGACGAACTTCAGGTTATATTTCCCTTTCGATGTAACGTTTGGGACTCGAAGGTCTCTGTTGTGTATGGTGTTTCTTTTTTTTTCCTTAACCAATTATATCTGCAACTGTTGCTTATTTCCTTATTGTGGTTGCAACATTCATTTTTCTTAGATATTTTACGTTTTGAAGGTTTTCCTGGTTAATCTCCTTCTAGATGCAAGAAATCTTAAATGAAACCATCCAGAGTATACATGAAGTGAGAATTTCTTCCCCCAGTCACTTCATACCTTAGAATTTACAAAGATTTTGTTTTAGAATTATTTTGGTATACATCTTCCTCCATCATTTCGATGTATACTCATGATAAGTAATTGCTATTTTTCCTTAGTTTTATAGTTACCTATTTTCATCATAGTTTAAATCTCTAAACTAATATTTGTTGATTTCGGTTGGCATACAGATTGGGTTTCTTTCGTGAAACGAAGACTTCACTTGCTACTATGAAAAAATAATGAGTTCCTTTACCTCAAGAATTCATGCCAATAGTTTATTCTTCTACAATACCTCTCTCGGTATAAGTATTCATTTTAACATACTCTCAGTCTCTTTTCATTCTGTGTTAACCATCTCTGGTTATTTACTTTTATGGTTTCTCGATAATTTTAGATTTTCATTCTGGATTTACTCTACTCCGAGAGTCATGATAATTTTTTCTTATGAGTACTTATGATAATAGGTATCAAGGTTATCTAGTTACTGGATTTATCGTTTTATATTACGTCACTTAATTCCCTTCCTAAAATCTTTGCGTTGAGATTTACGTGGCGTTTAAGAATATGTAATTAAAATTCCTCAGGTTTTGTTGAACCTGGTTACTTTTGCTGGAAGATTACAGTGCTAGCACATTGGCCATCCATATTTAATTTCTATTTAAGAGTATATTCATAACTCCTATTAACTTTTTATTCTATCTTCTCAATTTTCGATTTACTGAGTCTATAAAACTGATCGTTTTAATTGGGAGAATTCAAGAATATCATTTGGGTTTGAATTATTCACCTTTTCCTCAGGTGTCTGAATTTGCATGTCGATTTATTTGTTTCTAAGTAATTCAATAGCACTATACTGGAAATAAGAAACTTCTCAATTTTTCTGAGATTTAATTTCATATAAATTTCACAATATAGGATTTAATTACCTTTATTTCAATTTTGTATAGCAACACAATTTTTCCATAGTCCCTAAGAGTATGTCCATCCCTCTGCTACAAAAATTTTAGGTAATCATTCTTCCCTCTCTGTATAGAAATTTCTTCTTACTATTGATTCCTCTTCTTCCCACATTAATCTGTTTTCCAATTTTATTTACATACAGATTCACTTCCCTACTCCATTCCAACCAGTAAGGTAAAATTTTTATTTTAACTTAATAATATCACTTCTTTCAGTATTCACTACTTTACTGAATGTAAGAAAATTTATTAATTTCTCTATTTTTGTTTATGTACAAGTACCCTTTCTACCTTCCTCTTCCATTATACAACATATTATCATTCTGTATGTCATACAGTGTCAATAATATTGGATTTCATTTGTACAGGTTGGTCTAGAATTCCTTGAGGACTTCTTTTAACTGAATCTAAACAATTTTCGAAGTGAAAATGTAGTTTCAATTCATGGGACTGAATCCCAACTTTGTATAAAATTTGGACAATGATTATTTTAACATTTATGTACATATAAGTCTCCCGACTTATTTTGATTCAATATAATACATTATACTTCATTTCAAAATTTCAAAATATGTTTATTGTTCTACATATTTTATATTGTATGTAAATTTTGCTTCTTTTCTAAGATAATACTATGATTCAAGTAGATGTTCAAAATATTCTAAATATATTATAGCAGAAGATAGAATTTGAATTTTCTAAATTCATGTCTAATAAAAGAACAGATTTCCCTCATTCTGTATAACCTTAATTGACAGATTGTCATAGTTAGTGTAATACACTGAGTTTCTATTTTTTTAATTTGACAATTGAACAAGTCAAAAGGGGAAGTGGACCACAATGGAGAACTATTACGTGGATTTATTTTATTTGTATTTAATAAAATAAAATGGAAAATTATGTGTGCAATGACTAGATTGAGAATTGAGATCTAAAAAACCTAATCCATGAGGATGGATAAGGTGATAAAAATTTCCCACACCTTCCAGAAAACCCTGGAAGGAATGAAACAAGTTATTAAAATTTAGATTTGGAGATAAATATCTAATTTCCCCAATAAAGAGGAAAGTATTAGGAAGAGGTGAAAAAGCTAGAAAAGCGGAAAAGACAGCTTTTAAAGTACCTTTGTGGAAGAAACAGAGAGAAAGCCTAGGCAAAACAGGAAGAAAGCATCCTGAATTTACCAGACGCAGTAAATGGAAACAAGCTAGGGAAAGAAAAGCTTAAATAAGCTACTCTAGGATAGACAAAGGTTTGTCCATCACCGGAGTTAAGGTCTCTGCTCGAGGGTGAGTTATGGAGAGAGAACTCTATGGTTGGGTGGATACTAGTCAGAACTAATTGGTATGCACACTAAACTAGAAATGAACTGTTTGTTGTTAATTTTTCATGTGTGATGTTTGGCACCTAATTAGGGAATTGTTAAGATTAATGTGAATTTGCTTAAGTTAAAGTTGTAGAATTCACATAGGTTGTAATTGGCAGTGAGTAAAATGATTAGAACAAGTCCATACATTTAACAAATTTTGCTACAGTATTAATACTGAAATCTGTATGGTTGTATGGACAAAGTATGTTTAGATCCAACTTCCAGAGTGTCTAAACCCGGTGACAGGTTTAAATCTGGGGTTAGGAATTTAATAGAGAATTCCTCTACTCTAGTTAAATAAATAAATTTTTATTGTTACATTGACTAGGATCTCAAGGAAAAATTATTACAAAGTGTAAATTTAATTAAAATTCAGATATGATATAGACAACTCTATATAGTTGGAAATAGAGACTATTCTACAAATCCATACTACTATATTAAACACAGAACATTATTTCATAAATGAATGATAGATGGACAGTCAGAGTGTAAGAGTAGTCCACCATTATTAGCCCGAAACTTGAAATAAAAATGGTAAATATCAAAGTCTTCCTGATCTAGAACCATATAGAAATAGCTATATATAAGATATAGAAATGAAGGTAACTGTATAAAAGCACTGAAATTAATTTTAAGTACAGCTAAGAAATGAATAAGTTTTGTACAGATAATATGCTGATCTACTTGATTTTTTTATAAAATTCTGTCCTAAGTAATCTAAAATTTACTCAAAATGGAATATAAGAAAAGTAAAAGTATGTTCAAAGATGATCTAAGTTAGTACATCAGACATACGCAACTCTGTGTATAAAAACACAAATACTTATTGTGACAGCATATTTAAATTTCTCTATATACATTGGAAAATAGAATACATGACTATGAGATGGAAAAATATTATTAAGTTTTTTTCTATAGTATTAAAAGAGAACATATATAAATATTACCATCAAATTCACTGTTATGAAAATTTTGATGATATTGTCACCAAGACAATTATTATAAGAAAATAAACAATATTTAATGATCATCATTAACTGCAAACCAAAATACAATAATTATATTGGAGACATAAGGGAAAGCATAAAAGTAGCGACATAAAACATTTACATTTAAAAGTTGGGAAACACTTTTTGCCCTTTTTTGACGTTGAAAATTGTAATTTTCTATGTTTTTCAACTTCAACTCCACTAAACTCATATTTTTATCGCAAATTATGCTTTGACATAAAAAAAAGAATTGTAGAGAATTGTCTTACCTCCATACCGATATTTTTTTTTTTTTAAATTATTGACATATAGAGGGGTAAATTTGTTGTTTACTAACTGCATATACTTGAAATTTTCAGGCAAACATAAATAGTCACTTTATTATCCTTTACTTTTTTTAGGGAAGGTTATTCATTTTTTGGAAAAAAACCATAGCATCATAATCTGCATATATTGCACTAGTGCACAGACTATTTTTTAGTAATTTTCGGATCAAATCACTATTTTTTATTATTTTTTGAAATGGACGAAGACAAAAAAACAGTGATGTTTCAGTACATTTTATTATCCTTTGATTTTCTTTTCAATGTGATCGTCAATAAGAAAAATGAGAGTACCCTTTTGAAGTAGATAGGGAGAGGAAGTGCACTATGATTTTTTAAAATTTTTTGGTGTCCTCGTTTGAAAGTTATTGAATTTTCATTCAGTGCAATTTTTCGAACAATGAAATTCCATAGTGACATAGTTTAGTAAAAAATTAATAAAAAAATTGAATTTTATAATAAAACTCCATAAATCTCACATCATCAAAAACTAGATTTAGAGACGAATCTAATGGTACTTGGTCCGACATATAACATTTTGTTTTTGTAGGTGTTCTGTCCCTCCAAAGTTGCAGGTTTCTCAAAACTGCAGAGTTTTCTGAGTTTTTTGTTGACCAGAAACTCTCGGCCGAGAAATTTTTAAAACTCTCGGCCGAGATTTTTAAACCAATTTATGCGCGGGAAAACTCCCGGGAAAAAGTTTTAAAAACTCTCGGCCGAGAGTTTGCGCAATAAAACTCTCGGCCGAGAGTTAGAAAAACTCTCGGCCGAGAGTTTTATTGCGCAAACTCTCGACCGCAAACTCTTGGCCGAGAGTTTTTCTAACTCTCGGCCGAGAGTTTGCGGCCGAGAGTTTTGTGACTCAACTCTCGGCCGAGAGTTTTCAAAACTCTCGTCCGAGAAAATTCAAAATATTTAAAATCTCTCGGATGAGAGTTTTGAAAACTCTTGGCCGAGAAATTTAGTTGACTTTTTTTCTCGGCCGAGAAATTAAAAAATCCTCCCGAATTCTATCTCATGCCAAAAAGTGTTTCCCAACTTCGCGTTTCGTAGTCAGGTTAAGTGGGTTATAAACCCAGCCATGATTATGTATAGTACAAAAGAAAAATAACTATACACCTAAGTACAGTGACCTAGCAAGATCTAGGGTCACTGTAAACCAATAATACACGTCTCTAGCAATGCGACATGATGACCAATGTAGTAGAGGAATTCGAGTATGCCAACCTGTTTAAAAATGAACTCAGTCTCAAGAAAATAGGCCGCGTGGGCTACAATATTTCCTAGCCAAAACGAAATGAACAATAGTGGGAACATACCTGCATAACCCCAATAAATCGAATTATAAATATTGAAATCAAATAAACTTACAACAAATGATAACCAGGAGGAGTCAAATTTCAGAGGTTAAATGATATACCTTAAAGAGGTTCTGACTTCACGGAAACCCACACTTGTAGCCACAATAATGAAAGTAAAATATGAGATGGTGTATTACATTTCGAAAAGAAAATAAAATGAAGGGATAAAATGTATAAAGAAACCCTCATAACGTAAATTAAAACACCATAGCATACCTGTGGAAACCCCACGAGTGAAACGAAACCCTTGGATCAATAGCAAGTAGTTGAAACGTCATTCTGGAAACCTCGAGTGGCAGAAAAAAACATCCAAGGAAATTATGAAATGAACTGGTCCACCTGCGTTGGGTTATCCCTCACCCAAGCAGAATGTGGCCAAGTTAAAATTCTGAGGAAAGCGCTGAGGCACAAAAAGATATGTTATACGATTTACAAACAGTGGAAAATCCCTGAGTACATTAAAACATACAACCAAGAAGGAAATGCGTTCAACCGGACACTTAGATCAACAATAAGCTCGGTATTCATAACTGCGATTTGAGAAAGTGTATTAGCAAAGATAGAGCATATCCAATAATGGGGAAAATCCAAAGTCCGGTAAGTATGAAAATAACGCAGAGAGACTGCACCCTTTTTACAGGGGAATCATATAGTGAATAGAGCAAATTAAGGTCTATAATACGATTCCATATCAAGTCATCATGATAGTAAATAGGAATAAGCAACTCTTTCAAGAATTAAAACAAGAGTCACAGAAACCAATTAGGCCATAGAAAATGCAACGATTTCCCTTTACTGTCATTCACATTTGATTTAGAAATAGCAGAGTCACAACAATCATTAACCGAAAAGAATTAAGAGCCCCAGAACCGGAATCAACTACAGAGATGAGAAGAAACAATTTAACTGAGCAATGCAAACGTGACTGTGTAGAGAGGGTGCGTTGTTCTTCTCATCTTTCCTCCGGATGAACGAGAAGGGAGACGTGTAAACCATGAAAATCAAAATGGGAAGTCCAAATGAAGCTTGAAACTTGAAAGAGTAACTGATATACACCACGAGTAAAACTTAGAATACACACCATCCATGCATCAAGATATGGGAGGAGGAACATTGGTTTCGATGAGATAGATCTCAGAAATTGAATCGATTTTCACATCAGCCACTGTGGGAAATCCCAAGGGGTGAATCCAAAATATACGCATTAAAGAGTTGGTACAATGTCACACGGGATGCGATGAAAAAATTAAGGAGTCTGGTGCTACATGTCTCATAACATTTACCTATAAGATGCCATGAATCAACTTGAATACTAAAGAGTACAGAAATGTATATGTTGAAGTTAAATTACCATTAAATTTCTCAAGCCCAATGACAAGTTAATGGATGCCATTATGTTGATAGGACTAATGCCAACGCCAGATGTAAGGTTAATTGCTCATTGGGAATAGCATTAACCTAACTTGTATATGTTAAGGAGCTATCGTTAGGATAACTTTGATTAGGCCCTAAATTGATTAACTTCGAACTATGAGATCAACCTAATGTAACATAAAAAGGGGTAGGAAAATATTAAAGTAGGGCATAACAAGTACAATATAGTTATATAGTATATAGGTATAGTGGTTAACCTATTTAATACTATATAGACTCCTTTACTATATGAGTTCAAGGTGAATGAAAAATAAATGAATAATGGTGTAGGAATCAAGTAAGTATATGTAATGGGGTGTATATATAGAAGAATTGAAGAGGTCTCATATATACACACACTCTAAAAACAAAAATATTCTTGTAAATAAGAATAAGGAATTAATTGTATGAAATTATAATAGATGTATCAAAAGCCTTGGTAAGGTGAAATCATCCAATTGCATCATTCCTAAGTGGACTTACGATCAATGTTAAGTTAGATAAATTCACAAACTGTGTATTTGGAAGAACAGTGCACGTAGGAAACTATGATGAAAATCAATTATGACAGTATCCTAACTGTTGGTTAATAATGCAACATATCAATTACGTAGCCAAGAATGTAAATCATATCTCGTCAACATGTGACGAAAGAAGAATTTTTTTTTGTGAAGTGAGAGGTATTACAGTTAGTGTGATAATTTCACTATATCTACTCTCTTTCTCATGTATTTTCTTTCTATGTATATAAAATAAGATTTTCTACCTAACCTCAAATTTGAACCTATTTCAAAGGTTTAGACATTCTGAAAGTTGGTATAATTCCTAAAATTTTATGTGCAACAATACAAGACTACATTATATTTATTACAGTAGGTTCTGTTAAATGCACAGACTTGAATCCATTACAACTACCAGAAAATTGTAATACTAATTAAATACACAAAATAAAATTGTTCATAGATCTTGCTATATATTTTATAACCAATATAAACTCCATCATAATAGCACAATAATAAGACAGAATTAATTAACAGTTCACTTTTGTATCTCTCTATATTCTCTCTATTCTCTCATACGCTTATGCAATTAGAGCATTCTTGTAGCACTCTAGCATTGGAGAAAGGAAGAAGGAAGGAAAACACAACAAAGGAAAGCAAGGATCAAGAAAGGAAGTGTTGGATCAAACAACTACAATGGGATTAATTTGTAGGTAGCGAGTTGCATGTATGATTTTCATGCTATTTTTGACATGCATGGTAAATGCATGTGTGTATTTGAGTCACTTTCTCTCATTCGCATGGGTTTTGATAAGTGTGAAAGTGACTTTCAAACTTGCCATTTCCTAATAGTCATGGTTTTATGGTGTATGAAACCATAAATATATAGAAAACATAAGTGTACAATGTAGATCATACCATATTCTATAAGGAAACTAAAATAAATATGAAATTAAAATAAGTTATTCCTCATAAATTGTTAGGTCCAACCTCTCTTTGTGCCAAACAAATCCACCGAACATTGATAATTAGAACTAACTCATGTCATTGACTTAAAAATGAAAATAGTGTATAATAATCATACTAAGTCAAGGGGATGTCCAAAACTCCCCTACCTATCTTGAAAAAATGGACTACTTATATTAATTTTCATCTTGAAATATCTTCCTAGGGTATGATCCCAATAGTATTCATTAGGTCAACCACATAATGCAATGAAAAATACTTAGCCAATGAATACCACTCTTCCAAAAATGTGACTTGGAATCCTAAATATAATGTCAAAATAAAATACTCTTTCGGTTGTACCTCCTTTCCTAAAAATGAGGAAACTAAAAAATGCATGTGCCATCCTTCCTAACCAAATTTAAATTTATTTCTTAAAAACACTAATAATCAGTTAACAAAACATCCAAACCATACATTAATATATAGGTTAAACTACTAGGAGAAAATCATTTTCATGTACCACTTTTTCTTTTAAAATTTACAAGTAGATTTTTTTGGATGTTAGTATTAATAATTTCATGCAAATAATTAAGTTTTCAAAAATTACTTTTACTTTCGAGATATTTTTATTTGAGAAAACCAAAAATTTTACTTTATAATTTCTATATATATAATTTTTTTTTTAAACCCATCACAAAAAAATTCACTTTGATGTAATGTAATTTTCCACTTTACATATAAGAAAGATTTCACTTTCACACAATATATGTTTTGGTTAAGTTATCACACTGGTTTTATCTTTTCATATGGAAGATTTTGTGATGGGATAATTTTTATGAAGGGTATTTTTGTTGTAACATTAGATGGAATATTTTTGTGATGAGATAATTTTTATGAAGGGTATTTTTGTTGTAATATTAGATCAAATATTTTTGTGATGAGATAATTTTTATGAAGGGTATTTTTGTTATAATATCACATATTGCACTTCATTTTATTTTTGTTAAGACATTACGCATCTTTAGGATTTCTATTTTTGTGCAATGCTCCACTCTTTCAAAGTTCTCCTTTGTAATCATTCACACCTCAGTTAAGTGGAAGAATTATATTTGATAATAAATTAACTCCTCACCAATAAAATTTTGATTAAAAAGTTAATTAGATAGTATTATTTTGATTAAAAAGTTAATTTAGATTGCATTTGTTTATGGAGGTGGAAAATGTTAATTTTTAATTACATGATGTGGCTTCTTATGACTAGTTGTCTTCAAATTATTATTTGTTGGAGGAATATGGTTATTTGTATTTTAACAGATTTTTTATGTCCCTCAATTTACAGAAAAAATAAAAATAAAAAATTCTTTCTACTAGATTTTATTAACAAATTTTCGCAAGTATTCATCACAAGTTGATGATATTCTATTTACTCAATTGAATCATTGTTGAAATTTGGCGAGACACTAACTCGATTCCACATTTTCGTCTTTTCTAGTTTCGTCGCAATTCAATGAGATTCTGTCATTACTACTACAACTATCATTTTCCTTCACTGAATTCTATAAATTAATTTTAGACCTATTAAAGTTATGTGCACCCCTTGGTGCATTACTCCAATGTAACCCATTTCACTCCTGAAATTCATGTAACCCTCTTTGATTATAGTTAACTAATTTTCACCTTTTTCTATTTATCCCATTAAGGTCATGGTTATCCATGAGGGTGACCAGTATAGTTCCCTATTCCAACTTACATTCCTATTCTAAGGAATTTATTTAATCATACTCATAAAAATTTTTAACCATATAAGCAATGTATAGATCTAAAACAATACGTTGTCTTAATTACTTTGGTTATTTTACATACATTCTATTCTACCTTCCACCTTGTCCAAATTTAGATTTAACCTTCGTGATTTGTTATTTGTCTCCATCGACTAAAGCACTTGTTTATGAGTCATATTATTACATGCCACCATGTTGAAATTGGTTTACAAATGCCCACCCATCACCTCATATTAATAATCTCAGTTATTAATCGCCATTAGTACTGACACCTACGTTCTTAATGGTCTGGGATATTATGATCACCTATGGCATTCTAAGGTACGATTAAAATGTATGTTACATGTCTAACTCTACGTTTTCAGCTGTAACCCATGTGACATGGTACCTTGTGAAATTAAATTGAAGATTTATCACCACCTCGTTGGGATTTTTTTTCAACTACCTAACTTAATTTTCGACTTAACTCCATTGTTTCCCGCTCCTTCACCATCGTATGACACATGGACGATGGGATTGAACCTGAGGTTAGGGTTCATTTATGAGTTTAAAACTCTCGGCTATTCACAACATTCCCATTTCCGCGTCTCTAGTTACTGAGTCTACTCATTGCAAAAAATTATTTTTTCTGATTAATGTTTTTCAGAACGAGGGCTGAGTGGGGAGAAACCTATGGCGTTGGTCCACCACACCTTGGCATTGATACGAATTCCTTTGGTAAGTCATACTCTCTCTGCAACAGAATTCGTTTGGATTATCAGTCTTTCCCTTTCGAAATATTTCTTCCCCATTGCGTACATGATTTGAATAACTGGTGATTATGAAATCCTTCCGTGTTCATTGCTTTGGTTATGAAGGTAGATATATATATCACTGTTTACGCTCCTGAAATTTCATATGGTAACATGGTTTTGGATCTATGTTTTCATTTTAGTAATGCTACCAAGGTGCCTTCCATTAATATGGTTGTGGCCTTTACACTTTCAATTTTCTTTCTATCTTCAGACAGATGGGATGTTAAGTTTTATTTTGCATTGTTGTATTCTTCGCTTATTACTATAATTACAAAATTCTTAGAGACTCTACTCTTTGGTTTTTGAGTGCAGTCCCGAAGTCCACTTACAGTGGTCAATTATTTTCATTGAAATTTTATGGGTCATTTCTTTCAACTGACATTTTCGTATGTTAAATGAATCCAATAATTTCAAGTTTTAACATGGGTTAAATCCTCTGTTCCACTTTTGCGTGCATATGGGGTGATCTATCCCACGTAGTGGAGACAATAGCCCCTCTCTTTAAGCAGACATGGTACTTCACCCATCCCTGGTTTCAATATCATTTTGATGCTTCGAATTATTGGTTGAGGACTTCTTTTATTACATCTATTACTGGATGTATAATTTTATTTTTAAATTAAATCCCTCTCACACAAATTTCTTTTAGTAATATCACAAAATTAAAAATATACTCCTCAACTGTGTATTCTATCTAATCTGCACTGGCTTATTGTGCTTTCAGCTGAAAACATCAAAATATTGAACCTCATACGCTACGGCTTCCCTTATGAACTCTGAGTCGACCTTTACTTTGTTTTTGAGTTCTTTGTTACCATCATTTTAATTTCTTATGTTTTGGTTTCAGGTTCGTTCAACTCGTGTGGGTTCCAACTCGTCTTCTCCTTAACCAGGTACTTTTCCTTTGAACAGGTTGGTATCATGGTTCCGAGGATCTCTTCTGCAATGAACCTTTCTTCAGAATTCAACAAATGTGTCTATTTTATTTTTGTACAGTGACCCTAGCAGCAGCTATGATAGTGAATTTATTTTTAAAGTTTCATTGTAATATATATATAAAGATATTTTTGGTTTTGACCCAAAATTGGACTGTTCAAATTCATTAAATTTTCTCTCTACTTTAATGTACTGAAATTGTCCTTTTTCTTATATTTTGAGCTACTCAACTGTTTTAGTTGAATAGACTTCCTTAGGTGGGGTATTATATGACATACTTGGATATTAGCAGTATATTAATAAATATTCCCTCTTTATTTTTAATAGCATAAGCCTTACTGCTTCTTAGGTCAATAGTACAGTTTTATTTCTGTTATTGAATATCCACACAATATAACCTCATTTCAATGAATTTAAGAATTTACTATTGGAAATCCAATTCTATAATAACCTCTAAGAGAATAAGATTTACGTTTCTATTTAATTCTATACTCTAGTACATAGCTTAGAATTTCATTTCTATCTATTTTGATCTGAATTTCCTAAGCAATTAAATTTCAGATTTCTGTAAGACTCGTATTTTTAACCTTTTGTGGGTGTAGCATAAAAGGCTAAAGTATTAGTTGAAATTTCTTTTAGCAATTATTCCTTTATGTTATTATATTTCTTCTAATTTATTCGTAAATAATTAGAAAAAAATTATTTCAGATATGTATACACTTTGTATATATTGTCACAACAACCTAGGCTTATTTCATATAAGCATCTAATTTTTCTAGAGACAAAAATGACTTAGTTATATGCATTTATCTATATAGTTTGCACTATTCATCATATTTTTCAGATCTGTAACTTGAAATTTATGTCTAATGATATTTATTTTCTATGATAATAACTAGTTCATTTCCTTAATAATACTAGCAGAATTATCGGTTAGACTGCATAACTCTAGATTTAAATTTGTACCAAGATTTAGACATTATGGTTATTGGAGTTAACTCGACCTTTTTCCCCATTCAACCATACATATTTCTATGTTATTACGGTAACATAATCTGTTAAATGTATGGCCATCCATATTTCACCACACTAATTGATAACTTTTAACTAAGTAAGTCCCACTAGACTTAACTGTAACAATTGTTTTCACATATAACATACATATAAATCATACTAACTTCCTAAGAAGATGTCATGTAACACATATACAAATTTAATATCAATTAGAAACATGTTAGTTAGGTGTGCATACCAATTTCTCTGGCTAGTTCCACCCAATCGTAGAGTTCTCTCTCCATAACTCACCCCCGAGCCGAGATCTTAGTTCCCAGTGATAGACAACCCCTTCTCTATCATGGAGAAACTTATTCAAGTTGTGCTTTCCAAAGCCTATTCCCAATTTTTGCGTCCAGATATTTCAGGATGCTTTCTTCCTGTTTTGCCTAGGCTTTCCCTCATAGAGGGACTTTAAAGCTCTATTTTCCTCTTTTCCAACATTTTTTTCCTCTTCCTAATTACTTTCCTCTTCATTGGGGAAATTATATTTTTATCTCCAAATCTAATTTTGGTAATATTCCTTCCAAGGATTTCTAGAAGGTGTGGGAAGGTCTCATCACCTTATCCACATCATCATGGATCTAGGGTTAAGATCTCAATTCTCAATCTAGTCATTGCACACATAACGTTTCTTTTTATTTTTATTAATTAAAAATAAAATAAATCCACACACTAATTCTCCATTGGGGTCCACTTCCCCTTTGGACTTATTCAACTGTCAATTAAAAAGCATAGGAACTTGGGTATTACATATTCCCCTTCTAAAAACAAACACCGCCCTCGGTGTTGACAAAATAATTAACTAATTCACTCTGTAAATGGTGAGGGATATTTTTCCATCATCTCAGCTTCTCGTTCCCAAGTAGCCTCTACGAGTTTAAAGTGTCCCCACTGCACTTTTACCCTGGCTAATGTCTGGTTCCGAAGTTCAATTTCTTCCCGCTCCAAGATTTGAAGTGGCTCTGGAAGGAATTCTCCTTCTGGTTCCACCTGAATCAAATTCCAATCAATAATGTGAACAAAATCAAGTTCATATTTTTTCAATAAAGAAGCATGAAACACATCATGAACCTTAATATGAATGGGTAAGGCCAATTTATAGGCCACTGGTCCTACTCTTTCCAACACTTCAAACAGTCCACAGTATCGTGGAGCTAATTTTGCACAACTTTCAGTGTGCAAAGTGCTCTTCTTAGAATTAATCCTTAGATATACATGATCACCCACACTGAATTCTCGGTGAACTCTCTTTTTGTTTGGATAACTTTTCTGTCTGTCCTAGGTTGTCTTGATATTTTTTCTGAATCTGTTTTACAACTTTTTCCATTTCTTGTAAAGCTTCGGGTCCAAGTATCAGTTTATCTTCAAGTTGACTCCAACTTAAGGGTATATGGCACTTCATGCTATAAAGTTCTTCAAACGGAATCATCTTTATGGATGTTTGGTAGCTGTTGTTGTAGGCAAATTCTACTAAGTGTAAATAGTCTTCTCACTTGTTTTGCCTATCCATAATATACATCCTTAACGTATCCTCCAGAATTTGGTTTATTCTTTCAGTTTGGCCATCAGTTTGGGGGTGGTAGGCAGTACTAAAAATTAATTTAGTTCTCATGCCTCCAAACAAGCTCATCCAAAATGTTGCAGTAAATTTGGTGTCTCTGTTTGAAATTATCATTTTAGGAACTCCATGTAGCCTTACAATCTATTTCATAAACACATTTTCTACTTGGGTTGTCCCAAAGGTAGACTAAACAGGTACGAAATGAGAAGCTTTAGTTAAAGTATCAACTACAACCTTCACTGAGTCATGCTAATATTTGGTTCTTGGTAAACCAGTTATAAAGTCCATAGAAACAGTTTCTCATTTCCATTCTGAAATAGGTAAAGGATTCAGCAACCTATCTCGGTGCTGATGTTCAACTTTTACCTTTTGACATTCAATAGATCTAGCCAAGTAACTTGCTACATCTCTTTTCATTCCATGCCAAAATAAATTCTTTCTCAAGGCTGTGAGTAATTTTTGGTATCCAGGATGTCTAGAATATGTATTTTTATAATATTCATCCAGAATTTCCTTCTTTAAAGAATCTACATTAGGAATGTATAATCTATCTCTGTAACAAATCAGCCCATTCTGATTTTGTGTATACCCTTTCATTTATTTTTTCAACATTTGAGTCTGAAGCTTTTCATAGTTTTGGTCTTGATCTACTACCCTTTGAACCAATCCCTCCAATTCAAAGTTGACACTACTTCCAATGTTATTCATACTTTGCCAAGAATTTCTGCTTAAGGCATCTGCACTCTTGTTTTCGTTACCTTTGATGTGTTTTATTTCTATGTCAAATTCACTCAGGAAAGACAGCCACCTAGCTTGCCTAGCATTCAAGTTTGGTTGAGTAAAGAAATACTTTAGGCTGATGTGATTTTTCATCATCACAAATTTCTTTCCTAGAAGGTAATGTCTCCACATCTTGAGAGCATGCATTACAGAAGCTAACTCAAGATCATAAACACTATAATTCTATTCATGCTTCTTAATCTTTCTAGATTCATAGGCTATAACATAATTTTTTTGCAATAGTACTCCTCCTAATCCGTATCCACAAGAATTTGTGCATACTACAAACTCTTGATCTGGGTCAGCAATATTTAGAATAGGTTTTTTAGTAAGTTTTAGTTTTAACTGCTCAAAGCTATTTTGACATTTTTCAGTCCATTCAAATTTTACTCCTTTCCTTTGCAAGGAAATAATGGGGTAGGCTAAGGTTGAAAATCTCTCTACAAATCTCCGGTAGTATCCTGCAATTCCCATAAAGGATCTTACAACTGATACATTAGTAGGTACAGGCCACTATCTAATTTCCTTTATCTTTTCTGGGTTTACAGCCAACCCTTGTTCTGAAATTATATGCCCTAAATATTGAATTTTCTCTTTGAAAAAATCACATTTACTAAGCTTAGCATACAATTTATTTTCCCTGAGAGTTTGCAAAATAATTATGAGGTGTTCTTTATGCTCTGCTTCACTTTTGGAATATATTAAAATGTCGTCAATAAATACTAGCACAAACTTGTCCAAGTATTTATTTAAGACTATTCATTAAACACATAAAAGTGGCGGGTGCATTGGTCAACCCAAATGGTAGAACCACAAATTCATAGTGTCCATACCGAGTTCTAAATGTTGTTTTGTTGATATCTTCATCTTTAATCCTTAACTGATGGTAACCAGTCCTTAAATCAATCTTGGAAAACATCGTTTCCCCTCTAACTTGGTCAAAGAGGCCATCTATCCTAGGCAAGGGATATCTATTTTTAATTTTCATTTTGTTCAATTGACGGTAATCAATACACATATGGAAAGTTGTGTCTTTATTTTTCACAAACAACACTGTTGCTCCCCATGGGGATACACTCGGTCTGATGTAGCCTCTGTCCAACAACTCTTGTAGTTTCATTTTCAACTCCATTAATTCTAGAGTGCTCATTCTGTATGGGGCTCTAGAAACTGGAGTTGCTCTAGGCACTAAATCAATTTCTCTCCTAGGGGGCAGATGAGGAATTTCATCTGGGAAAACATATTTAAATTCTTTTAGCATTGGTAATGTTTCTAACAGATTTTCTTTTGTTTGTTTTCCCAACTCTTCTACATGTACAGAATACACCTGATACCCTTTCCTAGTAATTCTCTTTAACTAAAGGGCTGAAATTTGTCTCACAGATATGGGTTTAGGTTTTTTTTTTTTTATTACAGGTTTTCCCTCCTTATAATTGTTGTCTAAACAATTCATCATAGCCTTTTTTTTTTCTAACCAGTACATCATAAGACCCCAATGGAAGAATATTTAGATTTAATTTTGTTTGGTATCCATTCAGATTTATGGTTGTTTGGGGTAACTTATGAGTTACTTTTCATTTGGTACTAGTGGCTAACTGGACTAACCAATACTACTGAAATTTTTCTGACTTTAATTTACATTTTTATACCATTTGAGGACTGATATAACTTAAAGATGTCCCTGGATCTATTAAAAATGTAACAGATTGGTTAGCAATCTTACCTTCCATTTCGACCATAGTTGACTGTTTTTCTGTTTGACGGTCTTCTAAGGTAGTGCTGATTTTGGGGATGTTCCTGGCTACATCATTAACTGTAGTTGCCTCTCTCAGTACTTGTACTGTCTGGATATTTCGATGTGGACAGTCTCTCAATAAATGAGGTTCTCTACAACCCCAACACTTCAAAGGTTCTTTCATTTTAATAGTCCCTTTCCTCTTGTTATTTCCATTCATTGGTTTGGACCCAGTTTGGGATTGAGCAGTTTGATTTTCACCCATTTTACTGAACTTCTTTCTTTGGTGGCTTCTCCCAAAGTTTTTTAGATAGACTGGTTTTGTTTTCTTTCCACTTAAGTCACCTTTGTTTGACCAATTCTTTCCTTGTTTCGTCTTACCTTTGAACTACTGGTAACATAATCTGGCCTTCCGTACTACCTCATCCATCATTTTTGGGTTATCAAACTCTATATTTTATTTATAAATAGTGCACAGACAGTTTAGGAACCTCTGTACCTTTTCCTTCTCTTCTTTGATATAAGGTACATATCGTAATAGATTTGTGAAATTGGTTACAAACTCATCAATCATGAACTATCCCAATCTGAGTTCATGAAACTCTTTTACCTTGTCTTCATAGTAGCATTCGTTCAAGTATCGATTCTTAAACTTGACTTGAAAATCCTCCCAAGTCACTGTTTTCTCATCAATGGCATGAACCATCTTTGTTTCTTCCCACCACAAGGTAGCCTTACCTTGTAGCTGATAAATAGCTAGCCTGGCTCTTAAGTTACTTTCATATTCGTAAACCTGAAATTGATTTATCATATTCATAAGCCATGCTTCAGCATCTTCTTCTTTCTCTCCATCATAGGATGGAGGTTTTATTTTCTGGAATTCACTTTGTAATTCCTTCTTTATCTAGACTGTTGTCTAGAGGCGTCATCTTCCTCAGAATATTCTGAGAAATTAACCCTTCCCTTTCTCTTCCTGCTGGAACCTTCACCCTCTTGGCTGTTCCAAGAAGTCAATTCTCTTATTAGTCTGTCTTTCTCTTCACTAGCTAAAGATAGCCTTTCTTTGTGGCTTTTAAGCTGTGCCATTTCTCGTTGCATTCTATGCAACATAGTCATCAATGAAGAATTTGGATCTGGCGTATTTTCTCCACCACCCAGATCTACATACAGCTTGTCCCCTTCAGTCATGGTTCACAGCTATATACTTCAGTACTGTTCACTGTACCTAAAATTAACATTAGCAAAATTTAAATTTCATAAAATTTTATAGCAGCATACATTTTTTGTGTGAGCACATAATTTGCCCAGTGTTTTAGCTAATGCTCTGATACCATTTGTAATGTCCCTCAATTTACAGGATTTTTTTTTTCTTTCTACTAGATTTTATTAACATTTTTTCACAAGTATTCGTCACAAGTTGACGATATTCGATTTACACAATTAAATCATTGTCGAAATTTGGTGAGACACTAACTCAATTCCACATTTTCGTCTTTTCTGGTTTCGTTGAAATTCGACGACATTCTGTCATTACTAAGACAACTATCATTTTCCTTCACTGAATTCTATAAATTCATTTTAGACCTATAATTGAAGTTTTGTGCACCCCTTGGTGCATTACTCCAATGTTAACCCATTTCACTCCTGAAATTTAAGTAACCCTCTTTGATTATAGTTAACTAATTTTCACCTTTTTCTATTTATCCCATTAAGGTCATGGTTATCCATGAGGGTGACTAGTATAGTTCCCTATTCCAACTTACATTCCTATTCTAAGGAATTTATTTAATCATACTCATAAATTTCGTTAACCATATAAGCAATGTATAGATCTAAAACAATACGTTGTCTTACATACTTTAGTTATTTTACATACATTCTATTCTACCTTCCACCATGTCCAAATTCAGATTTAACCTTCGTGATTTGTTATTTGTCTCCATGGACTAAAGCACTTGTTTATGATTCATATTATTACATGCCACCACGTTGAAATTAATTTTACACATGCCCATCGGTCACTTCACACTGGGAATCTCAGTTATTAATGACCATTAGTAATGACACCTATGTTCTTAATGGTTTGGGATATTATGATCACCTATGGTGTTCTAAGGTACGATTAAAATGTACGTTACACGTTTGAATCTACGTTTTTAGCTGTAACCCATGCGACATGGTACCTTGTGAAATTAAATTGAAGATTTATCACCATCTCGTCGGGACTTGTTTTCAACTACCTAACTTAATTTTCGACCTAACTCCATTGTTTGCCACTCCTTCACCCATATATGACACGTGAACGGTGTGATTTAACCTGGAGTTAGGGTTCTTTTATGAGTTTAATACTCTCGGTTATTCACAACATTCCCATTTCCGCTTCTCTGGTTACTAAGCCTACTCATTGCAAAAATTTCTTTTTTTATGATTAATGTTCTTCAGAACAAGGGCCGAGTGGAGAGAAACCTACACCGTCGGTCCACCACACCTTGGCACTGATACGAATTCCTCCAGTACGTCATACTCTCCCTGCAACAGAATTCGTTTAGATTATCAATCTTTCCCTTTCGAAATATCTCTTCCTCGTTGCGTACATGATTTGAATAACTGGTGATTATGAAATCCTGTCGTGTTCGTTGCTTTGGTTAAGGTATATATGTGTATCACTATTTACGCTCCTGAAATTTCATATGGTAACATGGATTTGGATCTGCGTTTGCATTTTAGTAATGCTACCAAGGTGCCTTCCATTAATATGGTTGTGGCCTTTACGCTTTCAATTTTCTTTTTATTTTCAGACAGATGGGATGTTAAGTTTTTTTTTACACTGTTGTATTCTTTGCTTGTCGTATTACTGTAATTACAAAATTCTCAGAGACTCTACTATCTAGTTTTTTAGTGCAGTCTCGAAGTCCACTTATAGTGGTCAATTATTTTCATTGAAATTTTATGGGTCATTTCATTCAACTGACATTTTCGTATGTTAAATGAATCCACTAATTTCAATTTTGAACATGGGTTAATTTCTCTGTTCCACTTTTGCGTGCATATGGGTGAGCTATCCCACGTAGTGGAGACAATAGCCCCTCTCTTTAAGCAGATGTGTTACTTCACCCATCCCTAGTTTCAATATCATTTTTATGCTTCAAATTATTGGTTGAGGAATTCTTTTCTTACATCTATTACTGAAGGTATAATTTTCTTTTTAAATTAGATCCCTCTTACACACATTTCTTTTAGTTATATCACACAATTAAAAATATACTCCTCAACTGTGTAGTCTATCTAATTTGCACTGGCATATTGTGCTTTCAGCTGAAAACATCAAAATATCGAACCTCATATGGTACGGTTTCCCTTATGAACTTTGAGTCGACCTTTACTTTATTTTTGAGTTATTTGTTACCATAATTTTAATTTCTTGTGTTTTGGTTTCAGGTACGTTCAACTCGTGTGGGTTCCAACTCATCTTCTCCTTAACCGGGCACTTTTCCTTTGAACAGGTTGGTATCATGGTTCTGACGATCTCTTCTGCAATGAACCTTTCTTCAGAATTCAACAGATGTGTCTATTTTATTTTTGTACAGTGACCCTAGCAGCAGCTATGACACTGAATTTATTTTTAAATTTTGATTGTAATATATATATATATAAAGAAATTTATGGGTTTGACCCAAAACTGGACTGTTCAAATTCATCAAATTTTTTGTTTACTTTAGTGTACTGAAATTGTCCTTTTTTCTTATATTTTGAGCTACTCAACTATTGTAGTTGAATAGATGTCCTCAGGTGGGGTATTATATGACATACCTGGATATTAGTAGTATATTAATAAATCTTCCATGTTTATTTTTAATAGCATAAGCCTTACTGCTTCTTAGGTAAATAGTACAGTTTTATTTCTGTTATTGAATATCCACCACAATATAACCTCATTTCAATGAATTTGAGAATTCACTATTGGAAATCCAATTCTATAAGAACCTCTAAGAGAATAAGATTTACGTTTCTATTTAATGCTATACTCTAATACATAGCTCATAATTTCCTTTCTATCTATTTTTATCTGAATTTACTAAGCAATTAAATTTCAGATTTTTGTAAGACTTGTATGTTTAACCTTTCTGGGTGTAGCACAAAAGGCTAAAGTCTTAGTTGAAATTTCTTTTAGCAGTTATTCCTTTATGTTATTATATTTCTGCTAATTTATTCGTAAATAATTAGAACAGAATTATTTCAGATATGTAAGCACTTTGTATATATTTTCACAGCAACCTAGGCTTATTTCATATCAGCATCTAATTTTTTTAAAGAGAAAAATGACTCAGTTATATGCATTTATCTATATAGTTTACATTGTTCATCATATTTTTCAGATCTGTAACCTGAAGTTCATGTCTAATGATATTTCTTTTCTATGATAATTATAACCAGTTCATTTCCTTAATAATACTAGCAAAAGTATCGGTTAGACTTCCTAACTCCAGATTTAAATCTGTATCCAGATTTAGACATTCTGGTTGTTGGAGCTAACTTGACCTTTTTTCCCCATTCAACCATACAGATTTCTATGTTATTACGGTAACAGAATATGTTAAATGTATGGCCATTTATAGCCCACCACACTAATTGACAAATTTTAACTAAGTAAGACCCGCTAGACTTAACTGTAACAATTTTTTTCACATATAACATACATATAAATCATACTAACCTCTTAAGCAGATGTCATGTAACACATATATGAATTTCATATCAATCAGAAACATGTTAGTTAGGTGTGCATACCAATTTTTGTGGCTAGTTCCACCCAACCGTAGAGTTCTCTATCCGTAACTCACCCTCGAGCCGATATCTTAGCTCCTAATGATAGAAAACCCCTTCTCTATCCTGGAGCAACTTATTTAGGCTGTGCTTTCCCAAGTCTGTTTCCAATTTCTGCGTCCAGAAATTTCAGAATGCTTTCTTCCTGTTTTGCCTAGGCTTTCCCTCATAGAGGGACTTTAAAGCTGCTTTTTCCACTTTTCTAGTTTTTTTTCCTCTTCCCAATTACTTTCATCTTCATTGGGAAAATTAGATGTTTATCTCCAAATCTAATTTTGGTAATATTCCTTCCAAGGATTATATTTCTCATCACTTTATCCACATCCTCATGAATTTAAGGTTCAGATTTCAATTCTCAATCTAGTCATTGCACACATAACTTTTCCATTTATTTTTATTAATTAAAAATAAAATAAATCCACACACTAGTTCTCAATTTGGGTCCACTTCCCCTTTGGAATTATTCAACTGTCAATTAAAAAGCATTGGAACTTTGAGTATTACAAGATTAAACAATTTAAAATGAAAAAAATAAAAAAGATAGAAAATGTATTTGCTTCTCATATTTATATTTAACTTGCTCAAATAATCACATTTTATAATCGAGAACTAACAGTTGATACTTATCTAGAAGAAATATTTATTTATCATCATTATTATTATTATATGTTAATAATGTGAAATATATATTTTTATTTAAATATTCAAATTTTAAGAAAAAAATAATTGGTTTATTCTTTTCTATATATATATAAACAAATTAATAATCTCAATTAATATTAAAAATACATCAAATTAATTTTAATATTATATAATTTTTATTTTTATAAATGTCCACATTTTAATTTTAATTTTAATTTTTAAATGATACACATTTTAATTTACTTTCAACTTAAACTATTATACTACATATTATCTAATTTGTAATTACAATTTCTTAATTGCCTTATGATAAATTAATGTAGATGATTTTGATCTTAAAAAGTTCAACTCTTAACCAATCTCATTTAAATGTAATAAATCATATTTAAATCTAATAAATAAAACTAGTTTTAAATACATCTATTTTTTATTACTATCATCAAATGTATGTGAGTCATAACTATTATTCTAGGAAAATCACACCATGGCAAGTGGAATGAATCTGTGGTGGTCTTTCATTCTTGTCAAACGTCTACGTCTTGGGTCATTAATTTGTTTCCTTAAGTCCTAGAAAAATAAGTTATTAACCAAACATAAATAGTTTTAAAGCATATAAATATAATTTTACTATTCAAGTAAATAATATTAAAATACATAATAACAAAACTTTTAAATAAAATATTATTATTAAATTGATATTCTCATCAATATTACAAATACTTAATATTTAATTGTTAAAACAAATAGAGACAAAACTTAATAACAAAATTTTTAAATGAGTAGGGGCATAGAGCCATAGGGTGTTCTATTAAGACACTCCTTAATGTAAAGGTCAACCGTTTGAAACTCTATGGGCAAAAAATCCAATCATGCTAAAGGTTGGTGTGGCCCAAACCGATCCTCTAGTGATTTTTATGGCTTAAATGCTCAAGCCAGAAATTTAGTGTGTCAATCATCTCAAGAGTCAAAATACCTAATAAACCTAAAAAAAAACCCTTTTAAAGGATTAAAAATTATTGATAAAAAAAAATTAAAAATCTCATTAATAATAAAACTAGCAGTTGCCCCAGTAGGTGCAAGGAGAGGCCGATAGGAGTATCGTTTGTTAATTATTAATTTGAAGTAATTTTAGTTTTTGAGATGAAGGGTATATCTATTCATATTGTTGAATTTTTCCCATATGATCCATTGTGATCTCATTGCCTCTGCTTAGTTTATCTCATCAATTTCCTCTTTCCATTATATTTGGCATCCTAGAGCAACAACTCTTGGAAACCACGATTGTTGAGCTATGGAGGGATGATTGTTCCTCTTCTCCAAGCTCTCACCTTGAGGAAAGTTGTAAGCCCAAAATTTTCAATTGTCAACTCATTTTCCTTGTGCACAATCAAGCTTGTTAGTTTGGGCAAGGTTCATCTCAAAAAATTAATGATGTGACCAATACCTACATTTATCCATTCAATTTGTTGTTTTTCCCCATAGCCCCTCTTATGGTATACTCGTGACTAGTTAATCACCTTGTTCTCCTTGTCGTTATGCTTGGAATCATCTTGCAACCACTTGAAAGCCACAATTTTTTCTACATGTGGAGGGATGGTAATCCTTTTCCTAAAGCCCAATTTCTTGGCATGCACTCATCTTACTTGCAAGTGGAAACACTTACAAGTATGGGTATTACTAATGCTGAAAAAGAAATGTTGCAATTAATATACCTCCTTATCCATTCATTTCATTGTCTTTTTTTTCATATGCTCACTTATAATGCGGCCACCTCCCATTAGTTGGTTGCTATCATTTCATTGTCATTCCTCTTCACCTTGCAACATTGTTTGGAAAGTGGAAAGTTTTGGCATCTAGAATGATGGTCATCCTCTTCTTCAAGGAAAAAGTTGAAAACCCCAAATTTGTTGACTATTCTTGCTTAAGCATGAATGCAATTGCAAGTTTGGGCATGACTCGTCTCAAAGTAACATTGTGACCATCACCTCTCTTATTAATTCTTGTTGTCTTTTCCCTACACGCTTCCTTGCATTGTGAAGCATGAATGCAATTGCAAGTTTGGGCATGATTCATCTCAAAGTGACATTGTGATTGACTAAATCCATTTAATAACAATGATCTCGTTGCACTTTCGTTTGGCCTCACATTGCAACAATTCTTGGAAATACTTGGAAACCACTAGTTTTTGGCATATAGAGAGACAATTGTCCTCTTTTCAAAGTCACCCATTCTAGGGAGTGTTGGAAACCACAAATTCATTTGGTGTCAACTCTTCTTCCTTGTGCCCAGGGAAGCCAGTGAGATTGGCCATAACTCGTCTCAAAAAAGTAGGTTGGGACTTTAGCATGGTCATTGACCACAAAAGTAGCACTAAAAATGAAAAAAATGGATTACTAGTTCTTACCAAAGTCAATGCTATTAATGATGGCAGTAGAGCCAATTTCCACAGTATGATGCTAAATACAATGTCAAAACTATAGCACCAATAAATTGTAAATTTCATGTCAAGTGAAATTTATAATGACACATTTAAATTAGAAGATGCAATAAATATGAGATGTGTCATAAGTATAGTTTTAGGGAGATGTGTCAAGACCAACATGGATAATAATGTTGCACAACGGGGTGTAATCAATATTGATTGGGAGGTATACTTCTAAAAGTGTAATCAATATTGATTGGGAGGTATACTTGTAAAACTGCACCAGTCAGTGTTTTAGATCTCTTGCCATTGAATGGTTTGCAGAAACTAGTTTTCTTGCTTTAAAATATATCAACGAATATTATGGATCTCTTCCATTTGAATGGTTTATTGTAGAACGAAGTTTCCTTGGTGGGCATCAATAATTTGTTGCACTGGTCTTATCATTTGGGCATATACTCGGATTATTTGAAATTTTGTGCATTCTCAAATATGTAAAAAAATGAATACATTAAAAAAGATAAAAACATATTCACTACAAAGGATTGTTGTATTCCCTGCAAGGTCTCCAAGTAATTTCATTCTGGTTCAATCACCCCAAAAATAGTTGTTAGTAACAATATCCATTTAGTAGTGGCATAGTCATCATAACATCTTCCTTATGAGCATAAATGTAGCATATTATCCAAACTATCAATAAAGCCAAGTAAGTTTCAGGAAAACTTAAAAGTATTTTAATAACTAATAACTTAAATTTCATTGTGTCGAAAGGAACTAAGAAAAGGATGTCTTGGTAGTAAGATATTATTTTCAGTTTTCTGCTAATATGTCAAAAAAACCAAAGCTTCACGTGACCAAGAAATGCCTTAAATATTATTAACTCAGACAACAATGCCTGTTGGTAACATCATCTTTGGAACCCTCCACAAATATGTAAGTAATAAATTATCAAAAATTCCACAAAATATTCCAATAAATCAAAAACTCTACCAAATATCCATTTCGCCAATCTCTACATGCTGGTTGTAGAGATAACAGCACGAGCTAATTTATCCCTTATTCTGCAAGCTAAAACCACTTGCCATAAACTACCTTCAATTATTTTGACTTCTCTTTGAATAGTTAGCTTTGTTGTCAATAAGAGCTTTGACAGTCTCTAAACCCATTGGATCTCCCTCTTCAATAACTTTCAAAACAGTGCTACCGCCTGTAAATAAATAGTATTTGACATTGTTCAATGCAGCTTCATAAAGGGCTGGATGAAGGCTGGCACAAAATGAAAACATTTTTAATGCTCTATTCATATGAAACACTTCCATGACATAAATACTATAGAGTTGGAAATATACCTTTTAAAAGTCTGAAGGGTATCACCACCTCCAAAGAATTTTTGAGCAGAACGATTTTTATCAATGACCTCATCCATTTTGCTTGTACCATGCCAAAAATGTGGCATGAGTCCCATCACAGCATTAACAAATATAGTCTTAGCTGAGTTCATTTCTTGTTTAACCTCATCTCTCTCAAATGAAACAGGATCAACATCAACAAGATACTTGTAAGTCTGGCCAGGAGCAAAGTCCTGCACACATCGACAAGGAAAGAATTTCACATCAGATCACATCATAGCTGATTGATATTTTAACTCCAACAGTTCTACAACTTCCAGAAAAGAAATCTGTAGTACAGACTTTGACATCAATCGTTCTAAACTTCCCTTCAAATCTACCTTCCAGAGTATCAGTTTCAACCAGAACCTGCAACTCTAGAATTTTTTTGTGCACCTTATCCTGTACTACCAGCTCTTTTGCTAGTTCAATATGTGATTCCTACACAAGAAAGGGAAAACGTAAAATAAGTAAAACAATACACCAACTCCACAGAGACATTTCAGACTGGAGGGAAAATTAATACATACCTCAACACCAGAAATTTTAACTCCACATTTAGCACATAGATAAGTATTGTAAAGGAGACCACCCAGAACCAACTTATCAACTTTCTTGTATATCTCTTTTAATGGACCAATCTTAGTATCATACTTTGCACCAGCAACAATTGCAACAAATGGTTTGCTGGGATTCAAGACAGATTGCACAGGATAAAGTTCACCCTGAGAAAGGATACAATGTCAGAAAATTCAAATTGTCAAATTGGCATCTTACAAAAATATGTCTTTTCATTGAAATAACAAGTCTCAAGAGAAGTAACAGGATTCCAAATAAATAAAGGAAAGAACACACCTGCATGCATAGTCCTGCATATGAGGGAAGGTATTTCGCAATATGGTATGTGGAACCATGAGGTTGCCATGAGCCAAATGCATCATTAACGTATACATCAGCTAGGGCAGAGAGCTGAATGACAAATCTATTAAGCTTATCTCCTTTGTCTTCTTCCCCCTGTTTCATGGAAGAGCCAAAATTATTATTAGGAAGAGATAATTGGCTTTAGAAGCTAAAGGAAATGACTATATTCAATCATATTCAGCTGATCCTTTAGCTTCGTCTCCTGTTTTCATGGAAGAACTAAAATTATTACCAGCATGAGATGTTTGGCTTCAGAAGTTATAAAGGAAATGGATATATTGAATCATATTTAGTTGATCAGTCATACCAGACACATTGGTTTACTAAATAATAGAGCTAGCTGAAACATAGAGGTCCACTCAATAAGTTTCAAGGCCCCCAGGTTCCTGTTCCTCCAGGCATTGGGTCCTACATCAAGAGACCAGCTAGTAGTAAAACCCAAAATGCCACTCATGAGTAAACAATGCATTGAACAACAATAGTGCATTGGGCACAGTGACAATCGACACTGGAACAAATCCAATTAAGAATGGCCAATTCTTTCTGAGCCCTTAGATTTTATATTAGTGAAACTATTTCAAAATATTTGATTATATATATATATATATATAATATGTAGATTGCAATATTTTATCTATGAATTACATTATCTATAATGATTATTTTGTTATTTTTTTTAAACATATATTAATATTATTTAATCTTATATTTTAAAATATTTTATTGATGATTTACATTAAATATTTTTAAATGTTATGTACTAACACAACCACATTATTAGCATTATTAGCATTTTAAAGAATTGAACTGACTGGAACAGTTATAGATGTACACTACTTGACCATTATAACTACTGGTGCAGGGAGTGTCCATATGTAAAGTTGGGATCTCAAGTGACCTGAAAATATCAACGACATAAAACATGAATAGCATTATAACTATTGGTGCAGGGAGTGTTGATATGTTGAGGTTGGGACCTCATGTGACGTCAAAATATCAAAATATGTAAGTTTTAGAATATGTCAACTTCACTTGAAGCTTGATGATGACCAACCAAGAACCCATATTCATATAATTATGAACAGTTTTGATATGTTGTACAGTTATGAAACATATTAATGGCATACAACAATAGAACAGTTAATATTTTTCTACAATGTATTATAATATAGTATTACAACCTACCAAAATTTCCAGAATTTGATTAGGCTTCGAATCTACTGCCAATAATGTTATTATCATTTTTCCTGCTACATTTATTGGGTGCTTTATTCGAATTAAAAATGTCAATAGTAATCAACTTTCAATATGGTTTTGACTTACTTTAGAGAAGTTGTTTTTTTAATTTACAGGTTGGAGGGTTGGGTGGGCAATTGCACCTGTTGAAATTGCATCTGCAATAAGAATATTCATGTAAAACTCACAGATTCAGCTGCGGCACCCTTTCAGGAAGCTGCTTTGATTTCCCTCCAAAGTGTGCCTGAATACTTTGAAAGTCTGAGAATGGTGAGCCAAAAAAGAACTGTTGTTCCTAAGTTTTCCAATCTATTGATCGAAAGTATGCCCCGAGTACACAAATAGAGAAGGTCTATAATCTTAGATCTTCCTCACATGCTATTGAAGACGTTGTAACCCATCACAAGCAAGAGCTAGTGGCAGGAGTCCCAACAATAAGAGCACACCGGAAACAAACACTAACAGTTCTAGTCAACAGTTTTTATGGCTTGTGCATTTCAACTCAACACAATGAATTTTATGCTCTTTAGTATGGCCAATTGTTCTAACAGAAAGGTCATAAGTATAGTCTTTTGCATCACAAAAATTCTCAAGATATCCAACTTAAGCCATCAAGGAAGAAGATGGGGAGAAGCTCCCATAATCCATTTACCTAAGTTACAGTTAATTCAACTGGATAGAGTTTCTGCTAATAAAGCCCATACACCTACCCTTAGTGTGTTTTCCAATCTATTGATCGAAAGTATGCCCCGAGTACACAAATAGAGAAGATCTATAATATTAGATCTTCCTCACATGCTATTGAAGACGTTGTAACCCATCACAAGCAAGAGCTAGTGGCAGGAGTCCCAACAATAAGAGCGCACCGGAAACAAACACTAACAGTTCTAGTCAACAGTTTTTATGGCTTGTGCATTTCAACTCAACACAATGAATTGTATGCTCTTTAGTATGGCCAACTGTTCTAACAGAAAGGTCATAAGTATAGTCTTTTGCATCACAAAAATTCTCAAGATATCCAACTCAAGCCATCAAGGAAGAAGATGGGGAGAAGCTCCCATAATCCATTTACCTAAGTTACAGTTAATTCAGCTGGATAGAGTTTCTGCTAATAAAGTCCATACACCTACCCTTAGTGTATTTTCAATCTGGGCATAATAAATTTACAAAGGGAAGATCTAGTACAGAGACTCTTTTTCCCCCTCGATATACTCCAACGCATGCAGAAATTGGAAACATGGATAGGGAAATGCACATTGATGGTCCAAGTAATGATGTTGATCTTGAAGCATTTAGAAATTAAAAATGGAATGAAAGTGAATCCAGTTATACAAATATTTCAAGAAGTAATGAAAGTATAAAGCAATAAAAAATGAACTAAAACCTTGAAAAATTATTCAATCTTTCTATTTGTTAGAGCTTCATTTTTATTTTTAATTATCTAAACCTGCATTGGAGGACTTGGGCACTTTTTGATGATCTTCCCTCTTTACCATAAAACTGTCTCTCTACTCAAAAGATGCCAGAAACAACAAACAGGTGTCCGTTTCATTTCGATCTTACCATTTTGTACTAAAAAAACGAATATATAAATTAAGCATCTCAGTTACTTCAGGGGATGTGATGGTACTTACCAGATTGGCAACCAGTGAACATTTTATAAAATATTTGCACCCAGAAAAATCCATCACCATAGCAGGGCTAAATGCAGCTCCGTCCTCTATTGCGCATATATTCAACAGCTAATTTGCATTGCACATTTATAGAAACATAAAGATTTTGTTAGCAGGGTTTCGACCGTATTCCATGGGCTATGGAGTTAAATGCATGGACCTGAAAGACTGTTGGGGCTGCAATAGATTCAAATGAAATGAAATTTATACCTCTCCTCTCGTTCTCTATCGTCCTCCCTGTGTGCGGGAGATGACGAGTCACAGAGTTCGTAAAATGTTGTGCCCGATTCATCTATAGATACTCTGCTCTGTACACTTGTGCCCAATAATCCCATCTATTTTTTCTCAAAATAGAACCGTCCTCCACTTTATCCTCATCCTCATGATTTAAACCACTCTGGTTCCCATTTCTCAAGCTACAACGATGCCGAGATACCGAGCCATTAATTAATGGAGTTTTTATGGGTTTAATGTGACTTCAAAACAAAGATAAAATACCCAACCACCACTCTACCCACCACTCTGTGCAACTTCCATATAAGCAAAATTCACTGTATCTGCTCAATCTCAATCTCCCTTCCTGTCAAAAATATAAAGCAAAATAAAATGTTAAACATGCCAATAAATTCATAATTCATTACATTACACAAATTAAGGAGTCGTCCATTGCAAAAGGAGTATTAGAAATCCAGTTGAAGCCGCTATTTGGCATTCATTTTTTCCTGTTTGCCTAGATTATTGGAATGCCTTGGTTTCTGAACTTTTTGAAGCACATCATTCTTCTGAAAATTCTGCTGCTAAAGATATGGGCAAGGCCGATTGCACTCTTGATTCAAACATGCCTGATACAAAGGAGAAAGAAAAGGTTTATCCATGTGCAACCTATTTCTTAATATGCTTAAGTGTAAATAGCGTCTAAATGCCTATTCATATCAGCATCACCAAATAATTTACTTCTTTATTCCGTCTTTCTTGATTTAACTTTTTCTTTGTACCATGCACTTTTATGTGCCTTTCTTCTTTCTAGACACTTCGAAATAGTGACAAGGGTGATGACATCATGGATTTCAACGTGGCTGATGCCAAGGAGACAGACAAGGTTTGTTGGTCTTTTGTTATACAACTTTATAATATGCTATAATGTTTATTCCATGAAGCTATCTATTTTCTGTTTTCTGTTTTAAGTGTCTTATCATCAGTTTATGTAGTTCCCTCTTTGTCAATGTTAGAAAGGCAGGTTTTCTTAGCATGTTTATTACCTATTGTTGCTTCTTGAAATTCAAAGCATTAAATTACAACACGTCTTTTCGGTGGGATAGTCAACTTATGATCTTTAATTGACTCATGCCTGTGTCAACTTGAGTTTATGGTTCATCTTTTCGGGGCTAGTATTGAGTTCAGCTACGAGATTGTCAAATGGTATTGATAAGTATTGTTTTTTGTCAGGACATCTTTATGCTAATAAACTTATAAAATTGATAAATTCTTGCGCAGATGGACTTGGCAACCATTCTTGCAGTTGCTTCGATTGGGAAGAAATAAAGTGGAAATTTCCAAGGATATGGAATTTGAAGAAGAAAATAAGCAACTTATTCAGAATACAGAGCATGATAAATGCAATCAGCAGACACCTGAAAAGGATATTAGTATTTTCAGAGAGAAAAACAATAAGGCAGATGCTTTAAAGGACAAGGGAAAGCAGGAAACAACTATACAAGCAGTTAAGGGAATAGGGAAAATCGTCAAGGGTGATTTATGTATCCAGAGGATAGATAGACCTGGTATGTCTGGTCTATCTGAAGAATGTCTAATTTGATAGGGTTGAGGTCAGATAGGTCTAATATTGTTTAAATGATGTCTTTCTTTTGCATTGTGTCTTCCATTTCTTGCTTCTGATGATTCTGCTTTTATTAATATAGTTCTTTACGATCCAGATTCAAATGTTCCAACAAAGGCCACCACAAGAAGTAATCCTCCAAGCACCTGTCTCTATGACAGGAGTGTCCTCAACAGAGAACAGTGCAGAATCACTGCAGGTGATACCAAATGTGCTCTAGTTTGAGATCTTAACTAATGTGAAAAACGTTATAAAACTGTGGCTTTAACATTGTTCATGTAAGCTGTAAGAGAACCATGGGTGTTGTTTTCTTTAATGACTTTATCCAAACAACAAAACGGTGCTATTTGGTTGATAGTAATTACATCATGGATTCTTAATATTCAGCCTTTTTAGTAAGACTTAAAATTGTTTGGTGAAATGCTTTCGTTTGTGATTTGCTGTGAAGAATGTTAAAAGCTGTTGGTTTGACATATTTTATCTATTTGTAAAGAGAACTCTTGGTGGTGCTTTTCATTGTATACCATTGCACCAAACCATCTTTGCTTAGCTATTACCAAGGCTATTATCATTTAAACCTTGTATTTATTCGATATTAAAAGATCTGTAAAAGACTAAAAGTTCTGATGCGAAAGAAATTTAGTTTGAGTGAGGCATGATGATCTTTGTAATCACAATGATGACTTGGTAAAGGAACATTTTAGTTGTCCTTAGTTCAAGGATGAGTTGTTTTGTCTTATGTTTGTGAGAACTTTAACCACTTTAACATATACCCAAAATACAAAGATTGTAGCCTGAAGAATAGTCTTTAATTACAAACTTCTCTATTTTGGTTTACCTTTCACTTCACTTGAGTTTTAGCTATTACACTGTGTGCTAATTGCATGCTCAAATATTTTCTTCAGCTTCCCTCATTTATATTCCCCACACACCAGTCACGGAAGCGCTGTGCAACACATGTGTATATAACCCACTTCATTGATTGCCAGCGGCAGATGAAATCTAACCCCTTGTGGGCTGCTTCCTATGGAAACTCAACTGGTCTATATGGAAATGGTTTAGTAGGAACATCTGCAAGTACTTCTCTGGCACCTGGAGGTAGATCCCATGAGTTACCTTCAACTTGTCTTAAGGATAAAGGAAATGCTGATGTAAATTCTATTCCTGCAAATGTAAATGGAGCAAAGAATAGGGAAAGTAATGCATGCATGGATGCACTGGAAATAAAGTCTAATTCACAACAACAAACTCAACCATCACAGAAAAAGAGCCCAATATTTCAGGTATGGTGGAAATTTGAATTAATGTAATGGATTGATAAAAAACTAACTCATTTATCGGTGTAATATTTTCCTGTTTCTTAAGAATGGATCTATTTTTCGATGCCTTTCTTTAGTGCAACTTACATTATTAGCGATTAGTGTTGGGTTGTGTAACACAACGAAGGAAATGTTTTAATGCTTCTGACTATGTTGTCTCTTGTGATGCCTATCCCTCATCATATAGTCCCGATTAACAGGTGTTATTTGATGGGAGTGTATTTGCAAAATCTTGTGCATTGCGAGTTTCTGAGCTCAATAACTTAGTGCAAATTCATCTGACAGCCTACTTTCCATAATCCCTTTCTCTATATCACACCTTCTCTTTTGGAACAACATACGGTGGACCTCTATAGTACCAATGGTTGATGGTTCATTCTTGAGCAATAACTCTGATAGACAACACTACATATTTTTTCAAATTTTTTAATATATCAATGAGATTTCGTCTTTATGGAATTTCTCTTATAACAATGCACAATCTTTTGCAGTTTCCACATACTTATAATCACACATTCTATGAACCTCATATGATGTCTCAATAGTTGGCTAATCCAACCTCAGTAACCACTGGTCAAAAGCAGCCAAAGAATTCTCAGGGCCTTGGCAGTTTTCCTCCCTCGGAATCTTCCCAGCTGCAACATCAACATGCAATCTCATCATCACAAACAAGAGCTGTATCGTAGAATTCAAGCCATATGAATGAAAAGAACATTCCAGCAGATAACAGATCGGCTGCAAAAGCACAGCTTCCAATGGTTCAAAGAAATGCATATGGCCAAAACTTTCCTTCAGGGCAGGTCTCAAGTTTGAATTCTCAATCTACAGAAGTTGCTAGTTGCGCACCTACATTGCCAGTTCATTCTCAGGAATTTGGCTTGATAACAGCCTTTGGAGTAAAGCAAATGTTCCTTAACCTCATCTCCTCTTTTTCTTATCCATCACCATAGCATGACTAAATGCAGCTCCCTGCCTCTAGTGCGCATATATTCAACAATGCATCAGCATTGCACATTTTATAGAAACATAAAGCATCTGCTAACAGGGCTATGGAGTTAAATGCATGGACCTGAAAGACTTAAATGGGCTGCAAAAGATCCAAATGAAATGAAATTTATACCTCTCCTAAAGCATCTGCTAACAAATGAAATGAAGACACATTGGTTTACTAAATAATAGAGCTAGCTGAAACATAGAGGTCCACTCAATAAGTTTCAAGGCCCCCAGGTTCCTGTTCCTCCAGGCATTGGGTCCTACATCAAGAGACCAGCTAGTAGTAAAACCCAAAATGCCACTCATGAGTAAACAATGCATTGAACAAAAATAGTGCATTGGGCACAGTGACAATCGACACTGGAACAAATCCAATTAAGAATGGCCAATTCTTTCTGAGCCCTTAGATTTTATATTAGTGAAACTATTTCAAAATATTTGATTATATATATATATATATATATATAATATGTAGATTGCAATATTTTATCTATGAATTACATTATCTATAATGATTATTTTGTTATTTTTTTTAAACATATATTAATATTATTTAATCTTATATTTTAAAATATTTTATTGATGATTTACATTAAATATTTTTAAATGTTATGTACTAACACAACCACATTATTAGCATTATTAGCATTTTAAAGAATTGAACTGACTGGAACAGTTATAGATGTACACTACTTGACCATTATAACTACTGGTGCAGGGAGTGTCCATATGTAAAGTTGGGATCTCAAGTGACCTGAAAATATCAACGACATAAAACATGAATAGCATTATAACTATTGGTGCAGGGAGTGTTGATATGTTGAGGTTGGGACCTCATGTGACGTCAAAATATCAAAATATGTAAGTTTTAGAATATGTCAACTTCACTTGAAGCTTGATGATGACCAACCAAGAACCCATATTCATATAATTATGAACAGTTTTGATATTTTGTACAGTTATGAAACATATTAATGGCATACAACAATAGAACAGTTAATATTTTTCTACAATGTATTATAATATAGTATTACAACCTACCAAAATTTCAGAATTTGATTAGGCTTGAATCTTTGATAATGTTTTGCTACATTTCTTGGGTGCTTTATTGAATTAAAAATGTCATTAGTATCAACTTTCAATATGATTTTGACACTTACTTTAAGAAGTTGTTTTTGATTCTGAGGTTGGAGGTTGGGTGGGCAATTCTTTTGTTGAGTACATCTGCAATAAGGAATATTCATGTAAAACTCACAGATTCAGTTCCGGCACCCTTTCAGGAAGCTGCTTTGGTTGCCCTCCAAAGTGTGCCTGAATACTTCGAAAGTCTGAGAATGGTGAGCCAAAAAGAACTGTTGTTCCTAATTTTTCCAATCTAGTAATTAGAAATTATGCCAGAGTACACAAATGAGAGAAGGTCACATAATCATTGGGAATCTTCCTCACATCTTTATTAAGCGTTGTAACCCATCACAAACAGAGCTAGTGGCGAGGAGTCCCAACAATGAAGCGCCTTGGAAACAACACTAGGTTCTAGTCAACGAGGTTTATCGCTTGTGCATTTCAGAAGTGAACACAAGGCAATTTATGCTCTTTAGTATGGCCAATTTGTTTAGCAGAAGGTCATGAGTATAGTCTTGCATCACAAGATTCTCAAGATATCCAACAGAAAGCCATCAGAAGAAGATGGGGAGAAGCTCCCATAATCATTTACCTAAGTTCTGATTAATTCAGGTAGGATAGGTTTACCGCTATCCAGCCATACACCTACCCTTAGTGTGTTTTAATCTATTGATCGAAAGTATGCAGAGTACACAAATGAAAGATCTGTATCTTGAATCTTCCTCACTTGGTTTATTGAAGACGTTGTAACCCATCACAAGCAAGAGCTAGTGGCAGGAGTCCCAACAATAAGAGCGCACCGGAAACAAACACTAACAGTTCTAGTCAACATTTTTTATGGCTTGTGCATTTCAACTCAACATAATGAATTTTATGCTCTTTAGTATGGCCAACTGTTCTAACAGAAAGGTCATAAGTATAGTCTTTTCCATCACAAAAATTCTCAAGATATCCAACTTAAGCCATCAAGGAAGAAGATGGGGAGAAGCTCCCATAATCCATTTACCTAAGTTACAGTTAATTCAACTGGATAGAGTTTCTGCTAATAAATTCCATACACCTACCCTTAGTGTATTTTCAATCTGGGCATAATAAATTTACGAAGGGAAGATCTAGTACAGAGACTCTTTTTCCCCCTCGATATACTCCAACGCATGCAGAAATTGGAAACATGGATAGGGAAATGCACATTGATGGTCCAAGTAATGATGTTGATCTTGAAGCATTTAGAAATTAAAAATGGAATGAAAGTGAATCCAGTTATACAAATATTTCAAGAAGTAATGAAAGTATAAAGCAATAAAAAATGAACTAAAACCTTGAAAAATTATTCAATCTTTCTATTTGTTAGAGCTTCATTTTTATTTTTAATTATCTAAACCTGCATTGGAGGACTTGGGCACTTTTTGATGATCTTCCCTCTTTACCATAAAACTGTCTCTCTACTCAAAAGATGCCAGAAACAACAAACAGGTGTCCATTTCATTTCGATCTCACCATTTTGTACTAAAAAAACGAATATATAAATTAAGCATCTCAGTTACTTCAGGGGATGTGATGGTACTTACCAGATTGGCAACCAGTGAACATTTTATAAAATATTTGCACCCAGAAAAATCCATCACCATAGCAGGGCTAAATGCAGCTCCGTCCTCTATTGCGCATATATTCAACAGCTAATTTGCATTGCACATTTATAGAAACATAAAGATTTTGTTAGCAGGGTTTCGACCGTATTCCATGGGCTATGGAGTTAAATGCATGGACCTGAAAGACTGTTGGGGCTGCAATAGATTCAAATGAAATGAAATTTATACCTCTCCTCTCGTTCTCTATCGTCCTCCCTGTGTGCGGGAGATGACGAGTCACAGAGTTCGTAAAATGTTGTGCCCGATTCATCTATAGATACTCTGCTCTGTACACTTGTGCCCAATAATCCCATCTATTTTTTCTCAAAATAGAACCGTCCTCCACTTTATCCTCATCCTCATGATTTAAACCACTCTGGTTCCCATTTCTCAAGCTACAACGATGCCGAGATACCGAGCCATTAATTAATGGAGTTTTTATGGGTTTAATGTGACTTCAAAACAAAGATAAAATACCCAACCACCACTCTACCCACCACTCTGTGCAACTTCCATATAAGAAAAATTCACTGTATCTGCTCAATCTCAATTTCCCTGCCTGTCAAAAATACAAAGCAAAATAAAATGTTAAACATGCCAATAAATTCATAATTCATTACATTACACAAATTAAGGAGTCGTCCATTGCAAAAGGAGTATTAGAAATCCAGTTGAAGCCGCTATTTGGCATTCATTTTTTCCTGTTTGCCTAGATTATTGGAATGCCTTGGTTTCTGAACTTTTTGAAGCACATCATTCTTCTGAAAATTCTGCTGCTAAAGATATGGGCAAGGCCGATTGCACTCTTGATTCAAACATGCCTGATACAAAGGAGAAAGAAAAGGTTTATCCATGTGCAACCTATTTCTTAATATGCTTAAGTGTAAATAGCGTCTAAATGCCTATTCATATCAGCATCACCAAATAATTTACTTCTTTATTCCGTCTTTCTTGATTTAACTTTTTCTTTGTACCATGCACTTTTATGTGCCTTTCTTCTTTCTAGACACTTCGAAATAGTGACAAGGGTGATGACATCATGGATTTCAACGTGGCTGATGCCAAGGAGACAGACAAGGTTTGTTGGTCTTTTGTTATACAACTTTATAATATGCTATAATGTTTATTCCATGAAGCTATCTATTTTCTGTTTTCTGTTTTAAGTGTCTTATCATCACGGCAGTTTATGTGGTTCCTCCTGTCAATGTTAGAAGCAGTTTTCTTAGCAGCTGTTTATTACCTATTGTTGCTTCTTGAAATTCAAACAGTAAAGTACAACACGTCTTTCTGATTAGGATAGTCAACTTATGATCTTTAATTGACTCATGCTATTGTCAACTTGGAGTTTATGGTTCATCTTTTCGGGGCTAGTATTGAGTTCAGAACTCTGAATTGTCAAATGGTATTGATAAGTGTATTTTTTTGTCAGGACATCTTTATGCTAATAAACTTATAAAATTGATAAGTGCTTGCTTCGCAGATGGACTTGGCAACCATTCTTGCAGCAGAAGTTGCTTCAGTAGGGGAGAGAAATAAAGTGGAAATTTCCAAGGATATGGAATTTGAAGAAGAAAATAAGCAACTTATTCAGAATACAGAGCATGATAAATGCAATCAGCAGACACCTGAAAAGGATATTAGTATTTTCAGAGAGAAAAACAATAAGGCAGATGCTTTAAAGGACAAGGGAAAGCAGGAAACAACTAAACAAGCAGTTAAGGGAACAGGGAAAATCGTCAAGGGTGATTTATGTATCCAGAGGATAGATAGACCTGGTATGTCTGGTCTATCTGAAGAATGTCTAATTTGATAGGGTTGAGGTCAGATAGGTCTAATATTGTTTAAATGATGTCTTTATTTTGCATTGTGTCTTCCATTTCTTACTTCTGATGATTCTGCTTTTATTAATATAGTTCTTTACGATCCAGATTCAAATGTTCCAACAAAGGCCACCACAAGAAGTAATCCTCCAAGCACCTGTCTCTATGACAGGAGTGTCCTCAACAGGGAACAGTGCAGAAGCACTACAGGTGATACCAAATGTGCTCTAGTTTGAGATCTTAACTAATGTGAAAAACGTTATAAAACTGTGGCTTTAACATTGTTCATGTAAGCTGTAAGAGAACCATGGGTGTTGTTTTCTTTCAGAGCATCCCAGCAAACAGTGCTATTTGGTTATTAGTAATTACATCATGGATTCTTAATATTCAAGCCTTTTAGCATCAAAGACTTAAAATTGTTTGGTGAAATGCTTTAGTTTGTGATTTTATGTGAAGAATGTTAGAAACTGTTGGTTTGACATATTTTTATCTAAACTGTAAGAGAACTCTGGTGGTGCTTTTCATTGTATACCATTGCACCAAACAATGTTGCTTCGCTATTACATCATCTATTATCATTTAAGCCTTGTGACATTCGATATTAAAAGATCTGTAAAAGACTAAAAGTTACAGTCTAAAGAAATTTAGTTTGAGAGTGAGGCATGATGATCTGTAATCACAATGATGACTTGGTAAAGGAACATTTTAGTTGTCCTTGGATTCAAGGATCAGCTGTTTGTCTTATGTTTGTGAGAACTTTAACATGCTTTTAAGAATACAGAGATTGTAGCCTGAAGAATAGTCTTTAATTACAAACTTCTCTATTTTGGTTTACCTTTCACTTCACTTGAGTTTTAGCTATTACACTGTGTGCTAATTGCATGCTCAAATCTTTTCTGCAGCTTCCCTCATTTCTATTCCCCACACACCAGTCACGGAAGCGCTGTGCAACACATGTGTATATAACCCACTTCATTGATTGCCAGCGGCAGATGAAATCTAACCCCTTGTGGGCTACTTCCTATGGAAACTCAACTGGTCTATATAAAAATGGTTTAGTAGGAACATCTGCAAGAACTGCTCTGGCACCTGGAGGTAGATCCCATGAGTTACCTTCGACTTGTCTTAAGGATAAAGGAAATGCTGATGTAAATTCTATTCCTGCAAATGTAAATGGAGCAAAGAATAGGGAAAGTAATGCATGCATGGATGCACTGGAAATAAAGTCTAATTCACAACAACAAACTCAACCATCACAGAAAAAGAGCCCAATATTTCAGGTATGGTGGAAATTTAAGTTGAAATATAATGGACTGTTGACTAATAACAAACTGCATCGGTGTAATATTTCCTTTTCTTCTGCAGAATGGATCTATTTTCAGTCTGCCTTTTACTGGTGCAACTTCTGTCAGTGGCAGTAGTGTAGGAGATGGTAACACAACAGAAGGAAATGTTTTGGTAACTGCAGCTATGTTGTCTACTGGCAGTACTACATCTACATGCACTTCTTCAGTCAGTGGTGCTGGGAACAATTTATTTGATGGGAGTGTTGCAAATGCTGCAGTTTTACAGGCTCAACTACTTAATTTTGTCATCCAGCAACCTACTTTCCCTTTCTCTATATCACCTGCTCTCTTTGGAACAACATACAGTGGACCTCTAGTACCACAGCAGGTTGATGGTTCATTCTTGAGCAATAACTCTGATAGACAACACTACATATTTTTTCAAATTTTTTAATATATCAATGAGATTTCGTCTTTATGGAATTTCTCTTATAACAATGCACAATCTTTTGCAGTTGCCACATACTTATAATCACACATTCTATGAACCTCATATGATGTCTCAACAGTTGGCTAATCCAACCTCAGTAACCACTGGTCAAAAGCAGCCAAAGAATTCTCAGGGCCTTGGCAGTTTTCCTCCCTCGGAATCTTCCCAGCTGCAACATCAACATGCAATCTCATCATCACAAAATGGAGCTGTATCGCAGAATTCAAGCCATATGAATGAAAAGAACATTCCAGCAGATAACAGATCGGCTGCAAAAGCACAACTTCCAATGGTTCAAAGAAATGCATATGGCCAAAACTTTCCTTCAGGGCAGGTCTCAAGTTTGAATTCTCAATCTACAGAAGTTGCTAGTTGCGCACCTACATTGCCAGTTCATTCTCAGGAATTTGGCTTGATAACAGCCTTTGGAGTAAAGCAAATGTTCCTTAACCTCATCTCCTCTTTTTCTTATCCATCACCATAGCATGACTAAATGCAGCTCCCTGCCTCTAGTGCGCATATATTCAACAACACATCAGCATTGCACATTTTATAGAAACATAAAGCATCTGCTAACAGGGCTATGGAGTTAAATGCATGGACCTGAAAGACTTAAATGGGCTGCAAAAGATCCAAATGAAATGAAATTTATACCTCTCCTAAAGCATCTGCTAACAAATGAAATGAAATTTAACAGGGCTTCGACCGTATTACATGGGCTATGGAGTTAAATGCATGGACCTAAAACGATTTTGGCGACAAGGCTATGGAGTTAAATGCATGGACCTGAAAGACTTTTGGCAACCAGGGGATGTGATGGTACTCACCACATTGGAAACCAGTGGAAATTTTATAAAATATTTGCACCCAGAAAAATCCATCACCATAGCAAGGTTAACTGCAGCTCCCTCCCTCTATTGCTCATATATTCAACATTGCATCTGCATTGCACATTTATAGAAAAATAAATCATCTGCTAACAGGGCTTCAATCGTATTACATGGGCTATGGAGTTAAATGCATGGACATGAAAGACTTTTGGGCTGCGATAGATTCAAACGAAATGAAAGTTAAATCTCTCCTAAAGCATCTGCTAACAGGGCTTCGACCGTATTACTTGGGCTATGGACTTAAATGCATGGACTTGAAAGATTTTTGGGACTGCAATACATTCAAATGAAATGAAACTCATACCTCTCCTCTCGTCCTATCTGTGTATGAGAGATGATCAGCCATAGAGTTCGGAAATATTTTTCCCAATTCATCTATAGATGCTCTGCTCTGTACACTTGACCATAATGTATGAATAACCCCATCTATTTTTCCTCAAAATAGTTCTGTCCTCCCTTTCATCCTGATCCGTTTGATTCAAACCACTGTGGTTCCCATTTCTCAAGCAACAACAAAAAAAACACAAATATGTAATATCCAAACACAAATATGAGATACCCAGCTCGGAATTGATGGAGTTTTCATGGGTTTAATGTGAATTCAAAACAAGGGTAAAAAACCCACCCACCTAAGTTCAACCGGCAAAGACTCCAACCGGACAGACAGAAAGACAGAGAATTAGACCTGGGACCAGACCACTCTCTGCAAATTCCATATGAATGCAACCATATGAGCAAAATTCAAATGAAATAAAACGCATACCTCTCCTCTCGTCCTCTGTGTGAGAGATGATCAGTCACAGAGTTCGGAAAATGTTGTGCCCAATTCTGCTCTGTACACTAACGGGGCATACAGACAGATAATTAGACCTGGGGACCAGACCACTCTGTGCAATTTCCATATGAATGCGACCATTTGAGTAAAATTCATTGTATCTTCTCAATCTCAATGTCCTTGCCTATCAAAAATACGAAGGAAAAACCAAAATTAAATGTCAAACACTGCAAATAAATCCATAATTTCTTAAATTACACAATTACACAAATTAAGGAGTCGTCCATTATATCCATAATTTCTTAGAACCCATGACATGTATGCCCAGAACATTACCTTAATCTCACCTCCTCTTTTTTCTTTTCAGTTTCTTCAAACAAGAAATCGAACATTTCATTTTCATTTCCAAACCAGAAATCGAAATAAACATAAACGTTCATAGAAAGGAGCATAATAAAATCAAACAGTAATAGACATTAACGAAGCCAAAGAAAAGCAGAGCATGGCCATGCTCAATCAACGAAAAGCGAGCATAAAATCGTATGCAGAACAGAACCAAAGCAAGTGAAAACAAATGAAATGTGAACAGAGGAAATAAAACTCCAACTCGTCCCTCTCCCTATATATCCCTATACCCGGTAGCACTTGAAGCAGAGGCTCATGGTGGCCGGACTTCCGAAGAAGCCACAGTTGTTGGCACAATGTATGAGCCCTTCTGGGACCTGACACCCGGATCCTCCTGGTTACAACTCTCCTCGGCCATTATATTCAAGAGCTCTCGAGTTCGAATCCAAGGCAACAAACAAGGAAAAGGAAAAAGCCAAGAAATCACAAAAGCACTTGCAGATCTGCGGAAATTGCAACACGTCGGCGTCTCAGCACTATCTTCATGGGAAACATGGGAGATTCATTGTTTCTGGACTGCAACAGCTGTCAGCGAGGGGTTAAAATTATCAGAGAACAGGTGTCAGCTGCACAATAAAAATGTTGACGATGAAAATCTGTATCTGTTTCAAAAGAGAAGGCCTATCGGCCTAAATATTTAATATTTAATTTTAGTTAAATATTTTTTTTTTCAATAAATTCATAAGTTTTTAGAAATTTTAAATTTTATTTTCATTTATTTTATTATTTAACATATTATCCAATTTATTTTTCAAATCTTTTATTTATTTTCTTTTTATTTTAAATAAATTTAACATATATATATATAATTTTTTCACAATATTTACAACACATCACCATCATAAAAAAAAAAATAATAATAATAAAATACATTTTAAAATTGTTAGAACCTAATATTCATAAAACATAAATACTTTTTAATTAATTGACGATCTTTTGAAGTCATTAAACCCTAAATTCCTATAACTAAACCAGGTTATCCGCGCATATAATGAATGTCCCGCCATATATAGTGCTACTTGCAACTTACATGTGCACAATAATAAATAAATATTCTTTAGAAATCTTTGTAATAAATAAATATATTTTAAAAATCTTTTTGGCATTTTGTATTCTGTTTTAATCATATCATTTTTTTTGAGTGGCGTAAAACGTCAAGCACGTCTCCATCTCCATCTATCCGTTTGAACTTCAACGGCTTTTGAAAAAATGTGCTAATGACTCTTTTGGAAAAATAAAAACTCAAAAATATATTTGATGATGACGATGATAGCTAATGTCTATTGAGACTAATTTTTGGTTTATTTGACTTAAAAAGAATAGTTATTTAATTTGATTTAAAATTTTATTTTTATGCTCAAAAAGCTTGGACAGAAGCCTCCAATCTCACTATAATTTTGACATCTTAAAAACCTAAAAAAATCAATATTGCAACAAAAAAAAATACTTACAAACCCAAAAAATCTACTAATGATCTTTTCCAAAAAATACCAACTCAAAAAATACGTTTACATACTTGCAAACCTATCGCGAAAAAAAGCTTAGACTTCAAATACAGGCAAAATGCCTTATTTCCCGTCAAATTCCATCACTACTTCCATATCTTTCTCGTGGACGGAGATCTGAGTGCAGGGACATTTAAACTCTGATTAATTTATGGCAAATTGAGCAGCCTGGATGAGTACCTAAAGCATTAGAAAAACAAATACTCCACACGTGGTACAGTACCATAGGGGCAAGTTTTGGTGCCCAAAACCTGACCGTCCTTATTGTTCATTCATAAAACAGCTTGTGTAACATAGCACGTCAACGTATGCAGGCCACTTGGTTAAATAAAATTCGGAAATCTGCGATTCGTAAGCAAAATCTAAAATGATTGTTGATAGCATCATTCTGGAAGTACTTGGACGCTCCAATGAAATGTCCTGAAATTTTGGTGATATGCCACCTTCTTCCACTTTGTCTATAACTAAAATATGAGCTTATAAGTCTAAAATGGTGATTTGTCTATCACTAAAATTGTGATTAATATATAGTTAAAAATATCAATATTATTATGTATATATAAATATCTTAAAAGATTTTATTGTTTATGAATTTATTAAGAATATTTTAGTTTCTTTACGGTTGTATTTCAAATTTCTGTCCATGACAAGATATCTGCAACTTAGTTCAAGATATTTTGAACCTCCGATAGAGTTTACCGCTAGTGGGCTCAAAAGTCGTTACTTTTGGAGGCGCTTAAAGTGAAGAACCCTTCTTCGATACACGACGCACACGTATAATTTGTATGGTCATAAAGTCTAGTAGATGCCTTCTGTGAATACAGTTGATGTAAAAAGATATGATTTGTTAATAACAATTGAGTTAATATCCAATGTTTAGTTAAAAAAATTTATAATAATTAAAATTAAATTATTTATAGATATTATTACAAAATATAATTAAATATAAATTATTTTTATTTTTAAGAAATTAAATTTTATAATTTATTTAATTAATTAATATTATTTTATTTTATTTTAATTATAAAATTCTAATAACAAAACAATTTAATATTCTGACCTGGAATTTTTTTAATATTATATAAAATTGAAATTTTATTATGAAGAATATTGAAAGCGAATCAATTATGAACTGGATTTTTTTAACTAACCTTAATTTAGGATTACTATCAAATTAATACCATATGTAATAAGTAAAATAATACTCAACGAAGGTTATGAATGTTGTCATGAACATAATGGTTCTATATTATTTGGTAGCTAACCACTTCAATTTTTTTTTATTATCAATTTGGCACATGGTGTAAATTATAATAAGGATGTAATGTTAAGTTATTATTTTTTTAATTTTATTGGCCAGGGTTTTTATTTCAATTTAAAGTGGATAAGGATATTTTAACTAGAGAATATGATTTTTTTCAAGTATGAAAATACTTTTTGTTTATATTATGTACCAGAGCAAAATTATATGGAAAAAACGTCCATATGAGACATTTTCTGTGATTAGACAAAGTTGAAGCAAGCCTCTTACAATCATTATACATGGGAAAAACAAAGTTCTTCGAAACAAAAGTTAAACAATACCAAGTTTCTTTACAGACAGTTCAAACAGCTAGCAGATAAAACTGTAATGAAGACTGTACAGTAGTTCTCCCGCTGTCTTAAAACAAAAATCATAACATAAAACAGTTCTATTGAGAGATCTTGTATTACAAAGATCATTAACAAAAATGAGATGGTGCAAAAGGTTCGAAAGAAAAGGTAGCCAGGTTGACTACCGCCCTTTCAGTCCGACATTAAGTTAAACAAAAACAGGGAGACATTCATAAATACACCAGCAATTAAGCTAATTTGATCATCCCCTCTGCACCTATTCCATGAGCATGAATGGGTTCATAGTTCATATAAACAAAGGTGCCCTCGAATCCTCTTTTTGATAAATGGTTAGCTTCCTCATTTTTCTCCTTGTAGACATGGCAAAAAGAGATGAACGTGAAATTATTCTTCAAAACATGGATGCACTTGATCCAGTGAGTGACCAAACCAGGATTTAGATTGGATTTTTTGTTCATATGATCAATAAGGATCTTAGAATCCCCAAAAACCCATAATCTATCCACATATAGATGAGTTGCCACCCATAAAAGTCCCCATAAAGCTATTCACTCCGCTCTCATATTCGAACTATTCCCTCCATTCCAATAGAATTTATAATGACATGAGGGTGACATGAGGGTGACAGCATAAGCCATACCCCACACCCGAAAATTGAGTTCTGAGTAGCCCCATCAAAATATCCAACTGGGAAATGAAATTCATGTGGTCTCAGTCTCCTGGATAAATCTGTCCTTTCTGGAGAGCAAGGTCTTCCCTTAAAAAGCTTTCTGTTTCTGTTGCACCATATAAACCAATGATACAGAATAGGAAATATGCGTAGTTTTAATGTTTGCCAACAATTATAATGTATTACAAAATTTGTTAGTTGCATTGGCTTTTAATAAATTTTAAAAAATATATTTGTGCTAAGTGGCTCCCCCTACCAATTTCCTAGTCACTAGAGATTATTCAAATTCTAGTAAGTTCCTTCATAATAAGTTCGTCATTATTATTTATAACATTCATTTATATATAGAGAAAGTTTATTTAGCAAAATGGTTGATTACTTTTAATAAATTTAAAAAATTATATTTCTGTCACGTGGCTCCCTACCCACCAATTTCCTAGGGATTTGACATTATTTTAATTCTAATACGTTCCTTGTTATTATTTATAACATTCATTTATATACAAGCAAATTTTATTTAGAAAAATGGTCAATTTTACAATAAGATGTGTAATTACTTTTCTTCTTAAGTTAAAGTTGACCCATAACCTTTTTATACATCATTAATCAGGTAAATGTGTGCATTAGTAAGACATTCTTCGTGTTGTAATAATTTTTTTTTTGTTATGTTTATGAAGCCTTCCACTATATCAACCACATTAATATTTCTAATGTCATTGTACTAAATTACATAGGAATATGAGCTTATTTTAGAACTTCTTGTTATGGTAAATCTAATACAATTATTAATGGATTTGTGATTTAGATTTATAGGAATGAGTTTTGATAATTAATGGTATTTTTATGTAATGTGATATATTTGAAATTTTGATAATTTTGATATTTTTTGTAATTTGATTTGTTTAAAGTTATTGTGTTTTAATTAGAAGACATTTTTAGAGGAAAAATATTAATTTTCAAATAGGTCTATATATATGAATTTTAGATGGAAAGAGTTTTGTTGATTTTTTTTTTTAATTGAGGGTTTAGATTGATTCTCAAGAGAATATGTTCAACATATGCTTAGTCTAATGTTGATCAACAATTATAGTCTATTATAGACTTTGTTAGGTTGCATTAACTTTTAATAAATATAAAAAATTATATTTGTGTCAGGTGGCTCTTCCCCACCACTTTCATAGGATTTGAGATTATTCCAATTCTAATAAGCTTCTCCATGATAAGTTCTCATTTATTATTTATAACAATCATTTATTATATATAAAAAAATTATATTTGTGTCAGGTGGCTCCACACTCACCAATTTCCTAGAAATTTGAGATTATTCTAATTCTAATAACTTCCTCATTATTACTTATAACATTCATTTATATATGAAAATTTTATTTAGAAAAAAAATAGTCCATTTTATAATAAGATGTATAATTTTTTTTTTGATAAGTTAAAATCTACCTACAATTTTTTTACACATGCTTAATTATGTAAATGTGTGCATTATTAAAACGTTATTCTGGTTGCAAATTATTTTTTGGTTATATATATATATATATATATATATATATATATATATATATATATATAAAGCCTTATCACATCTAACGAATTTAATAATTTAATTATTAAAATAATAAAATTTAAAATTTACAGGAATTATATCATTTGGAGCGATGTGCCCAGCGCTCGCTATGCCAGTTTGTAAGCAAATTAAGACAATTATTTAACAATCTGATAAAATGTTGATGTCTAAGGCTTTATGTGGCATATACATCAATAATATTCATTATGGGTTTTTCGTTTTTTTTTGTTTTGTTTCAATTTTATGAATGGAAAGCTCCATATTTTGCTGCGCTTGAAAACATGCACAGGCAGACCAAGTGCTTGGTGTTGTTAATTACATTGGGAAAATAAAAATAAAAAATTAAGAATGTTTCGAGAAAAAGAGAGAGAACGAAGGTAAGAGAGAGAATGAAGGCCAACTTGATTTACAAGAAGTTCAGAGAGAACGAAGGCCAGAGAGAGAATGAAGGCCAACTTGGATAGAAAACAAGAAGTTCCGTTCGTGAGTGTGTGATTCTCATTTAACGAGAAATTTTTGTAGTAAGCATCCACGTCTCCAAGGATTCCCTACGTATGAAGAATTCACTATGCCCCCAAATAAATTACATCCATTATAGTGTTAAGATCTACTTCAACGTGTTTGAAGATCAGATTGTCTACTCCAATCTTCCGCTCAAGCTGGAAGAATGTGGGCTACAAGTTGTATCTTCGATTAATAAAAATGTTTTCCATACCAAATATAAAACGGTATTTTCCTATAATCATGGAAAGAACTTACTTCCCTGTCTGCTTTACCAATATCTTAAGATACATCTATTTTTATGTTGCCACACGTGTCAACTTCGATTAATAAAAAAGGTTTCCATACCATATATATATAACAAGGTATTTTTCCTATAATCATGGCAACAACTTACTTTTGTGTTGTTTTGCCAAGTATATGAACATGCATATATTTGTATGCTGCCACAGGTGTCTCATAATGGCAAATTTAACATGGACAACCTCTATGACAAGTTTGGGCATTTGATATTGGTTCACGAGGAAGACATAGAGTTCCTTCACTTTCGAGAGGAATATGTGTAGCAGCACAAATGAGGAGTACAAGGTTTGACCAGCTTATGCCACGAATATTCAGTAGATCAATTATGTGTCAGTGATAAATTTACTAGATCAATTATGTTAATGATTTGAAGGAATTCTTCACGGAAGATTGTTTTAAATATAAATGTATACAAGTAGCTCATTTATGAATTTGGGTTGCCCTTGGTTTTCATTGTAGGATTAGTATAGAATTAGGTAAAGTGGCATGAATGAATTTGTGTTTTAAAATTAATTAGTAATCGTTCAATAACAAATTTTCAAATTGCAAGCTCATCTTATTAGTTTTTTTTTTTTTAATATCAATATTTAATCGGAAATCTAAGAAGTGATTATGATATAATTTCTTTTGTGTAATTTTTTTTTAAATGTAAAATTGAAAAATAAAATTGTATCTCAAATTCTTCATAATTTTGTGATAAAATTCATATATATATATATATATATATGAAATTTTACTTGAGCACTTGAAATGTATAGATTACACAACTTAAACTTAAAACTCACAACAATATTTTCTAGATTTTAGATAAAATTGAGAGAAAATATTGCCCAAATATAAAATAATAACATTAGTTGAAATGCTTAAAAATATTTTAACCATGAAAAATCATTTATTTTCATGAGTTGACATCAAAATATTTTTCTTAATACGCCATTGAAGTATTTTACTTATGAAGTACATTGTTTATATTAATGAGTTCCATGACAAGTTCCTCCATAATTAATAAACTAGTACAACCAAATTAAGAATACTATTTTGGTTGATATATATTATTATATATTAATGCCGACCTCCGACATCATAGCCAAGTCGACCTCTGACTTGCCGATAGTTGGATTTTAGACACATGTGGCACTTTTCATATGAATTTTAGAAGAGATTTGTTTTAAAATTCAGTGATAATATTGATGGAGTGGTGTATTTTACTGATAAGTCTCAAATCAAACCATCATAGATTGGTTCTATTTAATTAAATATTCCTTGACTTGCATATTATATTTTAAATGACGTTATTTACATCTCACAATTTGAAATGAATTTATTATCTCGCATACAAATGAGACAAATCGGACATTCAATACACATATTTGATGGCAAAGTGGATATTCGAAAAGAAACTAACAATAAAATTGTAATGACAGGCTTGGAAGAAGACAAATTATTAGATTTGAAAGGTATGCCATTTGTTGCATTAAATACTAATCATTCCTTCCAACAAAATGATACTCTATCATCAATTTTATTGTGGCATGCTTGTTTTGGTCATATTAATTATGACAACATTAGAATTATGAGACAATATGGGATTAAGGGGCTTCCAACAATTCTAATAAAACTCACTCTGTGTAATGCTTGTATCTTGGGGAAGCATCATAAACATTTTTTTCAAAGTCCCACTTCTAGAGCTTCAAGAAAATTAAGTCTCATACATTCAGATTTATGAGGACCTATGCCTATTGCAAATGTGAATGGAAATAAATATATACTGAAAATTATTGATGATTATTCGAGGATGTGTTGGGTATATCTTCTTAAAGAAAAATCACATGTTTTTGATGTGTTTAAAAAATTCATCTCTTGATAACAAATGAAGCTCAACATAATATAGGCACTATACGAATTGATAATGAAGGATAATATACTTCACATGTTTTTTAAAGTTATTTGCAAGAGAATGAAATCAAACACCAAACCACAATACCTTATAATCCACAACAAAATGACATTGTAGAATGAATCAACAGAACACTGGTTAATATGGTAAGATCGATGATGTTTTTTGAAAATGTAAAATTGATGTTTTGGGGAGAAACTGTTCTTTGTGCAACATATATTAGCAACCAATGTATTCCTTTTTTCATCAACAATAAAACTCCATATGAGATGCAGTATAATCTTCTCCCTGTTGTCCAACATTTCAAATTTTTTGGTTCTCAATGTTATGCATTGATTCCTAAACAAAAAATAAATAACTTGAGTGCAAGGAGTAGAAAATGTATATTTTTGGGATATTATGACTTCTAAAGCATAAATATTGTATGATGAAGAGAATAAGAAGTTTATTTTATCAAAAGATGTATTTTCTATTGAATCTGATAAAGATATGTCCACAGTTGATAGGAAAATTAATCATTTAGAGAAGTTTGTGTCTACATAATTTTATTATGAATCTGATAATATTCTTCCACATCTTGGAGGGGAGATTCCCATTTTAGATTAGTCTGTGGAATTTCCTTTAAAATTTCCTCTTAATGATGATAATCCTACTGTTGAAGAGAAATTGGATGATAGAAGTGTTTCGGTAGGGACAACGGGAACTGAGACAACAAGGATAGAAAGTGAGACAAACAGTAATGAAGTGTTTGCTTCATAAAATGAATAACTTCCGTCACAACCTATATGAATATAAACTCGTATTAGAACATTCCCAAGGAAATACAATGAGTTTGAGACATGGATTTCTTTAGGTAACTATTCTCATGGCTATGAATATATTTTTTTGTTGATTCTTAGGCTACTTGTTTTGAAAAAGTTGCTAGTTATGATGAAGGGAAATATGCAATGCAAAAGGAGTATGATACCCTCATAAAAAATGGCACTTGGAGGCTGGTGGAACCTCCTTTTCGCATCAAACCTATTGGTTGAAAATGGGTTTATAAAACTAAGTATAAATTTGATGGTTCACTTGATAACCACAAGGTAAGGCTTGTAGAAAAGAGATATGCATAGAAAGAGCATGTTGATTATACAAATACATTTTCTCCTACCACTAAATGTATCACTACTAGAACTTTGTTTGGTATTGCAGCTCAAAAAGCATGGAGACTTCATCATATGGATGTTAAATTTTTTTCTTAAATGGACATTTGAAGGAATATGTTTACATCTTTCAGCCATAAGGTTTCTCTGTCTAAGGTTAAGAACAAAAGGTATGCAAATTAATGGAGTATTTGTATGACTTGAAGCAAAAACCACATGCATGTATGAGAAGCTAATTGAATATCTTCTTATGTTGAATTATAAGCAACTTGACCTAGATCATGCAACTCTATTTTTCTAAAAAGGTTGGAATATCAATTGTATATCTAGTTGTCTATGTTGATGATTTGATGATTACAGGGAGCAATGATGAATATATATATCATCTATTAAAAGGGAATTTTAAAAAAAAAATTATATGACATATTTAGGTTTACTTCATTATTATCTTGGAATTGAAGTTGATAAAAAACCATTTCAAGATCCAACAATGTACAAGAAACTTGTTGAAAGTTTGATTTATCTGTCTACTTCTCATCTTGATATAACTTTTGTTGTTGGAATACTTTCCAAATTTATTCGTCAACCTTATGAGGGGAATTAAGACACTTCCAAATTATGGGAATTCCCCTTTGATATTTTTCTTGGCTAATATATGTTACACCAACAGAATATCAAAGGGGAATTCAGACACTTCCAAATCCACACCAAGCATGAGTATCCAAATATGTAATTGTATGGATACAATTAAAGCACTCTCTACCTTTCAATGATAACTATGTCCTCCCACAAGTACTTCCACTAGCAATGGGGTGTGAATACAAGCACCTCACAACAAAAAAATCTACACATTACAAAAGCACACTTCGTCTCCCCTCTACCTTTATAGAATATATCTACGGTAATAAAAAAAAGATCCATAGAGAATAGGATTAGAGTTGGAAAAATAAAGATGCTAAGAAAAAAATAACCAACAACCAAAATCTACTAATTTGAACACGTTTAAAGTAAATTAAACAAGGATGGCATCCATATTATACTAAAGTGACATTGGTCAATTTTTGGATTAGTCAATTTTCAACTATACATAGTGCCACCAAAATAATGAATGTGATAGGAGATTTTCCCATTATTGGAGCAACATGTTTAAATATCACACTACTTCTTGATAACCATTGTCTTTAACTCACAACCATGCATATTTCTAGCACATAACTGCAAACCATGGACAAAAAATTAGCATAAAGTCCAGAAGCCCAATCTACCTTAATGGAGAAAAACAAGAAATCAAAACTTACATACAATGTACCAACCATTGGAATGATATAAATATGGACGAAAATGTCATGATACTTCTCATCAAGGACAAATAGAACCATATCACTTGCAACGATGAATTATAAATCTTTTTCAAAAAATGGTGTTAATACACTAACTATAGTTGGTTGGAAAAAAATAATCCTTGAGGAAACCAAGCCTATACTAAAAAAATTAACCATTTAGATATGGGTTTTTTCATGTGGTGGCTCACTTTCAATTAGCTTAATGTTTGAGGAAATAACCAACCAATTGAGGGTACACAATTTTTTTTTATTTAACTATATTAATAGATCATCCAGTAACTTAAATAATTTTCTTCATCCAACCCATGTATCTTTTCCCATAGTTCTTGAACCTTAAAATCATCAAAAAGATAATCCAATATGATTAGACAATAAATTTTTTAAGAACCTACCTCATTGGGGGTATAAAGGGGAAACTAGTGTTGTATAAGAAGACAGTTATTCTTGAAGAACCATGGAACCCCATTGTACTCATTTAAGATACTATTGTGGTTGAAATTCCAAGCTGAAAATGCCTTTCCCTTTATGTTCAAAGAGAAATATTTGCTCTACAACTCTTTTTTGAGATATATATATATATATATATATATATATATATATATATATATATATGTATGTATGTATGTATGTCATCATTCTATCGCATAAGGTGAAAAGGCCACTCCATTGAACTTTCCAATTAATGTTCTTGCATGTGCACACATGAAAATAGTATCTCCTCAACCAAGATCTCCAACATTATTAACACACTAAAGTCATAGATTTTCCTAGGGAGACTTGATAGCTTGTCCAAGTTGATACAAGATTATATTAGATGGATCATAGGAGGTTGAACTGGATCTTTTATTGGCAACATTTCAAAAGAAAATAATTCCTTCATGGGTTAGGGAATATTAACCTCTTCTTTTTAAGTAATCACAATTTCTATTGTCTATTACAGATCTGCACCTGTTAGCATGCACCTACCACCTAAATAGATCTATTAGTATGATGATTTTATTAGACAAATAAAACTAAGCTAAAAATAAAGAATTCAAGATTACTCCACATCCCCCCATCCCCCACTCAGTCACATAGAAAAAATAAAGCATAAGAAAAACATAAACAACTATGTGTCACATATTTGTGGTTCTAACTTATAATGTTGTTTATTGAATTTAACTTGAAGGAATATTTAAAAAATCCTTGAGATATTATATATTATGTGTTGATCAAACTTGTTGAACAACTTCTAGACAATATACTACAATCTTTCTTTCAATTCTCCTTTTACTACAAATGTAGGGAGACCATAGTTTTGGAATTTCTACTAAATCTCCACAACATATTATATATGTTCCCCTCATTATTTTTTTCTAGAAACCTACTAGTCAAGCATTACCAAAAACGATAGTTTCAATCATTTTAACTATATACTTCTTTGAAGTAAATTTCAAAAATATAGATGTTACCCATTTAGTTAGATGGGTGAACAAAAAATTTAGTAGTATTTTATCTATACTTGAGCAGATGTTCTTCTATTTTTTAATAGTGGATTCATAGAATATTTCCATCACCAAAAAATTATAGATGCTCCCAAGTTCCCTACCAAAGTAGAGAAACAAGTATTTTCGTGGATAAGGGTATTTGATTTGGGCTCCCATATCATGAGTGAATAATTGTGGCATGGTTTACAATGTCAAGGTTTAAGAAAAATAATATACTTGTTATCTTGTTCAGTTGAAGAGCACTCCTAAATCATACATGTCATGTTGTAGGAAAATAAATTCCATTGCTTAAAGAACATGATTCTATGTCTCCACAAAAGGAAAAGCACAAAATTTCTTAGAAAAAAATACAAAAAGGTTATAAGCCACAAATCTCTCTTTATATTTATTTGAAAGAAATGAAATATTTTTAAATCTCGAACTCTCAGTATAATTTGTGTATTTGAGAACAATACACAGAGAAGACAAATTGTAAAATATGATAGTATGCTCCTAAGAAGTGAACCAAAAAAAAAAAACAATAAAAAATACATTGAGGGTCTAATGCTCATGGAAAAATACTCAACAATGGCATGGGCCATAAATGCATCACTAAAGTGATCTATCTCCAAATGTGATCAAATGCTTACAATATCTTGGCTGCATGCAGTGATTTCTCAATAGTTTTTGAGACAACCTCATAAACCATTACTATGGTCTATGGATGTGGGGTGAGAAATAAAACTTACTCATTTAAGAAACTTAATGTTCAAATGATGATATCTTCAGCATGGAAAATTTCCTTCTTGTAGAATGTCGAAAAAATATTATTTGTTCCTTTCCCTAAAAAATTATGTTGCTCAAGAATTTGGGTAAACATATTTGTAAAGAGCATCAAATTCGATGCTTCACTTTAACTGGAAGCTAACATTCATAAGGAAAAAACCAGATCAAATTTGTATTCATGGAAACTAGGCAGAATTAGGTTTTACTGAAGGAAACCAAGCACAATTAATATTTCAATCAAGAAAACTAAGGCAAAAATAAATTATGGTTTTTTTACTAACCACAAAAATAATTATTTTATATAAATTATGTAATACAATTATCTGCAAGTAAAAAAATCCAAGATGTAGGGTTTGTGCACAGAACCTAAGTGGGGATATCAACATGCAATCCAAGATGTAGGGTTTGTGCATGGAACCTCAGTAGGGATATAAACTTGCAAAAGATTTTCTGGATTAAAATCTCCCCTCGCCATTGTAGCAGCCTTGATGTCTCGTTTTTTCAATATTTATATTTAAAATCAATGATTTAATATTTAGCATTTCAAAAAATACAATGTTATGAAACCAACTCCAAAAATAGAAGAAAAGAGAGATCAAATCCTTATAAATCAACCACTTCGAGGGGGAAAACTCCTTTAGGTTACACAAATGAACAATTCTTAGATGATTCAAATGAAAAAAACCTCCTTTCTATATATATGAGTCCATGGGGTCAAAATATAATCCTAGCTGACCTAACAATAATAATGTAAGGGCACAACAATAACAATAGTGGGGTTTTATGGGGCACAATAATAACAATATGGGGACTACAGGGGTACAAAAAGAATAATCTGGGGGCTATACTAACAATAGTAAGAGACTACACTAGTAATATAGGGACCAAACATGCCCCTCTCCTTCAAACAAGTGTTTTCCTCAACGCTTGATTATTTCTTGATGCTTCTGTATAAAATTCTCATCCTCCCATGTGGAATCTTCAACGGGTAATTTTTTCCACTTACTAAGTGTTGGTTGCAGTATAGGGTCTATAAATGTACCAACATTTACTTTTTCAATCCGGATAGTTCATGAACTTCGAGACGCAGCACTAGAAATGCCATAGAAAGCCCTTGACAACCTGGAAAACAAGTCTCTAGTCTATCTTGTGCCTGAAATAAATTAAAAACCACATTAAAAGAGAATTTGAGAAAACACCAATCCAAAACAATTAAAATCATGCGGGAAGTAAAAGGCAATTGACAATGTGAAAGGAAATTAGAAGAAAATAGAAAGGAAATCATAACTAGAAACCAACGCGGTGGCGACACCATATCGAACATGTGGTGTTGACACCATATCGAAAGACTATAAATGCTGGAATAAATTCAAAAGTAATTCAAATAATAACTCTACTTGCACTAATTCTGCTTGCAATAATCCTGTGTGAAATTAACCTGAAAGCATGAGAATCATAACAAGTAAATCTATTGCGCAAATAACTTATGAAATAAATTGAATTAATATAAATCCTTTGCCTTCCTTGTCGCTGAAAATAGATCATGTGGAACTATCCAAAAGTTTGAAGGAAAATAAATATTATTGTTTTCAATCATAGCGTAGTTTCCCTTTTTATGAATGTTGGCTTTCAAAACCATAAATACTCAAGTCGATCTCAGATTATAGAATATTAATTAAGTGTGTCTGGATCAATTCAAGTTAACATTAGAGCTCATAAAGGCAACACCAATCTTGTAAATTCAAACAATCTAGAGGGATGTAATGTAACATAACCGATAACCTTGCAGGAAAATGCATGGAGTTAGGAAATTTTCTCAACATTTACGAATGTGTAACCTTATAGATTAATTTTTATATTTCGGCATTAACCATTTGAATAACCATCATCATCACTTAGAGAAATATTTAGCAAAAATCATAGTGAGTTACACAACCATTAATTGTCCTTGTTTTAGCATATTAACTTAAATTTCCTGCTATAACTATGCATCGATCCCATGATCATTTTAAATCAATTAGTACATCAACTAATTGATAATACAAAAATCACATCATGAAATAAATTAGTGCCGCTTGGCCGGCCTCCAGCCCCCGGCCGGGTGGAGGGTGAATCCGACAATCTCCTTTTGCCTAGACGGGGGCTGGAGGCCAGCCAGGTGGCACCATCGAGGGATGCCCAGCCTGCCTCCACCCAGCCGGGGGCCGAAGGTAGGCTGGGCAGCCCTCGACGATGCCGCCCCGCCCACCTCGGGGCCCCAGCTAGCTAGAGGGTGATTCCGAGAATCAGCCCCGGCTGGGCGGAGGGCGATTCTGAGAATCACCCCCAGCTGGGCGGAGGGCGATTCTGAGAATCACCCCTGGCTGGGCGAAGGCTAGTCGGGTGGCACCGTCGAGGGCTGCCTAGCCTGCCTCCGGTCCCCACCTGGGCGGAGGGCGATTCTCGAAATTTCCCTCTGCCCAGCCGGGGGCCGGAGGTAGGCCGGGTGACGCTGTCAAATGAAGGAGATTGGGTTTTGGATCTATTTTCAGGTTCAGGTAAGTTTTATTATACAAATTTAAATTTAAATATATATATATATATATATATATATATATATATATATATATATATATATATATATATATATATATATATATATATATACTTTTTATGTCTTTATTCTATTTTTCTTACTTATTTCTTTTGTACTTTATGATTAGGTACAACACTAGTATGTTGCCTACCAAAAGGAAAAAATTGCATTTCCATTAAGAAAGACCTAGTGCAATTCAAATTTAGTCAACAAAGAATTAACGTTCTTGAATTCCTTCCATATGCGAAGTAAGAAGTTGGTTTAAGGAAAAGGGATTTTAATGAATCACGTGTGGCAAAAAAAGCAAAGGATCCTCAACCACCATTATATGGAATGATTGGAAAGGGACACTTTGGAATATTTGCAAACATGAAAGATCCATTAGACGATGACAATGACGAAAATGAAGTAGAAAATGTTGCGGAAGAAGCCATCAATGATGTTCTAGATGATGTTGAGCATGTATTAGTTGAAATTGTTTAGGATCTTTAAGTTATGCTTGCAAACAAAGCTCATTTTTTAGATCTATTAATAAAATTTACTTGTAATGTTTAGACTTTGATATTTTATGAGAAGAATCCTTATTTTTTGCAAAAAACATGTGATTACTATTATTTTTTGACATAAAATTCAATAAAAATGCTATTTTCTTAAGTTTTTTTTGTTACGATTTTCCAAAAAATTATTTTATTTAACATGTTTTTTTTTAACAAAAAGTGTATTTTTTTCATTCTATTTGTATTGAAAATTTGTATTTTTTTGTCATATCATTCAAAATATTGGTTTTTAGCGACAATTATTTGATGTGCATTGAAAATTTAATTAGCAATTCATAAATTTGTAGAAAATATAAACTTTATAATATTGACCCTTTTTTCATTTTTTATCTATGTGAAAATGTAAAGATATTATTACAAATTTTTATTTTAAAAAAAATATTTTTTTCTTTTTAAAACACAAGTACATAAATGCACTTAAAAATAAACATCTCAGGGAAGAAGAAGACATTAGAAAATGTATAGTGTCAAAATAAATCCTCTAAAAAAACGTTGGTGATGATACGCCACACCTATTAAAAATCAACATAAAAAGCATCACAAAAAAAAGAAAAAAAAAAGAAAAAAATAAATAAAAAATAAAATAAATAAAATAAAAAATTGAAGTGCCAAAAACATGCCAAAAAAAAAGTTGATTCTACATCACCACTTTTCAAAATCGGGTGTTTGTCTTGCTACGTCAAAAAGTAGGTACCAGTGCAGTTACCTATTTCATCGGTAACAGTGTTTCTATGGGAGGGAGTAGATTTATAGGGTAAATGGGGTAGTTTATGATTTACCAATATAGGAGTTATATCCACATATGAAGGAGGATAAGCTCTAGGGCTAAGAGATAATACCGCTAGGATAGGATTTCGAGATCTCAATCAATAGTAAAACGGTTCAAAATACCGTAGAAACTTTTGGAAATAGAAGATTCATATTTTTTCCCTAAAATATAGAACCATCATATTTGTAAACAAGAGAAACCTACACTCATCATTTTAGGTGATCAGTTGTGCAACTTGTAACCATTGCAAGTGGACTGAAGTGTAGGGTGTGTTTCAGCGAAAACATATTTTTTGAGTTGATTAACTCGGAAACTCAAACTTTTTTGAGAAGTAATTCTTGAGGCTTTCGAAAGGGATAATGAAAAGGTGTTAAGGATGTTGGTTGATATGACTTTTAGGCCATTTGATGGGATGCGACATTATGACTTGTAACCACTACAATTCTCTATTATATCTTAAAAATAGAGCAAATGAAGTTGGAGGGCACTTGGAATGGTGTACAAAATATGATTGTGTAAACTGGACTACTACAGGAAGAAATATGTGGAGGAGTCTAGACGTTTAGTGATCTACCAATAGAGACAGTGATATTTTATCCTAGAGATTAACATAGATGAGATCTAGCGGTGATTTGTTAAGTGTAAGGACGTTGTGATATGTTCTTTGAAAGTAGACAAGGATCATGTGAAGGAAAAAAGGGGATTCAAAATTTTAGTTTTGTACATTGATAATTTTTCCTGTTGAACAAATGACAATGAAGAATAGAAAACACTAGTGCGGACAAGAACTGGTGTCATGAAGGAATTTCCCAAGAATCTCGGGATTTCCAGCATAATATGAAAATATGGAAGCATTGTGATTACAATTTTCTCGCAATTTGGCATAAAAATAAATGGCACTGCACCTGCTTGGTCTATTAATAGGTGGTGATCGATATCCCATATGGCTAGTCACCAAAGTCCTCATGTGCGAGGTTTTGAAGAGATTCCTGGGCTTTGAACACTCACAACTAGGGAAGGAAAATGGGTTGACATTAAGCCATTGGAATATGAACATTTTTCAAAAGCATAAGAATGACGAGAAAAATTTAAAATAGTTTCGATGTGAAGTTAAGGTTGTTAGTGTAGTGCACAATATTACACATAATATGAAAGCCTCGAGTAGGGATTGGCAATGTGAAGGTAACAATGGATGCATCAATCATGGTTCTAACCCCTCAATCGATAGGTGAGGGTCCAATGCGAAATATATAAATGATTATGCTTCCTTTACATTCACTTTTTTATCACATTTTGATATGTCTTAAAGGATATGTACAAAAGGTTGAAATCATTATAGAGATAGATCGAGTTCATTGGTATTAAAGATAAATATAAATTTATCATAAAAATTAGATAACATATTTGATCACAAAAACATTTAAAAAGGATTTATATATTTTCATTCTAATGTATATACTAATTATTGTAGGTTTTAATGAGTTTTGAGATAATTATTGAGTAGTTTACTTTATCAAGAACCAAACTTTTGAAACAATGAAGATTTTCTTTCTTATAGACATGGCACTAAATCAAAGAGTAGTATGTGGATTTTTGCATTATAGGATATGAACCAAATGGAACACTATAGATCCATATTAACCACCATCAAATTTCATTATATGTAGGCACCTTTTTGGAGTGAAAATTTTGAAAAGAGATGTACAGATCAAGAGATTTAATCCCTTATAGTTCTTGATAAATATGCGATTTAGATGGGTCTATAGTAGTTTTCTTTCTCTCTCTCTCTTTCTCTCTCTCTCTCTCTCTCTATATATATATATATATATATATATATATATATATCATTTGTGTTTTTTCAATGTTTAAATTGTATTTTTCAATAAATTATTATTATTATTATTATTATTATTAAAAATTGACTGAATTACAGATTTATCTCTTCAAAAGAAACTATTATTTTTCCTTTAATTACTTTTTTTAAAGTATTTAAATACTTTACTAAGGTCTCACACACACACACACACACATAATTAGTATTGAAATATATTAGTTAATATGGATATTCAAACAATTTTATATATATATATATATATATATATATATATATATATATATATTTGTATTTAATCTATAAATATATTTTATTTATAACTGAAAAAGTGAAAATTAAATATTTTTACACATTTTTTTACTAGATTGTGATTTTAACAATCAACCAATTGGGCACAATTAGAATGAGTTTATCGATAATTTACAAGTACTTTAATTAAAACTAGGTAAATATGTACAGTCATTTAGGTTTTGACATTCTTTATTTAAAATATTTTTTAAGGGACACTTGTCAACTCCAAATTGAGCATGCACATAATTACACATTTCCCTCATAATGAGAGCCTCTCATCTCAATAAGTGGTCCATTATTTAGCATTCGTCATATTCATATATAGTTAAGGTAAGGTTTTTTTCATGCCTCAATTCTTAATCAATATTATGGCTATGGATCCTCTAGAATATTGTTGGGAGTCTAACAAAAGACGAGACCCCACTTGCGTAATAGGGAGTAAGGTGGCATTGGATCAATGCCATTATCATGTTCAATAGGATATGTCAACTTGTAGATAACTTTTATATGTGAACTATAAATGATGTCATTTACTTAGAGTTGGAATTCTTTAGTATGTAGAACAGATTTTAGGATTTAATATCCATCGTTGGAAATTCCTTATTAGAAAAACTGTGATTATATGCCTAAAATCAAATTTGAATGTTTTTAATCATAAATCGCCAAACTAGGACCAACCCTTAAATGGACTTTGCAAACCAATTCCTTCAATTTTCTCGCTTACAATTTATATTATAAATAGCAAATATAAACCATCCCCTCCTTAAGATACCTTCATAGTCGGTTGTAGCTACTGGCATGCATTTGAATAGCCAATATTGACCACATTGTCACTAAAACTTCTAAGTTCTATTTTAAATTCTTTATATATAATAAATAAAATTTTAACTTTATTACTTCCGGAATTACTTGATTTAATGTGTGAGTCTTGAATTCTTGCAATAATAATAGCTTGGAATCAAGTGACATAGAGCCATGATGCGTTGGGATGAATCTAAGATGGTTGTATCCTCTTATCATCTCATCTCTTTCACATGTAAATCCACATACTTACCATTTTATTTGTATAATATCTTGCCATTCATCCTTAACAACTTATAATTGATTTCCTATATTTTAAAATGCTATAAATTTTACAATTTTAATTACCAAAAACTAATAAAAAGCATAATGCATATTTTAAAAATATTAACTTATATAAATTTTGTATATATTTTTGAAGACCTGTACATTCAACTATTTTCATTACCATAAATTAATAAAAGATGTAATACTACTTTCATAGTTTAACCATATACATTTTAAAATTTCTTGAAATATGTGACATTGACAACAGTGAGAGGAGTAATATTGGATCTTGGGAGAAAAATGATATCTACTTTTCCATCAGGATTAGGACAAGTTATTGTAACTAGGAAAAATATTACTCACCATGTAAGGGATTTTGATTTGAAAGGAGGACATGGCCAACTTGTTCAAAATTGTTGGATATTCCATGCCACCATCAAAGCGATGAATGCTTTGTGATGCTGAATGGAAGTAACTTGACAAGCATTATAATTTGGATTCAAAAGGATTCCAGTTTCCTTTCACAACCCTCCTATTTCCATATCGAAAGACACCTCAACTACGTGGTAGATAAGTGGGCCGACATAGCTTCAGACCTTAAGATTGTAATACCATTGAAAAGTTTTGGTAACACTACATGTTATATTCCATAGGTCCAAGTTCACATTGATGGTTTCACATTTCGTTTATTATATTATGATGGAACAGATAGTTCATCATTCCATCTGAATCAATTTATAAGATAGAATGATCCTATGTAGTACCTTAAGCACGTGTCAAGTGATTTTGGTTGTGGCTATTGAAGGATTCATTTATATTATATTTTTTGTCAATGGGATAATGGATTATGTATGTCTTAGAATTTGGTAGTAGCACATCCTAGTTCTAGTAGGGATAAAAAATTTGCTATGCCTGGTAATTATCTTGTACCTCCCATACACATTTTATATGCAATATTAGGGCTCAACCACAACTGTAAATATTTGTGGGAAGAAGAAATTTCTAGCTTCTGGGGAATAACACCAACTTATATAGTGTATCCCTGCATTTGATGATTATTCACTCGTCATTACCTTCCATAAACATATAATTTGTCATTTTTGGGTAGGAACATCCCTCGATTGCTTTGATAAACATTAAGTGAAGCATTCTGGCCATATTATACTAGCTCCTTCACTTCTCTCAGTCACTTATTTAAATTTGTGGCATCATATTAATTTTCAACACTTCTTGTTTTTCCATCCCTTATTATGTATCTTCTTAATCCTAAAATCAATAGGAAACAATTGGGGAGGGCTACCTAAAAAATCCCGTGGGAAAATGAAATTAAGGAGACTCAAGTTCATATTGAGGCTTCTCTAGTTTATGGTAATTGTTACTATTTCTTGTATTGAAATAGTTGTGTCTATCCTTAATTCAGTTGTAATTTGAATTCATCCTTAGGTTCAACAACTACAAAAAGTTTTAATGAAATTTGATAGAAGTATATAATTTGTAGCCCTTAACATTGTTCAAGTTATTTCCTTCCTCTATAGATTCCAGAATCGTTTTATATTTAGAATCCATAATTAAAAGGGTTTCACCATTAGGGACCGAGGTCATATTTATTGGATAGAAAAACATCTGAAATGGAAAAAAATGATATCAATGAATCCAAAAGAATCTTGAGAAGTTTCAAAAATATAATTAATTCTAATAAGAACATTGTTTTGTGGGCCTACTCTAAGATAAATGAATTGGAGCACCATTGTATCATGTAGTATACTGACATTATGAATTTGTTGATTCAATAGAATTAAAGGATTCATTTAATGTAAGTTGATAACAAGATTAGAAATTTGACATCGAAACTTCAGAATGACAACGAGAGTGATGAGAGTATCAAATATGAGTTTTTTTTATTATCCCCTAATTTAAGGTATATTAATTACACTTGTTTGCAATCCCATGGGTGGGATTGGATTTGATAAAATATCATCTGCATCAACTTGTGTAGGTATAATGTCAAAAGAGGTTCTTAGATTTATACGTATAAGGAGCATGCAAGGAAGTGAAATTGGAGGAATCTATAAAGAGTTAAAAATTTGGTAGGACACCAACGCCACAAGAGAAATAAGGTTGATAGTTGTGATGATTTGAGATAATATTGGAGATGAAAAATTAGTGAACCCGATGGCTTATGAGTATTTTTTTCTTGATGTGCTAAGTTTTATCCATGGTCATTTCAATGGTGACCATTGTGTCTAGGATTTGTAACTTTGTTGAATTAATATTATCATTTTTTAGAGTGGGTTTTATCATCCTTGGGTTTCAACTATAAAATAGTTTTTTTTTCTATTATGATTTGTTAGTTTTTTCACTTTTTATGTGTATTTTTCCATAACCAATACATATTGAATGTAAATTAAGTTCATAAATATTATAAATGTAATAAAATAGAGTAAATATATTAGTAATATGAGATATGCAAAATATGCCCTTCTATTATGATAAATATTGGAGGTGTTGGAAGCAACGTTTTGATCCAATTTGAGGAACCTTTTTCAATCTAGCTTTGGATATTCACTGAAGAAGGCACGAGAATTTGTAAACTCTCCAGTTTGGTGGATATTTTGTACCTTCATTTTGAGGCCTTTACTACTCTTATAAATGTTATTTTCCTCCTCTACTCCCTCTTATAGTCTATTATCATTTCCCTTTTTTCATAATCACCCACACTATGTTCATCACATGTTGATGAGGTATGATGTTGTAAATTTTAATGATTTTCCCTTATTTTAATGAGTTATTTGAGGTAGAGATTTATTTTTATAATTTGAGTACCAAATCTTATAACCCTAGCAAAGTTCTAATAACTCAAATCGTTAGTTGTCATATATATGCACCCCTACGATGAAATATTCCACATGGTTTTCATTGTTAGGTGGATCAAGATCGATAAATGTTGGTTGAATTACTCCTAGGTTAGAAAATGAAGAAATCAAGTCATGGTTGATGCTATATTCAGATGCATGGTGATAATGCATACAACACAACAAAAAATGGAATAGTTAATTGATTTTGAGGCTTTGGTAAGTGGCATGGATATTTTCATGCATGACATATCATGAAAATATCGTATGCCAACATATGAATAGTTATTGATGTTAGAAAGAGCCTTATTTTTAAATGGAATTGTGCCCTACTCTGTTTGTTAGCCTCACTCTCACATAAAAATAATCATTAAGTCCAAAATATTCAAATAATTAAAATTGTAAATCTATTCTAGAATGTGACCATTCCTAAAACTTGGGAGTTTGTTTAGGTCAAGTTGGTGGAGATATTTACTCAACCAAAGTGACTGAGTGTCCAAGATAGACACACTATCTTGAGACATACTCTTTATGTATTAATATTGTATCATTCCCATTATTTTCTAAAGAGTGTGTGTGAGAAAATATACATTAAGGATCTATGCCTTTTCTGCCATATATTTGGTGTCTCTGTCTCAAGATCTAGATTATCATTATTTTTTAATAAATTGGTATCATAGCATGGGTGTGATATATTGTGCGCAAGGAACATTATTGAAACAAGTTAAAAGGGAAAGCTCCACCTCAATTGTTTTGGTTTTTTTTGGGATATTTTCGTCACCAAACCTATTTTTTATCCTTTTGAGGAGGGTCATTTTTATGCATGGGTGTAGGACACAATGAGAGTAAGGCACTATGATCTATGAGAAGAACAATGTCGACCCTGTGCATGGACATAATACAGAAAGTATCATACATCGACGTGTCGTGCCCTCTGTAATAGTGAGCACCTTTGAAAATCTCAACCTCTTCACATTCGTCTCCCATGACATTGGTGGTGCTCGTTTTTGTGTTTTGTGGATCTAACTACTCGAGTTGTGACATGTTGTTGTAGCTTTACATATAGTAGAATAAATTTCAAATACATGTTTGGCAGCTCGATGTTTGGTGGTGAAGTTCTCTGCATATTGTGTTGAAGGTTAGGCAGTTAGTTAGAGTTAACTCTGCATTAACCCTCATGTTGTTATGACATCGAGTTCCTGTCTTTATTTATTAGTTCTAATCTTATTAAATTCCATAGCCCGTGAATGCCGACTTCCAATGCTTCATGACATATAATTATTTTTTGACACAGAGGACATATCAACTGAAAGTGAGAGGCATACATAGCCTTCAAACTTACTAGCATAATTCTATTGGAATTCATAAAGAAAATTGGAATCTTGAGGGCTGTGAATTGCAAATTTCCTTACCGTGTATCTTGAATTCAGAAACGAGGTATTTCAATTTAGGCATATTGAAAAAACTTCCTACGTATTTCAATGGATTCTAATCATTTTTTAGCCATGTGAATACATTATTTGTTGTGGTCAAATGGCATATCTCAACTGCTAAAGAAAAAAAGAAGAGGGAAATTTGCACTATGGTGAATTTTTTGTTTTTTTTCCTTCTTGTATAGTTGGGTTAGAAGATGGAGAAGCTAGTGTGGCTATTGGGATTAGAATTTGGTGTAGATAAAAAATACAAGAGGATCAATATTTGGTCTACGTTTTGTCCATTTATAGTTTGGAGAAATCGATATTGTGTGGAGGTGAATGATGTCATGAGATGGAGTTGTTGTAGCTGCAACAAAGTAAGTCTACCATAGTGCGGAGTTGTGTATAAGAGTTTCTACGACTAATCAGAAGCTGTTGTCCTCGAACTGGATCAAGACCAACGAACATGGCCATGAGAAAATCTTTAATGATTTTGAAGTTGATCGTTGTATATTTTTATGATTGTCGATCGCATTCCTTGTATCAGCCGAATGAGATTTGAGATTTTCGCCTCATCTATGCCATCTAGTTATTGAGGTAATGAAGTTTGTGTCTTTGCCACCATGGAAAATTTTAGGGGCTAATATTCACAGGTGGCTAAATTTCCACATTTTTCCTAAAAGGAAGATTCGCCAATTGCCATTTTTTCTAAAAATAATTTTCCTGCATTTTATAGTATAATATTATTTTACCTTAAAAATTGGAAAAAAATTATATAGAATAATATAAAATCATTAGAAATATAAATATTTTTACAAAAATATTGCCAAACATTTTACAATTTTCATATTGGGGACTGGTAAGATTCGCCAAGGTTTCTAAATTTTAAGATCAACTTCCATCCTTAAAAATTTCCTTGTTTGTCACAAGATTATTGAGGCATGTTGTTGTGATAATTAAGTCTCTATAGACACGGAGAAGGAGCTACATGGTAAAAATAGTTGTTTACACCTCAGATCTATGCAATTTCATCACTAGGGACATTTCATTGTTTCTATCTGTTGTTTTCAACTCAGATCTATGTATAGGAGTTACCTGAGTTGCTTCATTGCTTCCATATGTTATTAGTTGGATTTTTCTAATTAAATTAGAGGAATGAATATTAAAATTATTTTGGGGCACCTGCAAAAATCATGTTTGTTCAAAAGGTTTCTACTAGTAATACCACAAACAACCCAACGATGTGTGATGCGTGGTGCAAGTTGGCTAGACAGGTGAACATATGCCTTTAGTACTCCCTCGTATGGTATGGTAAATATAATTGTGTTCCCGCTGGGGGAATGTGACTGTTACGCCAACTTGAATAACTCCAAATATGGGCACAAATGTCCTTCATCTACTACTACTAATTGGACATTCATTTTTTGAACTTCGCAATTCTTCTAAATGGTGGCATTACAAATAAGGTATTTTTTTTCTGTTTTGGAAATGTAATTATGTTGGTACTAACAAGGACTTTGTTGTTGCTTTTGATTTCACATAGCTTTACAACTTCAACTACTTGTGTTGAAAATCAATGAATAAAACCACCTTTTGCATTTAACTTGGTTTCTTGCCTTTGGGTTCAGACTTTTCTCAGGTTATCTTTCTGATCTAGGTGGATATCGGTGGCCACACACCTATTCCATTTGGACCTACACCATTAATTATTGCATCTTTTCCCTTCCAACAGCTTACTATTTTTAGCAGGTTTTTTGGGTCATGCACTCCTGGAGCCGTTTTGGGGCCTTAATGATCTAGGTGGAGATAGGTGGCCACCCACCTATTCCATTTCAACCCCCACCATGAGTTCTTTCCATTTTCAAGTTGCAACACAACTTACTATATTTAGCAGTTTTTGGAGTCTTGAACTTCCAGAGCCGTTTTGAGGCCCTAAATGATGTTTTTTGGGAAAATCGGGATCAACATAGGTCCATGGACCAATAAATTTTATTCAAAAAGCTGTAGTCCTCGGATAGATCTTCTCAACGAGTTATTGAGCACGTCAAACGGAGATCAGATGCCAAAGTTACATCCCCGGGAAGTTGAAACACCAATTTACCCAAATGGGGCCCACAGTTTTGGCGCTTCATCTCCTAGGGTTAGGTTTTTGGACGTTTCAGGTTTTAAATTGTTTCTCAACAATAAATAGGCCTTCAAGCCTCATTGTAACATAGTTCAAGGGCTCATAGCCATCACATCTCTTCTTATGGATACGCTCCCAACACCCTAGCTCATCTATTTCCATTATGTCTGTAATAGGCCTTCGAGCCTCAATGTAATACATTTCAGAGGCCTGCGTACGCCACATCTCTTGTCAAAGATATGATACCAATGCCCTATCTTTTTTCCATTATGTTTGTAAGATTATTTCAGTCATTTGATTATAACAAAATGAAGCATTACTTCTGCTGCATCTCTCTGTTTATGGTTATAGGTGTATTCTGTTGCATTCTCGCATAAATCAGGATCAGTGGTATCAAAGTGGGTCTTATCTTTCTCTGTTTTTCTTTGCATGTCCCCAACGCGGTCAGGGTATAAGGATTTCAGGCTCGATCTGCCTTACAAACCCCGATGGCCCCCCATGGCGGAAGGAAAGAAAGACAAGGGAGCAAGAGATCCTATCAAAATCCTGTTCGAGGAGGCCCTCGAGAAACAGAGGAACGTGATGATGGATAAATTTTCCTAGATCCTTCAACAACTTCCCATCGGCGGCACATCTACATCTAGCACATCTACCAATAGGTCTGTGACAACCTAGACAATTCCAATACCAAGTTCAACAGAATTTGGCCCTCAATGGAGGGACTTAATGCAATGGGGACCATTGCTTCTTAAGGAGGTAGGAATGATCAAGGTGGATATTGGTGCCCACCCACATATTCCATTTGGACCTGCACCATTAATTCTTGCAGCTTTTCACTTCCAACAGCTTACTATTTTTAGCAGCTTTTTCAGTCCTGTACTTCTAGAGCCGTTTTGGGGCCTTAATGATGCAAGTAGATATTGGTGGCCACCCACCTATTCCATTTGAACCCCCACCATCAGTTATTCCCATTTTCAAGTTGCAGCACAACTTACTATATTTAGCAGTTTTTTGAGTCTTGAACTTCCGGAGCCATTTTGAGGCCCCGAACCACGTTTTTATGCAAAATCGGGAGCAATATGGGTCCATGGACCGATTTTGTTCACACAAAAATTTGTATTCCTCAGGTATATCTTTCTAACGAGCTATTGAGCATGTCAAACAGAGATGAGATGGCAAATTTATGTCCCCGAGAAGTTGAAACACCAATTTACCCAAATGGGGCCCACAATTTTGGCACTTCATCTCCTAGGGTTAGGTTTTTGGACGTTTCAGGTTTTACATTGTTTCTAAATAATAAATAGGCATTTGAGCCTCATTGTAACACAGTTCAGGGGATGGTAGCCATCACATCTCTTCTCATGGATACGCTTCCAGTACCCTAGCTCATCTATTTCCATTATGTCTGTAATAGGCCTTCGAGCCTCAATGTAACATAATTAAAAGGCCTGCGTATGCCACATCTCTTCTCAGAGATACGATATCAACGTCTTATCTTGTTTCCATTATGTTTTTATATTTATTTTAATCATTTTATTGTAATAAAATGAAGCATTATTTCCGCTGCATCTCTCTGTTTATGGTTATCTGTGTATTCTATTGTGTTTCTACATAAATCCGAATTAGTGGTATCAGAGTGGGTTTTCTCTTTCTTTCTTTTTCTTTGCATGTCCCCAATGCGGTCAGGGTATAAGGATTTCGGGCTCTATCTGCCTCGCAAACCCTGACGGCCCCCTATAGCGGAAGGAAAGAAAGACAAGGGAGCATGAGATCCTATAAAAATCTTGTTCGAGGAGGCCCTCAAGAAACAAAGGAACACGATGATGGATAAATTTTCCCAGATCCTTCAACGGATGCCCACCGGCGACACATCTACATCCAGCACATCTGCTAATAGGTCCACGACATCTTGGACAAATCAAATACCAAGTTCAACAGAACTCCCCCCCCCATGGAGAAACTTAACGCAATGGGAACCATTGCTTCCTAAGGAGGGAGGAATGATCTAGGTGGATATCTGTGGCTAACCACCTATTCCATTTGGACCTGCACCATTAATTCTTGTAGCTTTTCAGTTCCAACAACTTACTATTTTTAGCAAGTTTTCAGTTCCTACACTCCCAAAGCCATTTTGGGGCCTTATGATCCATGTGGATATTGGTGGCCACCCACTTATTCCATTTGAACCCCCACCATTATTTCTTTCTGTTTTCAAGCTACAACCCAACTTATTATATTTAGCAGTTTTTCGAGTCTTGAACTTCCGGAACCGTTTTGAGGCCCTAATGGAAGTTTTTGGGGAAAACCAATAGCAACATGGGTCCATGGACCGATGTTTCTCACACCAAAATTTGTAGTCCTCAGACAGATCTTTATAATTAGCTGTTGAGTGCGTCAAACAGAGATGGGATGCCAAAGTTATGTCCCCGGGAAGTTGAAACACCAATTTACCCAAACGGGGTCCACAGTGTTGGCGCTTCATCTCCTAGGGTTAGGTTTTTGGACGTTTCAGGTTTTACATTGTTTCTCAACAATAAATAGGCCTTCGAGCCTCATTGTAACACAGTTCAGGGGCTGGTAGCCGACACATCTCTTCTCAGGGATACGCTGCCAGTACCCTAGCTCATCTATTTCCATTATGTCTATAATAGGCCTTCGAGCCTCAATGTAACACAGTTCGAAGGCCTACGTATGCCACATATATTCTCAGAGATACGCTACCAGCGCCCTAGCTTGTTTTCATTATGTTTTTAAGCTTATTTCAATCATTTGATTATAATAAAATGAAGTATTATTTCCGCTGCATCTCTGTATCTATGGCTATATGTCTATTCTCTTGCGTTCCTGCATAAATCCAGATCACTTTTTCCTTGCTATATTTCGCTATGTCGATAGAAATTTTGAACAATTTTTCAAGTTATAAACTTTGAAGAGTGAGGTATGTAATTTTTCTTTCATTGTGTAATACCTTGCGTTATATGTCCTTAATTTCACCTCAAACAAAAGTAGCCATAACAATTGTTTCTAAAACATTAGGTAGCGTAGAATTAACATTGGTATCGTAATGTGCAAGTGCCCTGTTGAGCATTGCATCATAATGCACTTATAGATGAATTATGTGAATCTTTTTTATGGAAAACAATAGAGCACATACTGGGTATCCGTCTTAAATAGAGACAATTATCATCCTTTAAATATAAATCAAGTGGAAGAGAGCACCTGGAAGAAGATGATGATACTGACACAACGACAAAAGAGGTGGCCTCCATCGAATGAATATCATATATTGAGATGAGACAACAGAGCTATTTTCTACATCTATAGAGAGGTATGTCAAAAGATTTTGTGGACATGTATATAACCCATTTCCATTTATGAATAGACCATATCTGTATAGTCGTATGACTTGGTGATGATCCTTTGGCAGCTTCAAGTGGACAAGTAATTATTGGAAACGAAAGAAAACATCATGTAGTATTTTATTCCTTTTAAGTCATTAAAGGGTGAGTTGTATTATAATGGGTTTGAAAAGTTTGAAGTTACTTTTGTAAAAATCATACTTTATTTATCTTTTTAGAGATAAAATTTTAATGAGCTTTTATGGAGGGATAAGAGTGTATTTTGTATCTCGAGTGATAAGTGATTTTTAACTTTTGGAGTGATAAGTTTAAAATTAGAGCGGTTTGAAAAGTTTTTTTATCAAATTTAAGACTAGGTTGGAATTGAAACTCTTTGTAAGAATCCGAGTCAAGTTCAAAATCAACTCTTAATGTAATGAAATCATCCAAATTCAAAAGCTAGTTGTAGTTGGGTGGATTCTCGGTTGAACCGGACACCAAATACTTGAATCATTAAGTCAAATTTTTCGGGAGTTGTAGAATTCATTTGTCATCATTTCATTGTAAAAATTATTTATGGTGCATTTTTGGTAGTATCCAACACCCTAATCCTATTGAAGAAAAAATCAAGTGAGCGTAATAATCAAGCTAACGTGTTAAAGATCAAAATGGGTAAAGGAGGAAAACTTCTTCAAAGTGCAGAAATGCAAGTGAAAGAATTGCAAGAGTGAAATCATGAATTAGACAACAAAATTGATGTGATTGAGTGTAAATTAAAGGAAAATCAAAACTAATCAATAAGATGAAGAGAACATTAGAAGTAACAAAACATTTCCAAACCAAGCTAGATATGAAGGAAAAACTCATTAATGCACTCGAGATAAAATTGAGTGAAAAAAAGATCTACTTGATGCACAATGTACAAAAAATATAGATTTACTGTGTGACACAAACGACCTCATCCAAGAAACAAATGCAAGTTGTGACACAGATGACATCATTCGACATGTTGATGAAAGTTTTGACACAAATGATCTAATCCACCAGATTGATGTAAGTTGTGACTCAGATGATCTGATCTAGCAAGTTGTGTTATTAAGTGGTGCAACTAGTAGTATTGAAGATCTAATTGAAAATTTTGATGCAAAATATGATACAAATGAGTTGTTAATAGAGATGATTGATGCTTAGTGTGATACAAATGACTTAATGAATCCAACATATAATATCAGCAACAGTAGCAGGTGTGCATAAAAACAAGAAAATGGTTTTTCCAAGAAGGTGATCACACCTTGGGAAGAAATTTCTTTCAACAAAGGTTGACATGGCTTGGGATACAACAAAGAAAACATTTTTTATGTTCCAGATTTCTCAAAAATAGTTCAATTTGTAAGTGTGGGTTTTCTAGAAAATGCTCAGAATCTCGTTAAGTGTAACAATTGAAATCAAAATGGTCATATGGAGAGTAAATTTTTGAACCTCTAGCCTTGTCTTTATTGTGAGAAGACAAATCATCTATCACAGAAATGAAAAATGCAGACTAAAGTGAAATTTAATTATGGCTAGATAAACCCTTGGAGATGGAATCTAGAAATGAAGAAATTGCATAAGTCCTATAATCTATTCAAGATAGAGGTAAAAATAAAGTTTCCTGAAAGAGAAACTCTCCTACACCTTAAGTGTGGAGTTCGGAAATAAAATGCAGATGATTGTCTCTCTTTTCAATTAACAAAGGGGGGGAATGATAATTGAATTGAAGATGGTTGGCAGACTAAAAGTTTTGACAACATCAATAAAGCATCGAGTGTGATTCATCAAAGCATTGAATGGGCATCATAAAATTTTCCATTGTGAAAGCGATTAGGAATGTCAACTTCAACAAATATGCTAGTTAGTGTCATCAAAAAAACATTTGTGGACAATAAATTTGGAATCTGAACTTTACAAAATATGTCAGTGGACGTCATCAAAAATTTTTCAATTGACAAGCGATTAGGATGTTGATTGAGATTATTTGTGGACATTTTTTTGTTTACTTGGATGGTCATTGGACCAAGCAAAGGACAGATGGATCCTTTCGCATTGCAAATTGACATTTGATGGAGTTGTCAAGCAATTTTCATTCATGGATCAGACATGCATTCGATTCAAGTTTCTTGGTTTTTTCTCTTTAGATTGGAGTGTTCAGAATTTGGCTTTTGGTGGTTTTTTAGGCAATTCTTCATTGAGGGTCAGCTCAACATTTGAAGTATGAGGACTTGGAGTTGGTACTAGGTTCTTATTTTGGACTTATGATTGAGGGGCAGAATTTTAGCCTCACTCTCACATAAAAAAAGCCATTAAGTGTAAAATATTCAAAATAATTATAATTGTAAATCTATTCTAAAATGTGATTGTTCCTCAAAATTGAGAGTTTGTTTAGGTCTAGTTGGTTGAGAGATTCTCTCCAACAAGTTAGGCTCCTAGATTAGTGTATGGTTGAGATATTTACTCAACCAAAGTGATTGAGTGTCCAAGATAGAAACACTATCTTGAGATATACTCTTGATGTATTAATATTGTATCATTCTCATTATTTTGTAGAGAGTGTGTGTGAGACAATATACATTAAGGCTTCAAGGATTTTTTGCCTTGTCTCTGGCATCTCTTTCTCATTATCTAGTTTATCATTAGTTTTTAATATTTATTATGTCTTTGGGTTGTAAACATTTAACAATTTTGTGTGTCCTCAAGAGCTATTCATGGCTCAATACACTCTCCCATATACTATATACCCTCTATAAGAGTTAAAGGTTGAAGTTCAATGTTTGTAATATTAAAGGAATTTTCACCGAAGTAGCCAATCTGTGTATTGAAAAGTTGTTCAAATGGACCAATATGAAGGCCATATGTTGGTGTATATTTTAATTTGATGAATAAGCATATGTGGATCCATGTTCAGTCTAGGTTATTATTATTGTAATATGAATATGTCTATTCCTCTATTAATATAAATGAAATTATTTTGAGTTTTATTTCATAGAAAAGTACCTATATATAGTTTTACTTTGTAGCGCAAGTCAATAGGCAGGGACCTCTGTTTGGTTTGCGTTGCAAATTCATTTCTTTCCTTAGTTATATTAATTTATTAGATATATTTCTATTTATATTTCTATTCTATAGATAATAATTTTAATTCATTACCATTTTAGTTCTTTAACTTTCATATGTTCTTCATTGCAAGAGTGTGAATTCCATATAGATGTTAAGCATTGAAGGTTGAAGAGAAAAAATATTTTTTAAGGGGTTATAAATCTATTCAATGCCTTTAATATAAAACAAAGTACTTTGATGAGAAATTGTAAAGAGATTTTGTAAACATAATCCTTATGATCCAACAAATGTGTAGCATTTTATGTTCTTCTTGATTGAATTTTATCTTTTAATTGTAAAGTGTGGATTCCTCCTACAAAAGATAGGCATTGATGGTTGAAGACCAAAAGTTCTTAAGGAATCAGAGAACCATTTTATGTTTGAAAACATAAACCCAATGATATAAAAAGCCTTTTTAGCCCTCTAATTTTCAATTTGATTGAGTTTTAATCCTACGGGGTTATCAAGAGTCAAGAGGGATTAAAATATCTTGAGGTGCGAATATATTTTAGAGTGCAATATAAAGAATTTCATTGTTTATATTGCATTTTTTTAATGTATAAGTGGACTAAACCCCTTGATAATATGTTGGAGCACTTGGATTGTGTACTCTAGTCAAATTGAACTTACAGTTCAAACAAATCTTTGTTAGATTTAAAATTATCTAAAAATATAGCTAAAAAAAAGGCCAAAATGTAGAATAGTGAGACTACTAAAATTGTTTTAATCACATTTTTTTTATTGAAATACTTTATTTGTAGTCCAAGTTTTTATTACTATTTTTAAGTTCCACATATTAATTTTATATTAAGACTTCGTCCGTGTATTATTATTATTTCAAAATATTTCATTTTTTGTATTGAAATATTTTGTTATGATCAACACATGTATACCTATTTACTTTATACATAAGATAGGTAGTTGATATTGAAATAAATTAATTAGATGAATAATTAGATGGTGACTTAAATTTTATATGAAATATTGAAAAGAAAAAAGTTAAAGTGAAGATATAATATTTTTCACATTTTTAATTACTTTATGGTTTCAAAGTTCATATAAATTATGTGATTTAACATTAACGTTTAAATATTTTATTTATTATTGAGATTGAGAATCAATTTTTTTACCATATTCTTTTTGGTTGTGATATCAACAAGTGAGCAAAATGAGAAAATAACTTATATGTTATAATTCTTTTAATCAAAACTAACCAAATAGGTGTATTCTGACTTTGTTTATAATTATAGCAAACATTTTTTTTAAATGCTTTATTTTTATTTAAAAGGAGATTATATTAAGGTGTAGAATATTGTTTCTTGTTTTACTTTAAGATTATGTTATTTCATTTAAACATCAAAATATTTTATTTATTGTTAAGAGCAAGAGTAAAACAATTTTCCCACATTTTTTGAATTATAATATCAAAATAATAAGTTGAAAGAACAAAGTAAAAATGACATTATTAATGTTTTATAGTTTTTAATTAAAACTAATTAACCAAATAAATATATTCATTTTTGTTTTTAATTATAACTTATATTGTTTTTAATTTAGATTTTTTTTTTTTTTTTTAAATGAAGTCAATACAAATTTTGAATACAACGATAGCTTTTAAGAGATTGAAAAATAATATTACATTTTTCAAATTGACAATTTTTTATAAATGGGTGAAAGTGTGGCAAGCGTCATTGGGTAAAAACATTTAAATTAGAATAAACCATCATGGTTACTGCGTATCTAGTTTTAGAAAAATATATAACCCTCGATTTTTAATGATACGGTTGGCTAAAAGGAAATAAGAAATATAATTTATATAAAACGTTAGGTGACAACGCCCCTACGTGGGCCGCCTTCATCATGCATAATTCCGACTACTCCATGCAGTACGCAGGAACAACAGAGATGGGATTTCTCGCTGCAAAAGTTTTTCCTATTCCGAGGATTCCGATAATGAATGTTCACGTCCGTCTTTGTAAACGGAGACAGAGAGGTTGGCCGAAACAGCCACGTAAGTGGTTAAGGGCTGCCGCCTAAATATATATGGAATTGTAAATTAAAACACACCAAACGTTGAGTTTTACATTACAAGTCGAAAAATCGTTGAAATAAATGAAAAGAAAGTCTAATTATTTTTTTTGTTTTAAAATTGTTGAAAAATTAAAGTCACCTGCATACCCTGAGTAGGTAGAAACAGAGTATAAAGGAGTAGAGAGCTTGCGTGCACAACACTGTGCATTCAAGAAGAATGAAGAAAATTGTAAGGATGAATTTAATTGTTTATGGCCGCAGTCGAGTTTGCATAGGAGAAGTTAATGTTAGTATGGACGTAGCCATTTTGCAAAGAAATGAAGACTTTTGTGGTTAAGCCACGCAAGAACAGAGTTTTTTAATGAAATAAGTCTTTTCGGGCTTTTAAGCTCTCAACAACCAAAAATGAAGAAATTTTGTTCAAACAACAAAGTCCTTTATGTTTTTGAAAAGGCATGTGATGGTGGTCCCCACCATCAGCGCTTGATCGCAATCGCAAGTTTTACTTGCAAGTGTCTTTTTGATATGGATTGTTCCAATGCGATGTGATCATTGCAATCGCAAAGGAACGGTGTATGTGTTAAGCAGAAGTGTTTTGAAGTTAAGTGTCTTGTTGATGTAAAGAATTGCAATGTGATGCGATGTGGTCCCACCACAATCGCAATCGCAAATCACAAAGGTTGCAATATGTTCCGCCATCCCATTTGTTTTGTTCCGATTGATGAGCCGCGATGTGATGCGATCGCAATCGCAAGTTACAAAGTTGTTCCGCCATATGTTATATTGCCGATTGAAATGATGTGATGCGATGCAATGTGGTCCCACCACAATTGCAATCGCAAATCGCTTGTCGCATATGTTCTCCGCCATTTGTTTGTGTTCAAAGAAAAGTTGCGATGCGATTGGCGCAATCGCAATCACAAGTCACATATATCGCCCTCTGCTCAAGTCATCTGCCGATGCCGATGGTGTGATGCGATTGGCGCAATCGCGCAATCGCAATCGCAAGTCACATATATCGCCCTCCGCTTAAGTCATCCGCTGATGCCGATGGTGCGATGCGATCCAATTGCAATCACAACATCACCATGTTTATTGTCAAGCCATTTCGCTCCACTCATTTCCGCCGATGCGATCAGCGCCAATCGCAAATGTTATTCCGCCACACATTTTGATCGCCGATTGCCGACTGCGATGTGGTCCCCACTCGTACGTTGCGCCTATGTCAAATTTTGAGTTCCGAAATTTTTTTTTCTTTGTATTTTTAATATTTCTTTGTTTTACGTTTTATAACGCACTACATATAAAAGCGTTGTTATGCATTGTTTTATGTAATAAAAAGGTAGTTGTGTTGTATTATTGTTAGAGCCCACAGGCTAATATTCTGTAACTAAGACAGAGAGTTTTTGGCACTACGTCTTGTAGCAGTCCTGTGTGTAATCCCTCAGTCAGAGGAGGATTTTGTAATAATTTTTTATTAATGAAATAGAAGTGTTGTTGTGTGCAAACTCTGTCTCCAGCAGACAAATTTTTTAATTTCTCTGTGTTATGGAGGAGAGTATCATTCTCTTTGTGTATTGTTATGGAATTATCAGAAATTCAAACATGGTATCGGAGCTAATCCAGAATTTTTGAAGGTGTCAAAGAAGCTGAAGGAAGAAGAAGATTTGTTTGCCTTCACGCAAGACTCAACAAAAGACTAATTCCAGGTATTTCTCAAAAGGACAAACTCATTTTAAAGAAGGAATGAGAGTTTGTTTGAAAAACACAGTTAAGTTTATTTCAGAGTTCAGTTAGTAGGCAATGGCTGGACCAAGCACTAGTATGAGTATTGGAAACGCTTAGCTTCCCCAGTTTAATGGGAAGAACTATGATTATTGGGCCATTACCATGAGAGCCCTGTTTTCCTCACAAGATTTGTGAAAGTTTGTAGAAGATGGTTTTGATGAACCCGTTGATGAGCAGGGTTTTAATGCCTTAACTCAAGCAGAGAAGGATTTATTGAAGAGAAATAGAAAAAAGAACTCTAAAGCCCTCTTCTATTTGTATTAAGCAGTACATGAGAGTGTGTTTCCGAGGATAGCAGCAGCTAAGAGAACCAAGGATGCATGGGATACTCTGAAAGTAGCCTATCAAGGTATGGATAAAGTGAAGACAACAAAACTACAGTTGCTAAGGAGAGATTTTGAAACTCTCTGCATGAAAGAGTCTGATAATATAGACTCATTCTTCACACATGTGATTGGGATGGTCACAATGATAAGGTCCCATGGAGAAACTCTTGAGGAAAGAAGGATTGTGGAGAAACTATTGAGGAGTCTACCCTCAAGGTTTGATGTTATAGTTACCACCATAGAAGAGACTAAAGATCTCTCAAAGTTCACAGCAGATGAACTTCATGCCTCGTTCATAACTCATGAACAGAGATTGGAAAGAACAGTAAATCCATTTCTAGATCATGCCTTCAAGACTCAGATGCCTTTTGGAAGAGGAAGAGGTCAAGGCAGAGGAAGAGGAAGAGGCAGAAGCCAAAACAAAGGAGGAAGGAACAACCCTTCTCATTCACATGGAAGGAGCAACAATCAGAATCAAAGCCACGACCAAAGCAACAGCCAGCAAGGTGGACACCAACACCAACATGCGCATGGACAAAGTTATGACAAATCCAATGTCCAATGTCATTATTGCAAGAAATATGGGCATTGTGCCAATGAATGTAGAAAGAAGCAAAATGACATGAAAAATAGGCAGAATGCTAATGTAGCAAAAGAAGAAAAGAACCCAAGTAATGTGTTGTTAACATGTAATGTAGCACAAGACAAACAAGATGATGTATGGTTCTTAGATTCAGGCTGTAGTAATCACATGACTGGAAACATAGCAATGTTTTTCAATCTTGATAAAGAAGTTAAATCAGAAGTAACCACAAGAACTGATACTAAGATTTCTATAAAGGGAAAAGACAGAGTTAGTATTCGAGCAAGGAATGGTGAACAAAAATTTGTGTCAGATGTGTATTATGTTCCTGGTTTGAATTGTAATCTTTTGAGCGTTGGGAAACTCATAAACAAAGGTTACAATGTAGTCTTCAAGAATGATGTGTACACAATAATGGATATACTTCCAAGCAAGAAATTATTGATGAAATACAAATGACCAGCAATAGAATGTTTCCACTCAAGCTCAACACTGACTTGAAGGGAAAAGGAAATAATGTAACAGTTGTAACTCAAGAGGTCTTTCAGAAGGAAGTGAAAGATGAGAACTGGTTATGGAACTTGAGATTTGGACATCTCAATTTCGGAGGATTAAATTTGTTGCACAGAAAATGAATGGTAGGAGGACTACCATTGATTGAGAAACCTGACAGCCTATGTGAAGGCTGCATCTTGGGAAAACAACACAGAGAAAATTTTCCATCAGGGAAAAGCATAAGGGCGAAAGCACCCTTAGAGATCATTCATTCAGATTTATGTGGGCCGATGCAAACAACATCAGTTTCAGGCAGCAATTACATGCTGACCTTCATTGACGATTTCACAAGGAAAGTATGGGTTTATTTCTTGAAATATAAAAGTGAAGTCTTTGAATTTTTTTTCCATTTTGAAGCTCTTGTAGAGAAACAGAGCAGACTGCATATCAAATTTCTTAGAACTGATAGAGGAGGTGAGTACATCTCAAAAGAGTTTCTGCGTTTCTGCAGAGAGAATGGCATACACAAACATTTTAGTACAAGGTACACACCGCAATAGAATGGAGTTGCTGAAAGGAAGAATCGAACCATAATGGAAATGGTGAGAAGTATGCTAAAGACAAAACACTTGCCAAATGAGTATTGGGCAGAAGCAGCAAATTGTGCTGTGTATATTTTAAATATATGCCCTACAAAAGTTGTAATGAACATTGTTCCAGAAGAAGCGTGGAGTGGCAGAAAATAGAGAGTCACCCACATGAGAGTTTTTGGATGTGTAGCATATGCACACATTCCAGACAAGTTGAGGAAAAAGTTGGATAGTAAGGGGGAGAAGTGCATCTTCCTTGGATATTGTGAAGATTCCAAAGGATATAGATTGTATAACCCATCCACAAATAAATTTGTGATAAGCATAGATGTGCAGTTCATTGAAGAGGAAGCATGGGATGGAAGCATTGAGAAAATAGTCAATATCAAAAGCTGTTTATCTCACGATGAAGATGAGGAAGATGTGGTTGAAATTAATACCTCACCGATAGCATAATCTCCACCAACACAAGGACAGCAATGGACACTTCTAGCAGCAGCGAGAACACCCTTGAGAAGAAATGAGAGTGCTTCTTCAAGCACACCAAATGGAGCAGAATTGAGTGCTTCTTCAAGCACAACTACACCAAATGAAAGAGGAACAAGATTTAGAAATATAAATGAGATTTATGAGCAGGAAGCGGCAAATGAAGGTATGAACTCCTTATTTGCTTTGTATTGTCATGTTGATGATCCTATTCATTTTGAAGATGCAATAAAAGATAGAAAATGGATAAAAGTTATGGATGAGGAAATTAATGCCATAGAGAAGAACAAAACATTGGGAGTTGGTTGATTTCCCAGAAGGTAAAGAAGTTATTGGAGTAAAATGGGTCTACAAGACCAAAATTAATGCTGAAGGTAAGATAGAAAGACACAAGCCCAGACTTGTTATCAAGGGATATAAGCAGCAACATGGAAGAGACTATGAGGAAAATTTTGCACCAGTTGCAAGAATGGAGACCGTGAGGGCAGTGTTGTCAATAGCAGCACAAAATAAATGGAAAGTGTACCAAATGGATGTAAAATCAGCATTTTTAAATGGAGTGTTAATGGAAGAGGTATATGTTGAACAACCTCTCGGCTATGAGAAGAAAGGCCAAGAACAAAAAGTGTGCAGATTGAAGAAAGCTCTTTATGGGTTGAAGCAAGCACCAAGAGCATGGTACAATAGGATAGATTCCTATCTACTAGAAAATGGGTTTGAGAAATGTGAAGGTGAACCCACATTGTACATCAAAGAAAAAGATGGTAAGATGCTCATTGTTGTGTTATATGTTGATGATGTGATCTTTACAGGTAATGATAATTACGTCATTGAAAATTTTAAAACAGTCATGAAAGAAGAATTTGAAATGACTGACATGGGTTTGTTGAGATACTTCTTAGGAATAGAAGTAGAGAAAAATGAAAATGGGATTTTTATCTCACAAGCAAAATATGTTAATGAAGTTTTGGAAAGATTTAACATGCAGGAGTGCAAAGCAACAATTACTCACACAGTAATGAGATTGAAGTTAAGTAAAGATGACAACAACAAGGATTTTGATCCAAGTTTGTATAAAAGCATAGTTGGTAGCCTCATGTATTTGACTGCAACTAGGCTGGATATTATGCATGCTGTTATTTTGATTTCCAGATTCATGGAGAGCCCAAAAGAATCACATTCGTAGGCAGCGAAGAGAATTCTGAGGTATGTTAAAGGAACTAAAAGGTATGGAATTTTATATACTGTTTCAGATAATTTAGAGTTAATTGGTTATACTGACAATGACTAGGCTGGAAGTATTGATGATCGGAAAAGCACTTCCGGTTATGTTTTTCGTATGGGTACAGGAGCCATTTCATGGGCTTCTAAGAAACAGCCTATTGTAGCATTATCTACAGCAGAGGCAGAGTATGTGGCAGTTACAACAGCAGCGTGTCAAGAAATTTGGATGAGAAGAATGTTGAGAAGTTTGTATCAAGAACAGGTGAAAGACACATTGATATATTGTGACAATAGCTCAGCTATTGCATTATCAAAGAATTATGTGTTTCACAAGAGAACGAAACACATAAATACAAAGTTTCACTATATCAGAGAATTGGTGAACAATGGAGAAATTGTTTTACAACATTGTAGAATAGAGGAGCAATATGCAGATATTTTGACAAAGCCATTGGGGCAAAAGAGTTTTTATTATTTAAGAAAATGCTTGGGTATGACTAATAACCTAGCAGCTGACTTTAAGGGAGTGTATTGAAATATTAAAGTCACCTGCATGCTCTTAGCAGGTAGAGACAGAGTAAAAAGGGGCAGAGACCTTGCGTACACAGCATTGTGCATTCAAGAAGAATGAAGAAAAGTGTAAGGATGAATTTAATTGTTTATGGCCACAGCCGAGTTTGCAGAGGAGAAGTTAATGTTAGTATGGGCATAGCTGTTTTGTAGAGAAATGAAGACTTTTGTGGTTAAACCATGCAAGAGCAAATTTTTTTAATGAAAGAAATCTTTTCGGGCTTTTAAGCCCTCAACAACAAAAAATGAAGAAATTTTGTTCAAACGGCAAAGTCCTTTAAGCTTTTGAAAAGGCACGTGATGGTGGTCCCCACCATCAGCGCTTGATCGCAATCGCAAGTTTTACTTGCAAGTGTCTTGTTGATATGGATTGTTCTGATACAATGCGATCATTACAATCACAAAGGAATGGTGTATGTGTTACGCAGAAATGTTTTGAAGTTAAGTGTCTTGTTGATGTAAAGAATTGCAATGTGATGCGCTGTGGTCCCACCACAATCGTAATCACAAATTGCAAAGGTTGCAATATGTTCCGCCATCCCATTTGTTTTGTTCCGATTGATGAGTCGCGATGCGATGCGATCGCAATCGCAAGTTACAAAGTTGTTCCGCCATATGTTATATCGCCGATTGAAATGATGCGATGCGATGCGATGTGGTCCCACCACAATCGCAATCGCAGATCGCTTGTCGCATATGTTATCCGCCATTTGTTTGTGTTCAAAGAAAAGTTGCGATGCGATTGACGCAATCGCGTAATCGCAATCGCAAGTCACATATATTGCCCTCCGCTTAAGTCATCTACCGATGCCGATGGTGCGATGCGATCCAATCGCAATCACAACATCGCAATGTTTATTATCAAGTCGTTCCGCTCAATTGATTTCCACCGATGCGATTAGCGCCAATTGCAATCGCTCAATCGCAAATGTTATTCCACCACACCTTTTGATCACCGATTGCCGACTGCGATGTGGTCCCCACTCGTACGTCGCACCTATGTTAAATTTTGAGTTCCGAAAAGGTTTTTTCTTCGTATTTTTAATATTTATTTGTTTTACGTTTCATAACGCGCGGCATATAAAAGTGTTGTTATGCATTGTTTTATGTAATAAATATGTAGTTGTGTTGTATTGTTGTTAGAGCCCACAGGCTAATATTCTATAACTAAGACAGAGAGTTTTTGGCACTGCGTATTGTAGCAGTCTTGTGTGTAATCCCTCAGTCAGAAGAAGATTTTGTAACAGTTTTTTATTAATGAAATATAAGTGTTGTTGTGTGCAAACTCTGTCTCCAGCAAGCAAAATTTTTAATTTCTCTGTGTTATGAAGGAGAGTATCATTCTCTCTGTGTATTGTTATGAAATTATCATAAATTCCAACAAAAATTCTTCCTATAGTCACATGAATCTTATACCCAAATCAAGTAAGAAATATTTTAGCCATACCTTCAGATATATATCATTGCATTTGGAGACAATATTATCTGCTTACTCCCATTAAAACAAGAATGACAATAAATTGTATTAATTACAACAATAATGGCTATAAATTGTATTAATTACAAGAATAATTCCTACATATTAAAATTTACAACTCCAGAAAGCCTGACTTCTCAAATTATTCACCCGTGACCTTCGTTATCTGAAAGCCTGATTTCTCAAATTATGCACTCGTGACCTTCGTTATCTTGTGAGGCAAGACGGTAAGCAATGGCAGAATGATACATAACGTCACGAAACGTAGAAGTATCCCGAAGATTTTTCCTCAATAGTTTTGCTTTCTGTGGAGTCAAGAGTCCCCTAAAAGGCTTGGAACGCTTGGATTGAACTTCCAGCTCCATTTCCTTTTCATGATCAGCATCTAAGCTCTTACCCGTGACTTTGCCTCCTTTTGTTTCCCATCCGTTTATGTCATCGTTTGCCCATAGCTCCTGATCAACCTGCGACCAACCAAAGAGTGGAAGCCACCATTTCATGTCACTTCTCTCGTCAATATGTGAATGCGAAATAACATCATCTCCTCTTCTTCTGTTTGCCCCCACATTCTCATTTTCTGAACAAACCAATCCATTATTGCTATTCTCGGAGGAGCCGCATTCCCATACAGAAATCCTGACAGAAGAGCCACCGCCAACTTTGGGGGAAAGGAAATTCTCACCATGGCAGAGAGCCGTTTTCTCAGAGAAGGGCCCGCACTCCAGAGTTCCACATGAAATAACAGCCATTAACGCAAACAAGGCCAAATAGAAGAAAATCAAATCAGGCCAAATAGCAGAAAATCAAATCAGGCTAAATAGCGAAAAACAAACCAGGCCAAATAACAGAAAATCAAGTTATAAGATAAATTATTGCAGATGAAGGCTTGGCAATCTCTCTATATAGACTGGGTCATATAGAAGAGAAAATGAGAGAAACTAAATTACTCTGTGTAAATGAAGCACTAAAATCTATAAAACCATGTACGCAGCACTTCTATTTATATATATATAATGCGTGATGATATTTTTATGATTCCCCGAATATCTACATAAAATATCTGTCCATGCCTCTCTAAATCTCGGTGCTGGAATTTTACACGATGCTGTCGATGCTAGGCAGTTTAGTTGAAGAGTAGAAGATGACAGCGCGTCGAAAAGGACGCATAAGCACGTTGAAGATAGTGTTTTTCGTTAGGCTGAGAATTCTCACCTGAGCACTACAGGTTTTCACGAGGCGACTTGACAAGTGTACAAATAATTACAAAATTTAAAGTCTCAATCAAATTTAGAGGGACAAAATTTAAAGGTTATTGATGCATAGTCGTACGTTTTTCTTCATTTTAATTTACGTTTCCGTCATATGAGACGCAAATAATTTATGGAATTACAGTTAGGGGTTTGTACTATATTGAATATGGAATAGATGCATAGTTTGCATTCATTGAATGCATTATCAGAATACTAATCGCAAACTATGAATAGAAAAACGACACGAGAGGATACAGTGTGAAATAATGCTTCATTGTACAAATGATGAAACTACAGAAGCGTTGTTAGATTAGCACACTTGTGCAAGCAAAATTTCATTTGGTATAGGTAAATGGCCTGTCTATGTTAGAATGCACCTTCTGGAATTTGAATTTGAATTTTAGGTAACTTTGAGATGGACCGTAAAGATTTATTTTTTTGGAATATTTTTGAAATATTTATAATAGTATATATGGTTGAAGTATTGAGATTCAGTGTGTTTTTTAATTGATTTATCTTAAATTATTTAATTAAAAAATGGTCATATTAATGCTTGTTATATTGGACATGTAGTATTGATAAGTTATAATATTAGTCTATGATAAAATATGTGTCAATCTTCATCATTAAAAATATTGTTACAAATTTTTAAAAATCTATATATCTTTAACTCATACATTAATCTTTTAATAATAAGAATAATAATAATAAAGATATAATTTAGTTATGTTTTTAAATTTTTTATAATATGAAAAATTTGATATCAAGTGCTTTCATATTTAGTATGAATTGATATTTATATTTGATTTATATAGCTACACTAATCTTATCAATTTAGCATGAAATATTTGTAGAAATGGACATAACATAAATTATAATAAATTTGTCTTTACTTATCATATGTGTATTATTAAGGTTTATTCATACATAAAAGAATATTATATTTAGTATCTAAATGTATGAGATTAATTTTAATATTTAATAAAATTACAATAATAGTGTAATAAAATATAATTAGGTTGATAAGTATATTTATTTGAAACATGTGTTTTAAAGTTTTAATTTTATTATGAATTATTATTAAATGGATAGTGGGGATTTAAAAATCCTGAAATATTTGAAGAATATTATAATATTCATAGTAGTGTACACAAATCAAAGGTTGAGATTGATTTCCAAAGTAGTAAAGCTCAATTTTCCCTTTTAACTAAATTGATTAAGTAAAAAAAAAAAATTATGAAGAAATGTCACCTGAAGTGACTTGTGGTTTTTTGGACATGGGGTATTGATTATTAAGCCACAATATTGTAACAAAGTCTATATACATATTAAGAGTGTTGATAGTAAAATGAAAATAAATTTCCATTGTTAAGGATTTTGTTCCATATATATATATATATATATATTCTTAAGTTGTATCTTAATATTTTTTATAATTATTAATAATAAAAATCTAAAATATCATGTCTCACTAGCACATTCCGGGTGGTTGGATACATGCTATAAACTTTAGTAAGCTAGAAACAACTTAACACACAAAAAAAAAAAAAAAAAACTAAAATAATATTCTAATTTAATTAAATTTTATATTTTTGTATACTTATTAATTATAATTAAAAAATAAAAAAATAAAAAAAAATCATACTTCAATTATTTTTTAAGAATTTTAAAATTTTAATAAAGAAAGATGCATACTTAAGCTTTTTTATACTTACAAATTACCCGATAGAAGAAAGTAGCACCGAGAAGCTAGAAACCACCAACCAAGATCAAATGCATAACAAAAACAATTGATGAAATGGAATTAAAGCTTTCATAAAATTGAAACACTCCCAAACTAGAGTACCATCGTAACATAAACTTGCAATTGTAATAATATATCCAAGTCTCAACATAATTTGAGGGCACCTACTTGCCCGTTGGACATGCAATCTTCCGTCCCTCCCTTCCTATTATTCATCCCCTTGCTACAACATAGATTTCCATCTTTTCATTCTTCTAACTACGAAGGAAACCAATGAAACATGCATTGAGCACTTTGATTATCACGTGATAAGAGCCTCCTTCCTAGATGTATTATTGTGTGAATCTCGATTCTTATTGATACCAACGCTCTGGATCCCGAAATGTTAAATATGTATTAATTTAGTTTTATATAGTGTTTGTTTAATTTTAAATGAAATTTTTATTGTTTTCAGTAATTTAAAATTTGAATTTTTAATGATTTAAATCAACTGGAATTTTAAGAAAATATTTGAGAACACCATTTAAAATTATATAACATAAAATAGATTATTAAATTCTAAACTTTTATTTAAATTAATATATTGATGTAAATTAAATGATAATAAGTATTAATTCATAATAAGTATCAAAACATTTTAGTATACATCTTTCTTTATTAAAATTTCAAAATTCTAAAAAAATTGATGAATTACAATTTTATTTTAAATTATAATAATTAATAATTATAATAGTTATTTTAAATTGTTATTATTAATAATTATAAAAAGTATTAAGATATAATTTAAACATGTATATTTAAATAAACATGGAACAAAATCCTTAATCATAAAAATTTATTCCCTTTTATTATGGAGACTTTATATAGGTTTTGTTGCAATAAGGTGACTTATCAATATTATATGTCCAAAAATTCATAAGTTACTTCACATGGCATTTCTTCATAAAACAATTTTTTTAATTAATCAATTTAGTTAAAAGGAAAAATTGAGCATTACTACTTTCCATATAAATCTGAACCTTTGATTTGTGTACACTATTATGAATATTCTCATAGTAATACACGGAGTTTAAATCCCCAACATCCATCTAATAATTATTGATATTTAAATTAAAATTCTAGAAATCATATTCCAAAGTAGACATACCTATCAAAATATTCTTCAAATATTTCAAAGCGTTTAAATCCCCACTATCAATCTAATAATGATTCATAATTAAATTAAAACTTTAAAACACCTATTTCAAAATAGACATACTTATCAACCAAATTATATTTCTAAACGAATCCTCTTATTACAGTATTATTATAATTTTAGTAAATATTAAAAATTAAATATAATATTCTTTTTTATATGAATAAATCTTAATAATAGACATATGACAAGTAAAGACAATTTATTGTAATTTTTGTTATGTTTATTTGTACCATTATTTCATCTTAGATAGATAAGATTAATGTAATTATATAAATTAAATTTAGGTATCAATTCATAATAAATATGAAAACACTTGATATGGGATATATTTCCATATTTAAAAAAAATAAAAATTAATTAACTAAATTATAACACCATCATCATTATCATTATTATCATCATTATTATTATTAAAAAATTAGTATATAAGCTAGTGATATATATTTTTAAAAAATATCTAACGATATTTTTAATGATGGAGATTAAGACACATTTTATAATGTGCAAATATTGTGGTTTATTCAAATTCAAATTCCAGAAGGTGCATTCTAACATGATGGACAGGCCATTTACATATTCCAAATGAAATTTTGATTAAAAAAGTGTGCTAATCTAACAACGCTTTTGTAGTTTCAACATCTGTACAATGAAGCATTATTTCACAATATATCTTCTCGTGTCGTTTTTCTATTCATAGTTTGCGATTAGTATAGTGATAATGCATTCACTGAATGCAAACAATGCATCTATTCCATATTCAATATAGTAAAAATCCCTAACTGTAATTCCATGAATTATTTGCTTCTCCTATGACGGAAACGTAAATTAAATTGAAGAGAAACGTACGACAATGCATCAATAGCCTTTAAATTTTGTTCCTCCAAATTTGATTGAGACTATATATTTTGCAATTATTTGTACACTTGTCAAGTAGCCTCGTGAACAACTGTAGTGCTCAGGTGAGAATTCTCAGCCTAACGACAAACAATATCTTCAACGTGCTTCTGCGTCCTTTTCGACGCCCTATCATCTTCTACTCTTCAACTAAACCGGCTGGCATCGAAAGCTTCGTGTAAAATTCCAGCACCTAGACTTAGAAAGGTATGGGCAGATATTTTAGGTAGATATTCCGTCCAATGGTGAGATTACTCTTTAGGGGAATCAAAAAAGTATCATCACATTCTAGATACGGCAAGCAATATTTCCTATGTTATTTGTCTTGTTAAGGGTATCACTAGCATGCCATGTCCATAGATGATCAATACCTCCTTACTTGTTAATTGTGCAGACCTCGAGGACTGCATCAGGCTCGCCTCCCCCATTTTCCGGCAGCTCTGACTTCGGAGTGTCAACCCAACTGGCGGACAAGACAGGGCCCGAGGTACGCATTGAATGCGTTCTCCTTTCAAATTCTATATTGCGCCCCAAAGTTCGAGTTAGAGTCGGGCACCAAAATTTTGAAATGAAATCTGGTTCGGCAATATGAGTTTATCCCAACTGGTTCACGATCTTTCAATGATGAAGCTGCAGATTCTGCTCAGGATGGCTGGTTAGTATATTTTTTATTTCTTCTGTGGTTTTATCAAATTATGTATACATTTCTAGTTGTATGCTCTCCCTTTTTGTTGTCCATGGAACCCGCGCCGACAATGGGTGCTTCAGCAGCGTTTGCGATGCCAAGGAGAGCGAACATCATAACCACAACGTATGCAGTTGCCACTGCAAATGTGGAGGCCTTCATCGCCATTGCCATTGTCGTTACATGTTACAAAATTGGAAAGAATCAATAAAAAGTTGAATCACGGCGCAAAGCAAAGCACCCAAATCCACGTGCTAACCTCCAACAACCTTCGGGACAAAAATGCCTAAAATGGTGAAGCTTCAATTGAATCGATCAAATTATGATGTAGATATCATAGAAAGCCGGACGTGTGCCATAACTGCTTCGTTAGCAGTGAACAACCGAAGACTCGGAAGATTCTGTCTGGATACATAAACACAATATGGCATCACCATGCAAGATCTGAAGCTGCCTTTGTGGTTGACGAGAGGTAGCAACTAAAACGAGTTGATAGTTGTAAAACCAACCTACAAGCCACCGCTATGATGCTGGGAAATTAATATTAAATAATAATTGGGCGATGCAGATTTTGAATATAGAATGCTCAAAATTGTTGTCTTCAACTTGCAAAAAAAAAAACAAAGGCCTTCAGAGACTCCCGGCAGAATGCGGGTTGCTAATAGATTGCTCTCGTTCCTTCATTGGATTCATTGAAAAATTCTGCTATTATAATACTTGTAGCAAGCATATCAATACACAATCTATGTCCAATAGATGCATATCCAGTAGAACATATAATGAATCAGTCAGATATTAGTATTTGTGAAACCCACTAGGTAATACATGTACACAAATTCATAAATAATTGTTAAAAAAAGGAAATAAAGGTCGCAACAAGCATGGGTGCGGCTATGCTAAGTTTAACGGTTACTTCGATTATTGCAAATGCATTACCAAGAATAAGGGCGTGAATTGTTTTATTCACATAAATTATTAAATCCTTGACCTGTAAATCATCTCACGCAGAAAGTAAATTGCAACGGATTTAGCACTAAGAACTTTTGTCTAAATGTTTGAAGTAATAAAAATTGATGATTTCCAAGTTTCAAATCTCATTCAATGAAATCTCGGCCATGCTCATTTAAAGTTCAGGAAAAAAAACAAAGGCCTTTAGAGACTCCCGGCAGAATGCGAGAGGGCAAATATATTTCTCTCGTTCCTTCATTGAATGAAAAAATTTCCTCATTGGTATTGGCAAAAACTATTATTAGTATTTGTTTTGACTTAATAAAAAAGTCGTCCATGTATGCGATTATGTTTGTTTGTTTTAGTTTAAGATCATTGGTGCCATAAAAACATATTTAAGGTTTCTATTCTTGCATTATGTGCAATTGATTAATTGAATTTCTTTTATATATATATATATATATATATATATATATATGATATAATGTTACTTTTTTTTCATTTTTTTTATTTTATAAATCAACATAATAGACTAGTCTTATATTTATAAAGTGTATATTATAATATTATAATATAAACTTTATTATTTTAAATAATTATTTTTAAATATATATTAAAAAAAATTATGATCAATTTTTCATATATTTAAAAATAAACACTTTATATTTTTATTACATATATCATGAATTTGTATATTTTTTATTTCAAAAATAATAAAAATGAATTATTTCTTATGGATAGTATATTAATTAAGAGAAAAATATAATATGATAATTTTATTTTATTATTAATTAGCCAATATTAAATATTAAATTATTACTGGTTCAATTGAATTTTATACCACTAGTGTCACTTTTATATATTCTTTGTATTTTTTTTATAATAAACAAAATATTCATACATTACTAATGTTATTAAATAAATATTTTTTCAATAAAATAGTGTCATATAAAAAATAATATACTAATTAGTTCAATTTATTTATTACTATTAATAAAAATTAGAACCAAATTATAATTAAAATAATGGCTTTAAATATTTTTAATTTTCATCTCACATTATAGATTATTGTACCTATATAATTTAAATGGTTGATAAATGCCAACAAGCATCAATCTATGATAGATATCAAAATGCTTATCTAGTGATATACCTTACATTAAAAAAAATTAAAAGTATCATAAACAATCAACTAAATCAATTATAATTATGTTTTAAATTACTTTATTAAATATTCATATTCTGTAAATATTCTTAACCTGTAAATAGGACTTGTTATAGTATCATGAGCCAATAGGATGATTTATCACTACCACATGCCCTAGAAAACCATAACTTATTTTACAATCAAAATATTTTATTCATTTAATTTTGTAGCGTTCTTTTAATTAAATGACATGATGAACTCATATCCAATATATTTTTGTAATGTTCTTGTGCTGCATGAATTAAATGACATGGTGAACTCATATCCAATATATTTTTGTAATGTTCTTGTGATTGCATGAAGACGCTACCAAATTTTGATGCAACAAGAGTGTACAAAGCATACAAATTTAGAGAATGCATGTTTATTCTCATAAATGTGAGTGCATTCCTTTTTTACGAGCTTCTCACATGTCCTAGGAATGTGCACAGGTTATTTAAATAATGACATGCATGCATTATTGCAAAAACTGCTTTTATGTTCCTTTGTGCATACAAAACAAAGTAAGGGCTTCATGAAAGGGAGATAGATATGGGAAGAGGGAGAAAGAGACGAGGAAAGGGAGGGAGAGAGGGAGAGAGAGAAACAGGGAGTGAGAGTGAGAGAGAGAAAGGGATAGGAAGAGAGGGAAGAGGGAGAAAGAGACGAGGAAAGGGAGGGAGAGAGGGAGAGAGAGAAACAGGGAGTGAGAGTGAGAGAGAGAGGGATAGGGAGAGTGGGAGTGACAACAATAGTATTGAAGTTGTATGGGGTCAAGTATTGACCAGTGATGGATCAGATTTATTGATCAACCTGTTGATGCGATGTGTATGACATTCCAAGGTGAGGAAGTGTCATATTAGAAGTCGATTCAGCAATGACGAAGTTGGGAGCCATAAGATTATTGGAGGGCAACATGTTGGCTACCCAAAGTAGCCCTAGACAAGCTATCTTGAAGGATGAACAAAAGCTGAAGGTTGGGTGAAGGAAGGTGCCGAAGAAGCAACACTTTGATGGAAAAAAGGTGTTTCTAACATGGCAGATTGGAGCTCGAGTGTTGGCCAACCTAGAGAGAATAATGGATCAACCCAAGTACACTCTGAAGAAGTATGTGCATCAATGTTAGGTGGAAGCCCTCCTGGAGTATCGATGTGTAGTGGGCTTGATATACTAAGGCACTACTAGTGAGCAGTGCGGGTTCGACAGACTGATAGGGCAAGATACGACAAAGAAGATACAACAAAGTTGTCATTGTATGTTGTATACCATAGACTGTTGTATTATTCAGAATTGGTTTAATATAACGAAGATTAGGGATTGTACGTTATTGTACAAATTTGTTTAAAACTGTGTATATTGTGCATATGTGATTTATTGCTTTATATTTTCCGCTATGCAAAGTGGTTTATGGATTATATTATTGGTTTTGTAGCGTAAGTGATTTAAGACTCTAACCTCGACCTAAGGTCACATAAATTCAACAGTAAACACAGGAATCCACTCATGAGATATAAATAAAATGATAGACTAGAGAAACCCAATACATCCCCATGCGAGCTAGCAAGATACCAAAATAAACATAAACAAGAGTGCAATATTCAAACATTCCTTCATAAAAATCCATTGTTTCCTTCCAAAAATCACATGTGAGCTTCCAACTAACTACATTCATTGTAATATAAACACTTCTCTGGTGATAAAACAGAGAAACTCAACGAGCACAGTGGGTAGAACAAGAGAGGCCTAGAAAATAAACATACCCACTAGGATAAATTGTCGAGGGAAGAAGGTCATCTGCACTTAGGTGGATTTCCATGTAAGACTCCTCGTTCAAATGTGAAGCTTCTAACAAACCCGTAATCCTATCCTCTCTCGGAGCATGAAAACTGTGGATGAATGTTGATGTATTACTATCATAAAACCATGGCATGGACATTGTCTTGCCACCTTACCAGGTACCATTAATGATATGCATGCATGATGCCACCTCTCAATATGACTCAAGTGTGCGAGGGTTGCAGTGAGGCCACTCTCCAAGGTTGCCCTTTATTACATTAATCATGACGACGATCCTAATGCTATTGGATTGTCGTCATGATTAATGTGATGAAAGGAAAGGTTGGAGGGTGCCCTCACTCCAACCCTCACAAACTTGAGTTGTATGGAGAGGTGGCATCACACATTCATATCAATAATTATGGTACCGGGGAAGGTGGTAAGACAGTGTATGCACCGTAGTTTTATGACAGTAATCTCTCAACATTCATCCACAATTTTCATGCTCTAAGATATGATGGGGTTACATGTTTGCTAGAAGCTTGAAGTTTGAATGAGAAGGAGTACTCCTATGCAAACCGACATGGTCGGTGGGGTTTATAATCCCTTTTTAAGTGTGACCAGCAGAAGAAAGACGAGAGACCAAAACCTAACTGGAACTGGAGAAATGCCTGGAGGTATGGCGTTGGTTAAACCCTTGCATAAACTGGAAAAGTAAAGGGAAAATCCTCTTGGATGGTAGGGTTTACCTGTATAAAATTAAATAACATTACAATAAAATGAGAATTAAGAATAAGCGAGAGGAGTGTAAAGGGGTTTAAACAAATTACTGTATAACCCAGCAAAAAAATAAAACAAAAAATTGACCTGTTAGTGGAGAGTTCCATACTGCCATACAAACCCTGCAACAGATAATAATGGGGTTTAGCTAACGAACAATACTTATTCCATTGTAATATAAAAACAATAAACCTTGGGAAAATTGAAGAACTAGCCTGTGTGGAATCGCTTCCATCTAGGACTAGGTTTAGAAGACGCTGAGTGTTGCGAATTAAACGAACTCCGCATAACATAGGCAACAAAGTGCTGATATGAAATGTGTGAAAAACTGAGAGAACATTGCAAAGGAGGAGGCCCTAAGCCTGGTTTGATGATCTGTCATAAAGAAAAAAAAAATCAGATGAAGACTTTGCAGAAAATGGAGCACTCAAGGCTACTGGTCTTATGTTCTTGACATTTCAGTTGGAGAAGTTCCATCCCCAACTGGAGCCACTGTTAGGGTCCTATAAATTATAAGATCACAAGGTGATTGAGTACTTCACAAGTTGCAATTTCATATTGTGTATGACTTTAAATTTTGAAATGATTTCCTAAAAATATGAAAAAGGAAAAAGAAAGGCTCTCAATAGCTGGCTACAGGAACATCAGGTGGTACAGAATAGTTGGCTAAAGCCATGGAGAATATGTCCATCCAAATAGAGGAGATTAAAAATATGGAAGCACAAATTAGTACCTTGAAGGATCAAAGGGTAAGGTCTGACAATGCACATGAAATAGAAGTACAAAGAGCTCAAAAACAGATTGAAAGATTGATAAAGGTAGAGAAGGAAGCTTCCATTGGTCAGACCATTAGTCAGGCAAAGGAGATCATTTGGACAAGAATAATTGATTCTATGAATTAAATATGGACTTCTATTCAAATCATATTTGAACAGAAAGAGATAATTGAAAAGGTAAATGATGCCATAGCTAAAGCAACCAGCTTGGGGATATGCCTGAGACAAAAAATAATATAATCAGATTTTTAAAATCAAAGAGAAGGTATGAATTGGAGGAACTTGGAGTTGAGGACAGAACAAAAAAAATTCTAGAGGTCAAGAAGGTGCTCACAAAGAAAAGCCTGGGTACACATCTAGAGGAAAAGTGCCACAATTTAGAAATTAGTGTCAGTAGATTCTTTAACAGAATTGGGCCACTGACCAAAAGAAGGTTACCTTCATTGTTTATTCCCAAAAGTTTCAAATCCTTGATATATTTGTACAACATGTTGATATATGAAAAAATACGTTATAAGTCATAGCTATCAAATTCGTTTGAATTGAGCTGAAAAAATATGAAAATTCGCTAAAATTTGATTCTGTTGTGAGGATAGATGTTTAATTAATAAGTTATTAATTAAAATTTTAGAAATTTAACTAGCCATGTGGTTAATTCCATTCCAGGATCAATTTTTAATTAATAAAATATTATTTAAAATATTAGAAGTTTAATCAGCCATGTGATTTTTTTATTCAATAACAAGGATAAGAAACTCAATATTTATACAAATAGATAATAGTGGGACGAATTTTATAGAAGGAAAAAGTATTTACAAAAATATATAATAAGGTAAGCAAATAATAAAAGAAAATAGAAAATCATAGTGGAATAAGAATGTTTACCATTTTCTAATTTCTTTTTTTCTTTTAAAAGTCTAAAAAATTAGAAAATGTGAAAGGGAAGGTAAGAAAATACAAAAGAAAATAATAGTGGAAGTGAGGAGGATAGAAAGTGGTCTCCAAGGTCTGCACAATTTAATAGCTGCAAGTGGGGACAGGTATTGATGGGATCAAATTTTCGGAGGCTGGAGATTTACTGGCTGAAGGTGAGGAGGACGGCAAGTATGGCATGGGTGGCATGGCATAGGCATGCCCATTAGTACTCTTAAGAGTATTAATGGGCCAATAGAGTATTAATTGTAATCTTATCTCGTAATCATTTGTAATAGTTAACTGAGTGTGATAGACCCAGTTAACTCATGAAATTCGAGTTGAGGGTGGTTGGTGAGGCATGTAGAGTGATTATATTTGTTTTAGAGTCCAAGTTGCAGTTAGTGTATTAGTTTAATGCATGAGAAATCAGTTAACTCAATTAAGTGAGTTAAAGTCAGTCTAACTAGTTTTAATTGATTGTTGTGCTAGTGAGAGGTCAAGTGAATTAAATCGTATTTAATTCACATGCAGTGATCTGCCAAGTGACTAATGATTTACTATTAATAGTTGCATGCATGTTAGTTCTGATGAAGACCCAATTGAGACAGAGGTTAAAGGGAAGTTATATATCAGTTGTATTTATAGAAAATTTCCAGGGCACAATTATATACACCATAGGATGCGTTGCGTAGTCAAGGAAGGTTGAATTTCCTAATTAATAGGGATTTAATCCTATAGGGTTTGCGCTAGCAAGGCAGGCTAAGTAGAGGCAAGAAATTGGCTAAGTATTGGTCCAATTTTGTCCGGATCAGTGTGAGACAATTGGTAGAGTGTATGAGGTTGTGGTGAGCACACATGCATTGTATTGTTTCATGATTCCTTGGTTCATTATACAATAGAGATAGAGGGGTTTTTAGCAACACGATTTCCCCAGGAAAAATATCTGTTTTGTGTGATTTATTTTCTTCTTTCTCTTACTTGGTGTGATTGTGTGATCGTGTTTATTTTCCGCAAATATTGTAGAAGGATTCAGTATCTTGTTTTAGTATATGCATGATCGGATTGAATCCATTGGTATACACATTGTTTGTATAATTTCTACATGGTATCATAGCACCATAAATCACTATAGTGGAGAAGAAATTGAGTTTGTGTTGAACAATATTCAAACTTGCAGATACTTTCGTTGGTGCGAAAAGTGGATCAAGATGGCTTTCAATGGATTAAGATTGGAATATGCAGTTGAGGGAAGTTTTAATTATATTGCATGGAAATACAGAATGGAGGAAGTTGTGGAGGATAGCGGTTTGAAAGAGTTCATTGATAATAATATTCCAAAGCCCACAAAAGTAGACGTCGCTCTTCTTGATGCTTGGCAAAAGAAGGTAGCAAGGGCAAGGAGGATCTTATTAGAGGGAGTTCGAGATCACATTGTCTTGAGTCTCCATGGCAAGGTGACTCCATATGCAATGTGGAAGGCCTTGACAGATCGATTTTAGAACAAAAGCGTTCAAAGGAAGTTGGCATTGAAGGACAAGCTTAGGAAAATCAAGGAGGAGGAGGGCGAGACGGTACCAACATACTTAGCGAAGTTCACTCAATGTCGAGATGAGCTTGGAAGTGTTGGTGTGACCGTAGAAGATGATGACTTGGTGAGCCTAACACTTCTAGGCCTTCCCAAGAGCTGGCATAGTTACAAGGACTCGGTGAATGGGAGGGAGAAGTTACCAGATTGGGAGTGACTTTGGTCGGATTTGGTACAAGAAGAATTCAGGCAGAATACCAGGGATGGATCCTCATCCAAGAATAATTACGAGGAAGATTGTTCCTTGGTCGGTGAGGCAAATAAGGCCAAGGGAAAGAAATCCCAAGGTGAAGCGGGCAAGAAAGACTTGTCCAAGATCATATGTTTTCACTGTCACGAGCATGGGCACTATGCTACAAATTGTCCACAGAAGAACGCAAGAAATAAGGAGCCTGCAGTTGCAGTAGGTGAAGCATTGGCTTCATAGTTTGAGCTTGATTTTACTCTCATTGCATGCATGGCCAACACTGTAATGGGATGCATGTGGTATCTAGACAACGGGGCTCGTTCCATATGATGGGGAATAGAGATCTCCTCAGTGACCTGGAGGAGAAGGACCTCCAAAAGAACATAGATTTTGGAGATGACGGGAGGTATAACGGTACTGACATAGGTACAGTTACCTTTCAGAGGGAGAATGGCTCCCATCTCAGACTAGCAGATGTTTTGTATGTTCCAGGCCTAAAGAAGAATCTTTTCTCCGTAGCGGTATTGGAAGACCGTGGTTATGAAGTGGTGTTTAGAAAAGGAAAATTTTTCCTTAAACACAAGCCCACGGGACAGGTGACTACATTCTTATTATTCAGATTTTATATCATTGAACATTTTTACATTGTCACTTATACGTGAGATAAGTGAGATTAGCTTTATAAGCATATTCAATCTGATAAGGTAAGCTAATTCACTAATTCTTATTGTTCTTTCCTTAGGTAAGAGAGAGGATGACCAGTCGTAGCTCTATACTGACCCAAATAAAAAGAGACTTCCTGATGAAACAGACGCCTAAAAATGAACCCATTTACATCAAAAGTTGATTTATTTGCAATTGAATCAATCCCGCCTCTCTTTCTCTGTTTCTCTCTTATAAATTTTGTTAGTGGTAAGATGTGATTTTTTTAGTGTTGCCAATTCTGATTAGTTCATTAGTGATAAATGCTCCTTCCTTTGTGAGCGAGTATTAGGTTTCGCGATAACTAATTGGTGAGGTACAAGGCAACTTTTAGGAGTTGAGTCATCTCTTCGATCCTCTACCTCGAGTCTTGTATGGGAACGTGAAGAGTATGATTCACACGCCGCCTCTTCTAAAATTTTGTGTAATGATTTTTTTTCCTTTTCTTGCAATTCCCTAATCTCAACTTCTCTTTCTTCAATTTAAGTTCTTGTTGGTCGAGTGATTTTCATTCCTCTCCATTTTTTTTTTATGAGCCTGTTTGTGCTTCATCCCATGATGTCTTCCCCACAAGGGGAAATCCCGATACTTATCATATTGGGGGGAATTCATTGAATGCATCGGTTTATATGTGTGAGAAATATGTTTAACACAATCCAATAGAACCACAGAGGCCCTCCTACTTTATAAAATCACACCACTTTAGTTTGGAGGATGGGTGCATGCCTTTACCCTTGGAGGCATCTAGCTTAGGTTCTCCCACCTCGCTTGTTGTGCCTTTTGAGAGGCAAGAGATCTAAATAGAGAAGTTGTAGTTGGTTCATACTAAAGCACCCTCTAACTTCCATGCCTCACTTCCATCCTTCCTTTTAGCTATTTCTTCGACAAATGCATGCACTAAGTGCAGTCTGTCAGCTATGCAGATTTTCCGTGTGATTCTGGACTAAATAGTCATGCACAATCAAGTAGTGAGACTCCTAAAAAATAGATGTTGGTATACTCATACCAAATAGTGTATATATGGCCTAGTTCTGATGGTTTCTGCAATTATCTCCCTGCCCCCTGCCCCCCTGGTTTCTTTGGCACCTTCCTTCACCCAACCTTCAGCTTATGTTCGTCCTTCAAGATATCTTGTCTAGGGATACTTTGGGTAGCCAACATGCTTCCCTCCAATAATATTATGGCTCCCAACTTCGTCACTGCTGAATCAGCTCCTAATATGACACTTCCTCACCTTAGAATATCATATACATCGCATCAATAGGTTGATCAATAAATCTGATCCATCACTGGTCAATACTTGACCCCATACAACTTCAAGACTATTTTTGTCACTCCCACTTTCCCTATCCCTTTCTCTCTCTCACTCTCACTCCCTGTTTCTCTCTCTCCCTCTCTCCCTCCCTTTCCTCATCTATTTCTCCCTCTTCCCATATCTCTCTCCCTTTCATGAAGCCCTATGGATTCCTGTGTGGATCAGGTAAAATCTCTGATACCCTTAACCAAGACCTTTTAATTCGGCTGATAAATAGAATTGCATTTAATTAAAGACGTTAAAGAACTTAAATAAAAAATTGTAGCTGTAAATAAGAGGAACATAAATGAACAAGATCAGCAATCATAAGAACACATCGTTTGATGACGGAGTTCGTCCAGGAGGGACTACATCTCCGGGCCTCAGTGTCAAGATGGTGTAGGCCGCTGCATTATGTGTTGTAAGAAGAGATGTACATGGATGTGCTTTCCTATGACATACAAGGAAAAATTTCCCTCACGCAGGAGTGGCTTGACTTCTTTAAGAGATGTTCCCCTTCAGAACTCTCATACATAAAGAAAGACTCCTATCAGTATGACCATAACTGACATGTAATAAACAAGAGTATCCCGCCAATCTTAGCAAACAAGGGATCTCAACAATACACATATGAAATTGAGCATCCCGCCAATTTGGCATAAAAGGGACTCATACATGACACAAATCCATAGCTGAAAGTACATCAATAACAACACAAAGCAAGATCCCACAACTCATGTATCAACCGGGATCTGCAAGACATAATGCATCTCAACGAGAAATAAATGAAGAAGTACATGGAATACACATCATATACCTCATGCTACCATTTGCTGAAGGCTGAGCAGCTCTGCGGCAGAATCTGAAAACACCATCAATCTTGTGGCGTCGAGAAAGTGGAAAACGACTGCTCACATGTGCAAATCTGACACCGGCATAACCCACTTCCAAAAGTGGCTGGAAAATCAAAAACTCAGATGCAGAAACTGAGCACGCCATCAGACTCGTGGTGTTGATTAGTGCTGAAACGACATAAAATTTGTCCCATTTGGACAAAGTCAAAATTTCGCCCCTCTTGAAAATTGGCCTCAATCGAGGTTCCGCCTACCTCTTTTCTGGCTCATGGTTCCACATGCACCTGCAATAAAAAAAATATTAAATCTGGAAATCCGTGCATCTCCTTGGATTCCGTGCCCATGATTGGCTGCAAAATAACATTAAAACTCAGAAAAATCGTGCTCCATCTTGTCCTCCTTAGCCTTGGTGCTTACAGGCCTAGAGTTTATAGAAAAATACGTGGTAATTTATCTGCATGACAGAATAATGATTAATTATCCACCGAGACTATCCTGATCACATATCAATTCGAATTCATATGCAACACATAATCTCTTCCACTCAGATCATCACACATGCGGAAATAAAACAAGCGATAGCACATCAAATCATCATACACATTAACACAGTATGTATAGGGAAATCTTATAGCTGAAAACCCTGCAGCTATTATGTATATTATAATGGAGAAAACATGTAACAAACTCAGTACAATACTCCTCACAAGTACTCAGTACTATCTCATGAAGTTACACACAAACTAGCTTGGTTTTGAACAAGTCACGGGTTCAAAACACATCCACTAATTGCCTACCTCTATTGCGCAATCATGGCCTGTATAAATAGAGATCCAAGGTTCGAATCTCCTTGGCTTGACAGCGCAATAATCATGGGCAATTGCCTCCAAGTGTGGTGCAAATCTCATGCACAACTGATGTCCCAACTGATAGCTATACTCACCCTTTCATCTACCTCTTCCACTGGTCTCCACTGAACTGTCCATGCACTGTAGTGAACTGATGTGTTCTTGAGTTGAATAATGAGTTAATAATTAGTGAATTAAATAATATTTAATTCACTCCACTCATTACTAGTTGATTATCTATTTAAACTAATCTCAACTAGTTCAACTAAGTTAAACCGAACACAACTCCACCAACTGTCTCATCAACTCCACCAAACTTCTGCCACTGAAGTCCTAACTGAATTCAACCATGCATGAGCTCACAAAACCCTTAGGAATAGCGTAATTCCTCTGTTAGATGCATGAGCCACTTCTGTAGCTCGAACTGAAGTGCTCCAAGAGAGTAAACTGAAGTTTAGAGTCCAAATATTATTAAGGGTAAATAATATTTGACTTCCCTATTTTTAGGATAGGCAGTCTAAAAATAGACTTCAACCTATCGGTCCAAAAATAGAGGTCCATCTATTTTTACCAACATGACCAATACTCCAAGAATAACATACTGCAACCCCTGGACCATGCTCCATATGTCTAAAAATAGACATAGTCTAAAAATAGACTTTGCGCCAGAATTTGCCTGCGGGCCCACTTCGTGAAGGCGACTTCATTTCACTAAGCTCCATCATCTTGCTGCATTCTCAACACTCCCTCTCAGCAAGATATGGATTATCTGCAACCCCTATCCTGCCTCTGTGGAATTCGAACTTGCTTCTGGTGAGCGCCTTCGTCAGGATGTCGGCATCCTGATCCTCCGTGGGAACATATGAAAGCATCATGATTCTCCGCTGAACACAATCTCTGATATGATGGTACTTGATGTCGATGTGTTTGGATCTATCATGAAATACTGGATTAGCCGAGAGCTTGATGCAGCTCTGGTTATCACAGTAGATCACTGTAGGCTCCAAATGCAACCTGAACAAACCTGCGAGGATCTTCCTCATCCAAATAACCTCGCATGCAGCCAAGCTAGCTGCCATGTACTCGGCCTCTGCTGAACTGAGTGCCACGGATCTCTGCTTCCTGCTATACCAGGAAACTGCTGTCGACCCAATGCTGAAAACTCCTCCAGAAGTGCTCTTCCGGTCCGTTGGGCTCCCTACCCAATCTGCATCAGTGAAGCCAGAAAGCTTCGCTCCATCCTCCTGTCTGTACCATAGACCATATCCCAATGTGCCTCTAATATAGCGCAATACATGCTTTCCTGCCTTCCAAAAGAGCTTGGTAGGCTTAACCATAGCTTGCGAAAGCTGGTTAATAGCATAGCATATATCGGGTCGTGTATTGACCAGATACATAAGCGACCCCACCAGCTGTCGATAGACAGTGGCATCCACTACCTCCGCTGAAGTAGCATCCTCCTTCCTCCAACCACCAGGAAGAGGAGTGTCAACAGGCTTGCAGCCTTGCATGTTGAACCTCTCTAGAATCTTCCGGGCATACTTGCCCTGAGAAACAAACAGTCCTCCACTGCGCTGCCAAATCTCCAATCCCAGGAAATAATGAAGGATGCCCAGGTCCTTCATCTCAAACTCTCGTGCAAGATCCTCCTTGCATGAAAGTATCAACTGCTCATCGCCAGTCAAAATCAGATCATCTACATACAGTACGATGATCAACAGCTCCCCCTCCACCACAATCTGGTACAGGTTTGGATCCGCCTCACTCTTGGAGAATCCAAGCCCGGTGAAGTAGCTGTCTATCCGAGTGTACCAAGCACGAGGTGCTTGCTTCGGCCCGTACAGTGCTCTCTTGAGTCGGCACACATGCGACTCACTGCTGAAGATCTCAAAACCTTCAGGCTGCTCTATGTACACCTCTTCCTCAATAACTCCATTGAGGAACGCAGTCTTCACATCCATCTGATGAATGTGCCACCCCATCTGCGCTGAGAGAGCAAGGATCGTCGGTATGGAAGAGTACCTTGCGACAGGTGCAAAAGTCTCCTCATAGTCAATCCCCTCGATCTGTGAGAAGCCACGGGCGACAAATCTCGCCTTGTACTTCTCCACACTCGCGTCAGCCGCCTGCTTCACTTTGTAGATCCATCGCGAACCCACCACTGATTTCCCCTCCGGTCTTGGGACAATCTCCCATGCACTGTTTCTGACGATCGAATCATATTCTTCGATCATGGCATCTACCCATGCGGGTTCCTCCACAGCTTCCTCAAAATAGGATGGCTCCATCACGACACATTGACTCACAATAGCCATGTATCCAGTGTACCGATCCGGTGACTGCCTCTGTCTGCGCTGTGCTGTAGGTGGTCCTACAACCTTCTCTGCATCTCGAGCCAGTCGCTCAGCTTCTGTAGTGCGCATGCGCCCTCTGATGGTTGGCGCTGCATGGGTGGTTTCTTCCACCTCTTGAACCTCCTCTTGTGGCTGATCCACATCCGGAAGCTCCTCCTTGGGAACTAACAGCTCCTCATCTGCATGCAAGTGTAGCTCCCTCTCAAGCGAACACTGCATGGCTTTCTCCTCCTGAAATTTTATATCCCGTCGCACAACAGTCTTGCGACTGTCTGGCACATACACTCGATAGTTATGAGGTGTATCAGTGTACCCCACAAATATTCCAACTTCAGCAGTTGGATCCGGCTTCCTTCTTGCATCCTTCGTCACATGCATGTAGACAGGAGATCCGAAAATCCGCAAATGGGAAATATCAGGCCTCTTGCCAGAATAAGCCTCCTCTGGTGTACTCATGCCAAGAACCTTATGAGGACAACGGTTCTGCACATACACTGCTGTATTGCATGCCTCATCCCACAAGTGAAGGGGTAGGCCCTGATCATGCAACATCGCCCGTGCAGCACCCACGATCGTTCTGTTCTTCCGCTCAGCCACCCCGTTCTGCTGTGGGTTATGGGGTGCGATGAGCTCTCTCTGAATCCCTTCTGCGCTGCAGAACTCCTTGAATTCAACCGAGATGAATTCACCACCGTTATCACTCCTTAGAGCAATCACCTTCTTCCCCGACTCCTTCTCGACCAGTGCTTTAAACTCACAGAACTTCGCGAATGTATCGCTCTTCTTCGACATGAAGAAGATCCAGCACCTTCGAGAGAAATCATCAACAAAGATCACATAATACTTGTGCTTTGCTGTCGAAGCAACTGAGAAAGGACCACACACGTCTGTGTGAACTCTCTCAAGGATCGTCGTGGCGCGACTATCCTTCTCGTGAAAGGTGGCTTTGACATACTTCCCTAAAGTACACCCCTTGCACTGATCTGACTGCGCAAGAGTGCCCTTAGGAAGTCCAGTAGAAATCTGCTGCAGAATCTTCAAAGCTCCATGGTGAAGATGGCCCAATCTCCTGTGCCATAGTTCGCCCTCATTATCCCGGCTCACCACATCTCCCGCCTTGCATGCCATAGCTGCGCAGTCATCTACCTGCAACTGATAAAGGTTCTTGGTTTGAACCCCTATCTTCCGGGTCTCTCCAGTAGTCTTACTGCGCAGGAAGGCTTTTCCTTCGCTGAAGACCACATCATACCCCTTATCTTCCAACATAGCCACAGAGATCAAGTTCTTCTTCAATCCAGGTACATGCATGACATCCTTCAATACAAAGGGTTTACCAGACTCCCTCTGAAAGGATATGGTACCGATACCAGTCGCACTGTATCTACCATCGTCGCCCATCTCGATGTGCACACCCAAATCTTTGTCCTCCAGATCTGAGAACAACTCCCGATCTCCCGTCATATGAAATGACGCACCGCTGTCCAAGAACCATACCGATCCCAGCACACTTGAAACCAAGCATACGATCAGTGAAAAGTCAAGCTCGAACTGTGAAGCCAAAGCTTCTCCATCTGCAGATCTTCCCGCTTGCTTGTTCTTCTTCTTTTTTGGACAATTGGTAGCATAATGTCTGTGATCATGGCAGTGAAAACACTTCACTTTCGCCATATCCTGCTTCTTGCCCTTTGCACCAGAATGAGAAGTTTTCTTACCCTTCCCCTTCTTTGCTTTGGCAACCAAAGCGCAATTTTCTTCATCAACTCCCTTTGATGAAGATCCATCCCGAGTAGTCCTCCTTATCTCCTCCTGCATGAGATCCGCCCAAAGGCGCTCCCATCCCGGCAACTTCTCCCGACCATTGACACTATCTTGATATGAGTGCCAAGCCTTCGGAAGACCAAGGAGAGCCGGGTCGACCATGTCCTCATCTTCGACAGTCACCCCCACACTTCCCAGCTCATCTCTGCATTGAGTGAACTTCGTGAGGTATTTGGCGATACTGTCGCCTTTCTCCATCTTGATGTTCCTGAGCTTATCTTTGAGCGCCAGCTTCCTTTGATCGCTCTTACTCTGGAATAGATCCGTCAAATCTTTCCACATTAAATATGGAGAAGCCTTTCCATGCAGGTTGGATACAATATGATCCTTGACGCCCTCCAACAGGATCCTTTGACATTTCGCCATCTTCTTTTGCCATGCTTCGACTTCAGCAGGATCAGTATTTATTTTGGACATCGTGTCATGAGAGAAAATAATCCATTATATTCTAATAACTTCCTCATCTGATCCTTCAGCATAACATAATTAGAAGCCACCACTTTAAGGCATATTAAAATTATAATAGTTGAAAGACATTTTCAACTCCGGCACCAAGAAAACAAAACTGCTGCAAAATTCGAATTCCAAGCTCAAAGCTCAACCACTCTTTGATCTGTGAGAACAAATTATTTCTAGCACAAAGATCGACTGCAGGGGCATTTACTGGATATATCACCTTTCAAAGGAAAGGATGGATCCCGAGGCTACCTGGCCCGCATGCAGACTCTGTCTACCGAAATAAGTTTGTAATCACTGTGATGATCAATCTCTGCTTCAATAGCTCCGATACCATGTAGAAATTTGCTGAATAATGATTAATTATCCACCGAGACTATTCTGATCACATATCAATTCGAATTCATATGCAACACATAATCTCTTCCACTCAGATCATCACACATGCGGAAATAAAAACAAGCGATAGCACATCAAATCATCATACACATTAACACAGTATGTATGGGGAAAGCTTATAGCTGAAAACCCCGCAGCTATTGTGTATATTATAATGGAGAAATCATGTAACAAACTCGGTACAATACTCCTCACAAGTACTCAGTACTTTCTCATAAAGTTACACACAAACTAGCTTGGTTTTGAACAGGTTACTGGTTCAAAACTCACCACTAATTGCCTTGCCTCTATTGCGCAATCATGGCCTGTCTAAATAGAGATCCAAGGTTCGAATCTCCTTGGCTTGATAGCGCAATCATCATGGGCAATTGCCTCCAAGTGTGGTGCAAATCTCATGCTACAGCGTGTCTGGCCCGATAATTTGTGCCTCTTGCTGTCGTCACTTCCCCAGTCTGTTGTCCATTATGGGAAATTGAACTAGTGTGTTCTTTAGTTGATTAATGAGTTTATAATTAATGAATTAATTAATAATTAATTCACACCACTCTCACTAATTGTATCAATTAGTTAAACTAATCTCACCTAGTTCAACTAAGTTAAACCAGAACACAACTCACCAAGCTTGTCTCATCAACTCCACAAAACTTAAATGCCCAGAGTCCAGGGGTCGTCGATTTCATGCATAGACTCCCACCCAAACCCTAGGAATAGCGTAATTCCTCTGTCGGATGCATGAGCCACTTCCAAGGCTCGAACTGAAGTGCTCCAAGAGAGTAAACTGAAGTTTATAGTCCAAATATTATTAAGGGTAAATAATATTTGACTTCCCTATTTTTAGGATAGGCAGTCTAAATATAGACTTCGACCTATAGGTCAAAAAATATAGGTCCATCTATTTTTACCAACATGACCAATACTCAAAGAATAACATACTGCAATCCCCGGCCATGCTCCATATGTCTAAAAATAGACATAGTCTAAAAATAGACTTTGCGCCAGAATTTGCCTGCGGGCCCACTTAGTGAAGGCGACTTCATTTCACTAAGCTCCATCCATCTTACTGCATTTTCAACACTGACTTTTACAAAATGTGGTTAGCTTCGAATTGGTTAAAGATCCAATTGTTTCGTGGAGGAGGTGTCCGGTGGTCAAATCCCGACTCCCTCCATAAAAAGGCTGAACTTGTTTTAACCGTGTTATATTTTTAAACCTGCGTTTGGAGTTGATAGAAGTTGATGTTGATGTGGGGGGGCCGGACCGATATTGGGCGGCCCGCCCCGTATGGAAATGTGCCAGCGGGGCAGGCGGGTTAACAACCCCCGCCCGTTTTAAATGTATGGCCGTTGTTTAGTGTTGACCAGATGTGAGCCGCCGCAAGTGGGCTGGACCCTGCGAGACCGCGGCAAGTGGTGGGGTTCGACCCCACTCCGCCTCCGATATATATATAACATATATATATTTAATATGTTTTGGTTGCGTGAGGGTCCTACTGGCGTGGGTCATGGCCCGCCCGCCCATTTTTTTAATATATTTTTGTTTAACATAAAACAAATCTGCATTTTTTAGAAAGTTTGTGAGCCAGGAACGGACGTCAACTTAAACAGTGCCACAAATTTTCCCCGGAATCGTCCCCATGCTCGCTCTAATCCAAGGCTCGAAAAAGTCGAATTTGTGCCTTCCTTAAGGCCGGTTTCAGTCACCAAGTCAATCCGGAACTTTGACCACGTATAATCTTCTTCATGATCGGACTTTAATTGAGTGTCGTCCGCGTACGGCTGAATCGTAAAGATGAGATCTCACAACATGAACTTGGTTTCGATAACAATCCAAACACTGATTTTTGAGCCTTGTACTCGAAGCCATTTGTACCGTACCGATTAATCCACCCGGATCAATCTCCCGCACCGAGGAGCTTTTGTCCCTCCAAAGCACTGGAGTTTTTACATATCATCAACTCGTCCGCACTGTCGTTGAAAGGCGCATCCCACATGACTCCTTCACCTCGGCATACTTCTAATCAAGATGCAAAGCCATCATGTACAACTGCATACAATGTGATGTCTCGAAAAGGCACATCCCTTGAAGACTCCTTCACCTTACGTACTTCGTAATCAAGATGTAAAGCCACAACACCGTAAATCGCTGAAATGCAACATGTCACAAAAGGCACATCCCATGAAGACTCCTTCACCTCACGTACTTTGAATCAAGATGCAAAGCCAACACCTCGCAATCGTCGAAATGCAAATGTCCGAAAAGGCACATCCCATGAAGACTCCTTCACCTCACGTACTTCGAATCAAGATGTAAAGCCAACACCCGCAACCGCTCGAAATGCAAATGTCCGAAAAGGCACATCCCTTGAAGACTCCTTCACTTCTGTCTTTCTAATCGAAATGCCAACACTCGCCTAAAGTCGTAACTGAACATTACATTCTCAATGTGACCAATAATGACCCAGATATTTCCATACTGCTGCCATGAGCTATAACATCCACTCTGTGTCTAATTTCATGTCGAAAATGGAAATCATACCTCAACAAAATTACATATAAGACGAGACCTCATCGTCGCATTTCTCAAGTGATGGCAAAACTCCTCATCACTTTTACATGAAAGAAATGCAATCGACTACGACTCATACATACATGAACAAAACATAAATCAGTCGCATCTCAAAGAGAGATGGCAACACATCATCACTTTTTACATGAAAGAGATCCAACACACGACTTATAAAACAAGGCCAAAAACAATATCATGGTCGCTAAAACGAGTGATGGAAACACATCATCACTTTCATAATAAAAATGCGACAAATGACTTTCAGCAAGTGTGGCCATGACAAGCTTTAACATCCCTTCTAGAAAAAAACAATCTAGAAGAACCACTTCTGGCATTTATTAAAACGAGTAGGATCATTTTCCCTATGGCGAACTCTGCTTTGTCGATCGTCCCTCTTCAACCGGTGTATGCATGGGCTCTTTGCTTTACGTACGCTGATGCGCGGATGAAGTTTTCAGCATGTGGCTCTTTTCTCCCAAACCTCGCTTAATCGATTTCTTTTTTCCGTTGGGGAGAAGGCTTTTCGTGGCCTCTTCCTTCTTTGTGTCGCCATCCCTCTGCAAAGACTTAGAAATAACATGGTTATTTAAACCACAAAATAAACAAGTTTTATGATGCCATATTTATACGACCATGGTATATCAACATTCTTGTAATCAAAATGCACTGGAGTAATGAGACTTAGTATACCTTCCGGGTGGTCTCTCGGTGCGATCATGATTATGGGAGCTCACCCTTTGCCTCCTTCACCGCAACGTTCGATCGCTGTGGGAATGATGGACGTAAGTGTCCCCTATCATTCCTCTTCCTTGGAGAGTTCATCATTATCTCGTTTGCCTCTTTGATGTCCTTCTCGAACATCCCTTCATCAATGTACCCCAAACTCGCATAACGAGGTCGTTGCACAACCTCCAATGGTTCGAAGTTATGCCTTGGCCACGAATGCCAAGTCCTCCTCTCTCGTACCCCATTTTAGGTGAGGAGCCTCATGCTGCGTACCTATGATGGGTATCTCCACACTTCCAACCGAAATTATATCATGTGATAGAACTGAAGAAAAATCAACACTCGTTACCTTAGGTGTTGATTGCGAAACAACGATGAAGAAAGTCGTTGTAAGCCTTCGTTGCGCTTCACTTTTGTCATCGCTCCCCACATCGCTTGTAGTCAAGCCGCATCGTTGCATCTCCTCCTCTCTCTTTATGTAGGAATGATTTTAAGGCATCATGATCTCTCCGAAGAGTTTCATTGTTGCATTTCAAATCTTCCCACGCCTCTCGTCGTGGCTTCGCTAACCGAAGCTACAAATCGCCGGCTTCTCCTCCTTCTCTCATGTCAGGAACGCCTTCAAGGCATCAGTGATTTGCTGCATAATTTCTCATTGTTGCGCTTCCAATCTTCCCACACTTCGTTGTGGCTTGCCCAGACTCGGGAGTCGCAATCGTTGTTTGTCCTCCTTCTCTTTGTGTATGAGGGTCTTCAATTTTTTCGTTCGTCTGGCCGCTTGTTTTTCGTAAGCCTCGTACGCATGTCCGCTTTCCTTGACACCCCGGAGCATGGTTTCATAGCATTTCTTTGACACTTTCCTTATGGCTCTAATCTTAGCAAACGCTCCAATGTTCACGCTCGCAATCCAACCGCAAGAAGAATACCGCATTCGATACCACTTGATCCAGGTAAAATCTTGATACCCTTAACCAAGACCTTTTAATCTCTACTGATAAATAGAATTGCATTTAATTAAAGGTGTTAAAGAACTTAAAATGAAAAATTGTAGTCGTAAATAAGAGGAACATAAATGAACAAGATCAACAATCATAAGAACACATCGTTTGATGACTGAGTTCAGCCCAGAGGGACTACATCTCCGGCCCTCTAGTGTCAAGATGGTGTAGGCCATCGCATTATGTGTTGTGAGAAGAAGATGTACATGGATGTGCTTTCCTATGACACACAAGGAAAAAATTTCCTCACGCCAGAGTGACTTGACTTCTTTTAAGAGATGTTCCCCCTTCGTAACTCTCATACATAAAGAAAGACCTCCTATCGCGATGACCATAATCGACATGTAATAAACAAGAGTATCCCTCCAATCTTAGCAAACAAGGGATCTCAACAAACACATATGAAATTGAGCATCCCGCCAATTTGGCATAAAAGGGACTCATACATGACACAAATCCATACCGAAAAGTACATCAATAAAAACACAAAGCAAGATCCCACAACTCATGTATCAACCGGATCTCGCAAGACATAATGCATCTCAAAGAGAAATAAATGAAGAAGTACAAGGAATACACATCATATACCTCATGCCGCCATTTGGTCGAAGGCCGAGCAACTCTATGACCGAATCCGAAAACACCATCAATCTTGTAGCGTCGAAAAAGATGAAAACGACCGCTCACATGTGAAAATCGATGATCGCATAACCCACTTCCAAAAGTGGTCGAAAAATAGAAAACTCGCATGTAGAAATCGAGCACGCCATCGTACCGTGGCGCCGAGTAGTGTTGAAACGACATAAAATTTGTCCCATTTCGACAAAGTCAAAATTTCGACCCTCTTGAAAATTGGCCTCAATCAAGGTTCCCTCGCCTTTTTCTCGGCTCATGGTTCCACATGCACCCGCAATAAAAAAAAATAATAAATATGGAAATCCGTGCATCTCCCGGATTCCGTGCCCATGCTTTCGTCGCAAAAATAACATTAAAAAACCTCGTAAAAATCGTGCTCCATCTTCGTCCTCCTCGTCTTGGGCGCACTTACAAGACTCTCGAGCTATATAAAACTCGTGGGCGTGACTTTACAAAAATGTGGTTACCCGAATTGGTTAAAGATCCAATTGTTTCGGGGAGGAGGTCGTGGTCAAATCCCGACCTCCATGAAAAGGCCGTAACTTGTTTTTTAACCGCGTTATATTTTTAAACCGGCGTTTTAGTTGATAGAATTTTGGATGTTGATGTGGGGGGCCGTACCCATATTAGGGCGGCCCGCCCATATGGAAATGTGCCAAGTGGCGTAGTTAACAAACCCCCGCCCGTTTTAAATGTATGACCGTTGCTTTGTGTTGACCGGATGTGGAGCCGCCGCGTGGGCGACCGTAAGAGACCCGCCGGTGGTGGCTTCGACTCCCACCGCTCCGATATATATTTAATATGTTTTTGTTGCGTGGGGGTCCCACGGGGGTCATGGCCCGCCGACCCATTTTTTTAATATATTTTTTGTTTTCAAACATAAAACAACCGGGGCATTTTTGAAAATTGGCTTTGTGATCGAAGGAGGCAATTTAAACAAAGACAAATTTGCTCAGAATCCGGCTCGAGCTTGCCTAATCCAAAGGTCGAAAAAGTCGAATTTAGTGCCTTCCTTAAGGTCAGTCTAGTCACCAAGTCAACTCCGGAACTCGACCACTTATAACTTCTTCATAATGCGACTCAATCGAGTGTCGTCCGCGCTCGTTGGAATCGTAAAGATGAGATATACAACATGAACTTGTTTCAATAACAATCCAAACACTTTGATTTTTTGAGCCTTGTACTCAAGCCATTTGTACTCGTACTCGATTAATCCACCCGATCACCTCGTGTTTACCGTTGAATTTATGTGACCTTAGGTCTAGGTTAGAGTCTTAAATCACTTACGCTACGAAACCAATAATATAATCCATAAACCACTTTGCATAGCGTGAAAATATAAAGCAATAAATCACATATGCACAATATACACACGCTTTTAAACAAATTTGTACAATAACGTACAATCCCCAATCTTCATTATATTAAACCAGTTCTGAATAATACAATAGTCTATGGCATACAACATACAATGATAACTTCGTTGTATCTTCTTTGTCGTATCTTGTCCTGTCAGTCTGTCGGACCCACACTGCTCACTAGTAGTGCCTTAGTCCATCAAGCCCACTACACATCGATACTCCAGGAGCGCTGCCACCTAACACTGATGCACATCCTTTTGCAGAGTGTACTTGGGTTGTTCCAATCTTCTCTCTAGGTTGGCCAACACTCGAGCTCCAATCTGCCATGTTAGAAACAACTTTTTTCCATCAAAGTGTTGCTTCTTCTAAGACCTTCCTCCTTCACCCAACCTTCCCGACCTTCTGTTCGTCCTTCAAGATAGCTTGTCTAGGGCTACTTGGGTAGCCAACATGATGCCCTCCAATAATCTTATGGCTCCCAACTTCGTCATCATTGAATCGACTCCTAATATGACACTTCCTCACCTTGGAATGTCATATACATCGCATCAACAAGTTGATCAATAAATCCGATCCATCACCGGTCAATACTTGACCCCATACAACTTCAATACTATTGTTGTCACTCCCACTCTCCCTATCCCTCTCTCTCACTCACTCTCACTCCCTCGTTTCTCTCTCTCTCCCTCTCTCCCTCCATTTCCTCGTCTCTTTCTCCCTCTTCCCTCTCTTCCTATCCCTTTTCTCTCTCTCACTCTCACTTCCGTTTCTCTCTCTCCCTCTCTCCCTCCCTTTTCCTCGTTCTCTTTCTCCCTCTTCCCATATCTATCTCCCCTTTCATGAATCCCTCACTTTTTTTTTATGCACAAAGGGAACGTAAAAAGCATTTTTTTTTAATAATGCATGCATGTCATTATTTAAATAACATGTGCACATTCCTAGGACATGTGAGAAGCTCGTAAAAAAGGAATGCACTCACATTTATGAGAATAAACATGCATTTTCTAAATTTGTATGCTTTGTACACTCTTGTTGCATCAAAATTTGGTAGCGTCTTCATGCAAGCACAAGAACATTACAAAAATATATTGGATATGAGTTCATCATGTCATTTAATTAAAAGAACGCTACAAAATTAAATGAATAAAATATTTTGATTGTAAAATAAGTTATGGTTTTCTAGGGCATGTGGTATTGATAAATCATCCTATTGGCTCATGATACTATAACAAGTCCTATTTACAGGTTAAGAATATTTACGTAATATGAATATTTAATAAAGTAATTTAAAACATAATTATAATTGATTTAGTTGATTGTTTATGATACTTTTTAATTTTTTTGTAATGTAAGGTATATCACTAGATAAGCATTTTGATGTCTATCATAGATTGGTGCTTGTTGGCATTTATCAACCATTTAAATTATATAGGTACAATAATCTATAATGTGAGATGAAAATTAAAAATATTTAAAGCCATTATTTTAATTATAATTTGGTTAATAATTTTTATTAATAGTAATAAATAAATTGAACTAATTAGTATATTATTTTTTTATATGACACTATTTTATTGAAAAAATATTTATTTAATAATATTAGTAATGTATGAATATTTTTTTTTATTATAAAAAAAAATACAAAAGAATATATAAAAGTGATACTAGTGGTATAAAATTCAATTGAGCGAGTAATAATTCAATATTTAATATTCGCTAATTAATAATAAAAATAAAAAATTATCATATTATATTTTTTCTCTTAATTAATATACTATCCATAAGAAATAATTCATTTTTTATTATTTTTTGAAATAAAAAATATACAAATTCATGATATATGTAATAAAAAATATAAAGTGTTTATTTTTAAATATATGAAAAAATTGATCATAATTTTTTTTAATATATATTTAAAAATAATTATTTAAAATAATAAAGTTTATATTATAATATTATAATATACACTTTATAAATATAATACTAGTCTATTATGTTGATTTATATAAAAAAAAAAAATTTGAAAAAAAGTAACATTATATCATATATATATATATATATGAAATTCAATTAATCAATTGCACATAATGCAAGAATAGAAGCCTTAAATATGTTTTTATGGCAGCAATGATCTTAAATTAAAACAAACAAACATAATCGCATACATGGACAACTTTTTTATTAACTCAAAACAAATACTAATAATAGTTTTTGCCAATACCAATGAGGAAATTTTTTTCATTCAATGAAGGAACGAGAGCAATATATTTGCCCTCTCGCATTCTGCCGGGAGTCTCTAAAGGCCTTTGTTTTTGTTCCTGAACTTTAAATGAGCATGGCCGAAATTTCATTGAATGAGATTTGAAACTTGGAAATCGCCAATTTTTATTACTTCAAACACTTAGACAAAAGTTTTTAGTGCTAAATCCGTTGCAATTTACTTTCTGCGTGAGATGATTTACAGGTCAAGGATTTAATAATTTATGTGAATAAAACAATTCACGCCCTTATTCTTGGTAATGCATTTGCGATAATCGAAGCAACTGTTAAACCTAGCATAGCCTCACCCATGCTTGTTGTGACCTTTATTTCTTTTTTTTAACAATTATTTATGAATTTGTGCACATGTATTACCTAGTGGGTTCCACAAATACTAATATCTGACTGATTCATTATATGTTCCATTGGATATGCATCTATTTGACATAGATTGTGTATTGATATGCTTGCTACAAGTATTATAATAGCAGAATTTTTCAATGAATCTAATGAAGGAACGAGAGCAATCTATTAGCAACCCGCATTCTGCCGGGAGTCTCTGAAGGGAGTCTATGAAGGCCTTTGTTTTTTTTCTGCAAGTTGAAGACAACATTTTTGAGCATTCTATTGTCAAAATCTGCATTGCCCAATTATTATTTAATATTAATTTCCCAGCATCATAGCGGTGGCTTGTGGGTTGGTTTCAGAACTACCAACTCGTTTTAGCTGATACCTCTCGTCAACCACAAAGGCAGCTTCAGATCTTGCATGGTGATGCCATATTGTCTTTATGTATCAAGACAGAATCTTCTGAGTCTTCGGTTGTTCACTGCTAACGAACCAGTTATGGCACACATCCGGCTTGCTAGGATATCTACATCATTATTTGAACGATTCAATTGAAGTTTCACAATTTTAGATATTTTTGTCCCAAAGGTTGTTGGAGGTTAGCACGTGGATTTGGGTGCTTTGCTTTGTGCCGTGATTCAACTTTTTATTGATTCTCTCCAATTTCGTAACTTGTAACGACAATGGAAATGGCGATAAAGGCCTCCACATTTGTAGTGGCAACTGCATACGTTGTGGTTTTGATGTTCGCTCTCCTTGGCATCGCAAACATTGCTGAAGCACTCACTCCAAGCCTGCGTGGGTTCCATGGACAACAGAAAAGGAGAGCATAAAACTAGAAATGTATACATAATTTGATAAAACCACAGAAGAAATAAAAAATATACTAACCAGCCATCCTGAGCAGAATTTGCAGCTTCATCATTGAAAGATCGTGAACCAGGTGGGATAAACTCATATTGCCGAACCAGATTTCATTTCAAAATTTTGGCGCCCAACTCTAACTCGAACTTTGGGGCGCGATATAGAATTTGAAAAGAGAACACATTCAATTCGTACCTGGAGCCCTGTCTTGTCCGCCAGTTGGATTCACACTCCACAGTCAGAGCTGCCGGAAAATGGGGGAGGCGAGTCTGATGCAGTGTTCGAGGTCTGCACAATTAACAAGTGGAGACAGGTATTGCTCATCGATGCCATGGGCATGGACAAGACATGCTAGTGGTATTCTTAACAGCATTAATGAGAGAATAGCATAGGAAATATTGGTGGCCTTCTAGATACTAAGATCTATGGAAATCATAAAAATATCATCACACATTGTAGGTATATAAATAGAAGTCCTGCATACATGGTTTTATAGATTTTCGTGCTTCATTTCCACCGAGTAGTTTAGTTTCTCTCATTTTTCTCATCTATATGACCCTGTCATGGAAATCATAAAAATATCATCACACATTGTAGGTATTTATATAAATAGAAGTCCTGCATACATGGTTTTATAGATTTTCGTGCTTCATTTCCACCCAGTAGTTTAGTTTCTCTCATTTTCTCATCTATATGACCCGGTCTATATAGAGACATTGCCAGCCTTCATCTGAACTAATTTATTTTCTAAGTTGATTTTCTGTTATTTTGCCTGGTTTGATTTTCGCTACTTGGCCTGGTTTGATTTTCGGCTATTTGGCCTTGTTTGCGTTAATGGCTGTTATTTCATGTGGAACTCTGGAGTGCGGGCCCCTTTCTATGAGAAAACGGCTCTCTGCCGTGGTGCGAATTTTCCTCCCCCAAAGTTGGCGGTGGCTCTTCTGTCAGGATTTCTGTATGGGAATGCGGCTCCTCCAAGAATAGCACTAATGGAGCAGTTTGTTCAGAAAATGAGAATGTGGGGGCAAATAGAAGAAGAGGAGATGATGTTATTTCGCATTCACATATTGACGAGAGAAGTGACATGAAATGGTGGCTCCCTCTCTTTGCTTGGTAGCAGGATGATCAGGAGCTCTGGGCAAACGATGACATAAACGGATTGGAAGCAAAAGGCAAAGTCATGGGTAAAAGTTCAGATGCTGATCATGAAAAGGAAATGGAGGAAGTTCAACCTGAGCGTTCCAAGTCTTTTATTAACAAAACAAACACCGCAAACGGTGAGACAAGCTCACTCAACACAATGAATTCAATTGCTCAATTACATCACACTTATATAGGGAACTGCACTCACCTAATCCTCCTGAAAACGAGGAAACAAACCTGAATATGTGCAACCAATTCCTAATTACACCCTCTCATTCAACCACTCACAACTAATTCTATTTCTGCATTATTCTCACATCCTCCCTTAATGGAGAAATGGATTTTCTACAATACCTAACTGACTTCTAAACACTTCAAATTTGATTTTACCAAGGGGCTTAGTAAATATATCAGCCACATTATCCTTGGTGTTACAAAATATCAATTCAATTTCATTTGACTCAATTTTCTCACGTACAAAGTGGTACTATAACTCAACGTGTTTTGTTCTAGCATGGTAAACTGGATTATGTGCTAATTTGATAGCACTCTGATTATCACAATTGATACATGTTGAACCACTTTGTGCTTCTTCAAGATCTCCAAGAATTCTCCGTAACCAAATAGCTTCACAGGTGGCATTGGTCAAAGCTTTGTACTCTGATTCTGTTGATGATAAAGAAACAGTTGGCTGTTTCTTACTACTCCAAGATACGACCCCTGATCCAATATGAAATGCATAGCCAGAGGTAGATCGTCTGTCATCTGGATTTCCTGCCTAGTCTGAATCAGAAAAACCTGTCAGTGCAACATCAGATTCATCAGTATACATAATACCAAGATTCACTATTCCCTTTAAGTATCGGAGAACTTTCTTTGCAGCATTCCAGTGATTTCCTGAAGGCTTAGCCATGAATTGACTAAGGATACTGACTGAGTATGCAATGTCTGGTCTGGTAGTGGTGAGATAGTTCAAACTTCCCACTAACTGACGATATAATGTTCCATCTGCCTCTTTCGATCCATCTTCTTTGTACAACTTTGCATTCTGTTCTAAAGGAGTTGACATAGCTTTGCAATCCGTCATATTGAACTTTTTAAGAATCTCCTTTGTATATTTGCTTTGAGTGATCAAAGTTTTACCAGGCTCTCTCCATACCTCAATTCCTAAACAGTAATGCAATTCACCCAAATCTTTCATTTCAAATTCCTGTGACAACTGAATTTTAATTTCTTCAATTAACTTGTGAGCACTCCCTGTGATTATGAGATCATCCACATACAAAGATATTAAAGCAACATTTCCTTTTCCATCTTTCTTAACATACAAGTTAGGATCATTTTTGCTTTTCACAAATCCATTCTGAAGAAAGAAGGTATCAATCTTTACATACCATGATCTCGGTGCCTGTTTCAAACCATACAATGCCTTTCTTAACCTGCAAACCAGATGCTCCTGTCCCTGTTTGACAAACCCTTCAAGTTGAACCAAATAAACTTCTTCCTTTAAATCACCATTTAGAAAAGCAGATTTGACATCCAATTGATGTATATTCCAATTATGTTTTGTGGCTAAGGCAATCAATAATCTAATTGTATTCAACTTAGCTACTGGTGCAAAAGTGTCTTCATAATCAATTCCCTCCTTTTGAGCATATCCTTTTGCTACTAATCTTGCCTTAAACTTATCAATTGTACCATCTGCTTTAAATTTCAATTTGTACAACCATTTGCTTCCAATTGGAACTTTATTTTCAGGAAGTTCCACTAATTCCCATGTTTGATTTTTCATAAGAGAAGCATACTCATCATTCATAGCATTAATCCATGGTTCATGTTGTTTAGCCTGCTCATAATCAATTGGTTCTTCAACATTCATTATATTAGTCATTAAGGCATAGTCTCTATACCTTGCAGGAAGCTGAGTCTGTCGAGACGATCTTCTTGGTGCTTCAATGCCTGTGGGTGTTCCATCCATGATTCGTCGGCTTTGAGGTGAATCACCCCCTTGTGATGACTCACTGCTGCTAGATGTGCTCATACTGCTGCTATCATCCTGATCCTGTACCTGTACCTGTACCTGTTCCTGTTCCTGCTTAATCAAAGTATCAAGTTTGACATGAGCATCATTAGATATATGCCATGCATCATTCTTTGTATTACTTTTATCAGCCTGCTCATGAAACAACACATCACGACTTGCAAATAGTTTATGGGAACTTGGATCAAACAATTTATAGGCTTTCTGATCCGTACAATATCCAATGAAAACACACTTGATTGACTTGTCATCAAGTTTTCTTCTGTTAGCTTTAGGAATATGAGCAAAAGCAGTACATCCAAAGACTTTGAAATGACTCACATCAGGTTTATAACCATGAAGAACCTCAAAAGGAGTTTGAAAAACTAATTGCTTAGTGGGACATCGATTCTTCAGATAAACAACAGTGTTAATGGCTTCTGCCCATAAACCATTAGAGATGTTCTTACCTTGCAGCATACTACGAGCAGATTCCACCAAGGTTCTATTCCATCGCTCAGCAACACCATTTTGCTGAGGGGTATGTGGCACTGTGAACTGTTGTTGAATTCCATTAGATTTACAATAGGTGTTAAATGCTTTTGACTTATATTCACCCCCTTGATCAGATCTGAGTATTTTAATGCACTTGCCTGTTTGTTTTTCAACCATAGTTCGAAACTCTTTAAAATACTCAAATATGTCACTTTTCCTTCTAATGAAATAGACCCAGGTATACCTAGATTTATCATCAATAAAAATAACAAAGTATGAAGCACCACCAAGAGACCTAGTTTGCATAGGTCCACATACATCAGTGTGAATTAATTCAAGTATATCATACTTTCGTTTCTCAGTATGAACCGGAAACTCTTCTCTATGCTGCTTACCAAGTGCACAAGCTTCACATGGTAAATGTTCACACTTCATAACAGGAAGACCTTCAACCATTGATTTTCTTTGCAACAATGATAAATCATTGTAATTTAGGTGCCCATACCTGTGATGCCATAATTCTGCTGTCGATGTCTCTTTGGATGTCAATGCAACATGGCGCTTCACCGTCACATCCAATCTGTATAATCCTCCAACCCTGGTACCTGTAGAAACAACCCTGTAGTGGTCCTGAACATCTTTCACTATACACCCCAATTTACCAAATTCAACTTTTAAATGATTATCAGTGATAGTGGAAACAGATATCAAATTCTTTCTGAGAGCAGGTACATACATCACATTATGAATCTGTCGCATTTGTCCATTAGGTAAGTACACATTTATTATGCCATAGCCTTGAACTTTAAGTGACCTGTCATCTCCTAGGTAAATGTGTGTACCATCATATTTCTCATAATATTTATCATACCATTCTTTATTACAAGTCATGTGTGCAGATGCACCAGAATCGATGAACCATGCATTCTCATCATCAGTTTCAGCAGACAATGCAGCATCAGAAAGAAATAACTTAAGATTTTTAAATCCATCATTCACTGATGTGTCTCTGTTTATGTAATTTCCATTATGCCTTCTATGTCTTTGATTTGATTCATTATTCTTTCTCCTATAGCAATCTTTAGCCAGATGTCCAGGTTTTCCACAATAATCACATTCAATGTTTTTCTTAACATAAGAATCAGGAGGTGCCATACCTTTCTGCTTTGCTTGAAAACGGCCTCGGTTCCTGTCCCATGGTCTCCCTCGGAATGGTCGTTTGCCTCTTGCAGTTAAAGCCAAATCAGAACCATTTGACTCCAGGTCAAAAATTTTTATGCGCTCTTCTTCTTGAAGAAGAATTCCAGCCAATTCTTCAAATGTAGGAGGTGTCGGTCTAGCTGAGAGAGCTGAAATAAATACTTTATAGTCTGGAACTAACCCCTTTAAAGCAACAGTTACCAAGTCTGTACTAGACACCTTTTCACCAATATCACCTAGTTTATCACTCAGGTCTTTAATTCGGGAAACAAAGTTGCTAATGCTCTCATTGGCTTCCATTTTAATAGATAGCAGCTTTGTTTTTAAAAACAAAATACGGTTTGCATTAGTAGTTTCATACAAACCTTTAAGAGTGTCCCAAGTCGCCTTGGAAGTTTCACAGTCCCGAATGTGAGGAATAATATTGTCCTTCACTGACATGCGTAGCAGCACCCTTGCTTTCATTTCACGCTTCTCCCAATCTTGAGTGGCAGCAGGAGGTTGAGGCTTGGGCTCGTCACCTTTGACAATCGTCCAGAGATTGTATGCCTCCAGTATAGTTATGAGCTTAAATTTCCAGTTTACATAATTTTCTCCATCAAGTTTTGAAGACTCATTTAAATATGAATCTGCAAGGGGATTAGCCATTTCTCCACCAATGACCAAATTCAAAAAATTGCAAGCTTCTTACACACTCTATTTAGTTTGATTTTTTTTTTTTTTTTTTTAAAACTTCAAACAAAACTTGCAAACTTGCTCCCTTTTTTAAAAGAAAACCTTTATGGTAACAGTTTTGCTCTTAAAAATTCGAACCCCAAAACTTAAAAAAACACTAACAAGCCTTTAATATTTTGCTATGCTCCAATGCACAACAAAAAAATGCCTTTAACTTCAGAATGCAGAAAATGGTATCAAACCCCAAAACTTAAAAGAACTCGACCAGGAAATTTCACTCAGCTCAGCAAACTTTTTAAAGCTCCACGCATCGGAAAAAAGAAAACACACGCACTGGCAAGAAAAAGTCGACCAGCAAATTATGAAATCGGAAGCGCACGACAATGCTTCCGCTGTGCCACGGTGGGTTTGTGGAAGAGTCAACAAAATTAACAAACGCAGGCAAGTCGACCAGCAAAGAGTCAATACGCAGGCCTATGCATGAACCTGTGCTCCACGCGCTGTTATGAACAGATCTCTCCGTGGGCGAGCAACCTCCGTGGGTGAGGTATCGACTGGCGTTTTCGTGCCCCACTATTTTATTGCCTGCACGTATCAATACAGCAAACAGCTGCGGATCTCTTAATCAACGCCATACAATCTGCAATGCAGCACCAATCGCGTTCCTTTGAAACTGCTTTCGAGGGCGGACAACATATATCTAATCTCAGCGTTACCACAATTCAATGTCGACTTGGACTTGGACGCTCTGCCTTCACGAACAGCACCTCCATGATGGGTTTAGACAGTGGATGAGCCAGAGCTCAATCCAATACCCAATTGACCTGACCTAACATGCTCTGATACCAAAATAACAAAACAAACACAGCTATAAAACACCATAAACGTGAGACAAGCTCACTCAACACAATGAATTCAATTGCTCAATTACATCACACTTATATAGGGAACTGCACTCACCTAATCCTCCTGGAAACGAGGAAACAAACCTGAATATGTGTAACCAATTCCTAATTACACCCTCTCGTTCAACCACTCACAACTAATTCTATTTCATTATTCTCACATCTTTAGGGGATACTTTAATTTTAGGAAAACTATTGAGGAAAACCTCTCTGATAATTTCCACGTTCAATGTTGTGATCATTCACAATGCTTCCGCCGGTTTCACGACAATCTAAGGTCACTAATTTAATAACTTGAAAAAACAGGCTTTCAGGAGTGGTAAATTTTAATATATAGGATTTATGGTTGCAATTAATACAATTTATTATCATTCTTGTAATTAATACAATTTATAGTCATGGTTGTTATAGTCAGAATAATCAGATAACATGGGGTGCAAATTCAATTATATATCTAAAGATATCGCTAAAATATTTCCTACTTAATTTGGGTATAAGATTCATAGGAGTACCGGAAGAATTTTAAAAGGAAAAAGATAATTAGACTTTCTTTTCAATTATCTCAACGATTTTTCAACTTGTAATGTAAAACTCAACGTTTGGTGTGTTAATTTACAATTCCATTTTATTTAGGTGGCAACCCTTAACCTACTTACGTGGTTGTTTCGGCCAACCTCTCTGTCTCCGTTTACAAAGACGGACGTGGACATTTCTTATCGGAATTGTCAGAATGGCTTATGGTCCGAAAAACTTTTGCAGCAAGAAACCTCATGTCTGTTGTTCCAGTTATGCATGATGAAGGCGGCCCACGTGGGTTGTTATCATCTAACGTTTTATATAACTTATATAAATTATATTTCTTATTTCCTTTTCGCCAACTGTATCATTGAAAATCGAGGGTTAATATTTTTCTAAAATTAGATGGGCAGTAACCATGATGGGTTTTTTTCTAATTTAAATGTTTTTACCCAATGATGTCTGCCATACTGTCACCCACTTAAATTTTTTTTATCAATTTCAAAAAGGTAATATTATTTTTCAATCCCTTAAACGTTATTGTTAAGTTATTGTTTATCTAGAGATGCATTTTACACTTTTTAAATTTAATTGATATGTTTTATGAATTATTGCTTATTATCATTTAATTTGTACGAATGTGCTATTTTGAATAAAAATTAAAAATTTAATAATCGTATTTCTGTTATATAATGTTAAATGATGTTCTCAAATATTTTGTTATATTTCTAATTAATTAAAATAAAAACTATAAAAATTTCCCAAAAAAACACTTTCTATAAAATTAAATTAATACATATTTAACATTTCAACTTATGGTTAATATACCTATGATAGGTTGCATTAATAAGCATGGAGATTCATACAACCATACACATGGAAATGAGGCTATTATCACGTCATAATCAAAGTGGTTAATGCAAGTTTCATTAGTTTGCTTTATAGTCAGAAGAATGAATTATGGAAACCAATGTTATAACAAGGGGAGAATTATGAAGAACAGAGGGAAGGGAAGACTGTAGGTCCAATGGGAAAGTAGGTGCGCTCAAATTATGTCGAGAATTGGATATATTATTACATCTACAAGTATCTGGAACGATGGTACTCTACTTTGGGAGTGTTTCAATTTTACGAAAGATTTAATTCCATTTCGTCAACTATTTCTGTTATCATTCTATCCTCATTGTTTAGTTGATAGTTGTGTTGTTGTTCCAATTTTCATGGGGGCCTAGTCTAACATATTTCACTTACTGTTAGAGCAACCAATCTCTAGCTTTCATCTTGGCTCTCGTCTCCCCTCTCAAAATATTTTCCTTCGTTGCTCTTACTTTGAATTGAATTTTTTCTTTGGCTTGGCTTTCTTACGACATTTATACCTATATTCTCATTGGATCCTTGTTGGTGGTCTCTAGCTCCTCGATGTTACTTTATTCTCTATTTTATCCCAATTCCTCATTGCCATCGAGTAATTTGAGGCTTTTGGAATCTGCTTTCCTAGTCATCTCTTGAGTTCCTCCTGGATTTTATTTTGGCTAATATTTCATTCTCTGTCAAATTATTTTTAGGAGAAACGAACAACCTTTTGAAACCTTGTAAGAGAGTCCTCTGTCTCTCCAATATTTTCTTGGTATTAGTTGCTCACTCTAGGTATGACTGCCTTCTCTCTACATCCACAGGTTGTTACCTTGATTCTAATTTGTTAGATGAGATGCTCAAGGGCAACTAAGTCATAGAAAAGCTCGTCATAATGGAGTTTATGCCCCATCATCTTGAGCACAAATGGGAATAGAGAACTCAACCAGATTCTACTAGACCTAGAGTCCCCTAATAATTTAATGGGATATCAAGAACATGCGAAGGGTCCATGAATTGAATGAAGAGTTGTACCAAATGAAGAGGTTTTAGAGTAAGTGGGTAGTTGGGTCCCTCACATAAGCACAAACATGACTAGTCATACAAAATGCATGCAAATCATGGATATGTACTAGCAAATTAAAACAATTATTAGAAAGGTGTTGGATATGAGATCAAAGGAGCAATAAGAGGTCATACATTATATAGATGAGACCCAAAAATAGGTCAGGAAGACATATATAAACGTAGAAATCCTGACCAAAGCAACAAAAGATATATAATTTTCTGGTTCTAATGAAGACACCATTCTTCCCATCACCATCTAGGTAGATATCCTAAGGATTGCATCTGGCCTGCACCACACTATCCCTTAACATGGCTGATTTTTTTCCCCATTGAATTTTGAATTAGTGACCTTCACATTATGAAATTCCTTAGCAAAACACCCTATCACCAGCTACTCTATGTCCCATGAGCTTAAATATAATTTAACTATATATTTAAAAAATTATATTTTAAATATTGTTGTTGTTGTCATTGAAATAAGAAGAATTGACAATTGGGTCAGGCTCATACTTGTGTAACATGGGGTTGATTCTAGCTACTACCACTATACTCGTGAGGCCTATGAATTTTCCTCTTCTTCATAGACCTATTTACTTCTAGGATATTTGAACCTTCATCTCCTAGTTTATGTAATACTTCATATCACAACGACCACTAATCGAGTTGCACTCTACAGAAAATATTATATTAAAAATTTTAAATACATAAAATATCTTAATAAAAAAGAAAATATAAATAATAACTATTGTCAAAGTTGATGAATGAAATTTATTGAAATTTTAATAATTTTTTTCAGTACATGTGTTGAATATTTCATGGCTTTTTACTTTTAAATTTTAAAAATAATATCAGTAATGCTTTTGAAAATATTTACAGGGTTCGATTTAATGGTGAAAAATGATGTGTTTGTCACCATTAGTCATTGGCTTAAGGGGGTCCAAACCTAGGTTCAGAGTGTGCTATGCAACCAAAAAAACCCTCCAACTTCTAGCCCTTTCGACAGTAATCTGCTTGCGCAGAAAAAATTCTCACTCGAAGCAGTATGGGGGGGTGTTGGAACCCAATTTCCGCACCCTGAGGGAGGAATATGATGTGTATCTAACACTTTCTGATATAGTCTAATCACTATTGTGCTTTGCTATTGCTCTTTAACCCAATTCATATCTTAATGCAACAAACCCTTAACTTTAGTGAAGTTCTTGCACAAACACAAAGATCTATTCTTATTCAAATCTAACTTAACATAAACCCTTAATACTAATATAAATATTGTGCAATTACAAAGGTCTATGATTATATAATTAACCCAGACAAATATGCATCAAATAACGTAAACTACATAAAAATATATAAGCAATCAACACATTAACACATAAGATAGAGATCATGCAAGTAAACCAATAATTTTGCCAAAAATTCTCTTTATTAGGAAGATCTTCAATGACCATAATTCTTTCTCTAGCACATATAGAAGCAGAGTCCTCACAAACAAACCAGGACATAGTTCTCCATGCACAGAGTCTCAGGAGCCTATTTTTACTCAGACTAATCACAGAAACTTTCCCAAACTGCCATTCAAAAAATATAGATCATAGATGATTGATTGATTCTTGACTTGACTCATAAATGCTCTTTTTATATGAATTATACGCATAAATACCATGGAATCAAACTTTTGTTTGAGCCCCATGATTTAACCTTTTTCCTGTTACAAAAATAAGGATCTTTGACCCACCCCAAAGCCCTTTGACCTATGCACTGTGCTTTAGCAAAATTTACAAAAATTACTCAATACTCGACCTAGGGGACCGTAGCCAAACAAGCCCCCAACACAAACTCGTGACTCGTCCTCGTGTCACTTTTCTCCAAATTCTTGCATTTTGGCTTTGCGCACCTAGATGTATTCGTGCAGAGGTTGGATGGCCTTGGCACTCTGCGTTGCAACGCTCTGCCCTTATTTGACTAACTTTTTGTGGTAGGACCCTCCGCTGCCAAGATGATGCTGTGATGAGTCTGGCAGAGTCCCTTGAGTGCACCCACAATGTTTTCAGACAGCTGAAGTGCTTCATTGGCCCAAGGCTGGGTCCTTGCTTCCAAGAGATGGTCCTTGTGGCGCAACATGTCAGTCATCAGTATTTTTCATTATTTATAGATGACTATAGATTGGTTCTAGATTTCTAAAAACAACATTCTTTGAACATTGCAAGTTTTAGAAAACTCACTGCCTTCATTATCCTTATAGAAAAATTTTCACTATTCTATCAACCTTGCCATTTCATGGTCACCCTGCCACTCCTAAAAAACTCCTTAATGGCTTATGCCTCTCATCTCCATCCTTCTTTCCTACCTATGACCTCATCACTCTATTTTTTCTATTGCCCATAACTCCACTTTCCATCTATGGTTACCTATAGCCTAACTCATTCCCATGATCCCCAAGTTTCCCAAGCATTGATGGTGTCAAAACTATCTCTGTAGGATTTTTAGATAAATCAAGTACATTGGATTTGGGATCTTCAATACAACACTTTGACAAATACTCTAAGTTTCACTTGAAGCCTCCAAGCCAATTTTCAGTCAGAGATCATGGTCAAAGGACCCTCCCACTAGGTCATTAGCGTTTCACAGGTTTTAAAGTCATCATTGATGTTTCAAACACTATTTTTCTTATGCTAGAAGTTGGCTCAGATGTAATATAAGGTCAACACATAGTTATTCAAGGAAGACTTGAAAGTTTCCAAAGAAGCACTACCCTATCAACTCAAAGCATGCAAGAGGTAAATTCTAAGATTTTGACACTTCTGCAGGAGTGTTGAAGTTTCCATCAATAGAAGGTGTTGGTAAGGTAGGTGGTCTACTCTTAAATGAAGATAAATTACAGCAGGAGAAAGGGAACCACTTGGTCTTGAGGAAAACTAGGGTTTTTGAGCTTAATGGACCAAGTAGAATGCCAAAACAGTGATAAATTGAAGAATGGCCATGGGAGAGGTACACCAAAAAAACCAAAGATGAAAAGAAGTCTTTCAGAGATTATTGATGAGATAGGGAAAAAGGTGAGGTGAACTCGATAGAAATGAATTAACTTGAAAGGGCTATAGAGAACTTAGAAGACAACACTAATGATTTCCTTAAAGCACTCCAGACACCTAGGGTTTTGGACAAGTGACCAGAGAAAGTGAAATGATGATATTAAACCCTATCTTGAAAGCAAAGGAAGGATTTTGAAGATGTCATTCTTTGATCAGCTCCCAAACCTGTCAAAATGAGTTTGTCATCTCTAAATGAGAAAAATATGAAGCTCAACTCTAAGGTGGAAGTAGAGAATTTTTTGGAGATACTACTACTGTGTAAGCATCCTAAGATTGTCAAAAGTGAATTTATCATGCTCCAAGGAGTAAGAGAAAGCTAGTCAGTGTTTTAAGGCACCTGCAAATCAGAAGTGGCCAAAGAAGGTAAAAAGCATGGTCTGAACTCCATGGTGCAGGAAAAGGAGGGTTTTTGAAGGTATTGACATGTGAAATCCTCCCAAAGGTGTTTAATGAACTGATCATGCCTCAAGGAGCAAAAGGAGGTTAAAATTCATTATCTTAGTCACCTGCATGAAAAAATGTAAGAAAGTTAGTAAGAAAAGGTGAGACAGACAAGTTAAAAATTGTAATGAACAACTCATAAATCTTTGAAGATGCTACTGTGTACAGTCCTCCCAAAGTTTCCAAGGTTAATATATCATGCCTCAAGAGGCAAAGGGAAGGTTAACTTCAAATGTTTTCAGTCAATTGTAAAGTGGAGGTGTTAAAGACCATCAATAAGATAAGAAGAGTCAACTTTATGAATTAAATCACCTGTAGACCAAAAATGTCAAAAGAGTTAGTGAGAAAGGAAAAGAAGAAAATGACTTTGAAAACATTAGAAAGTGGGTTTACAAAGATAAATAAACATTCCTAAGTCTATAAAATCCCATTCTACACTTCAAACAACTCATTCTTCACTTGCAAAAGAGTTACAAAATTCAGAGGAGAAAATTTTTGAGTTTTCAAGTCAAATCGGGCAAGTTTTTATGGTGCTACGCCCTCACGTCGGCGCTGTGTGCCTGGAGTCAGGCATTGCACGCCTAGATTCAGGCACTGCGCCCTTGTCAAAGTTTTCCCGTGTATTTTATTAAAGAGTTTCATGCCTAGAAGTTGGCCCTGCGCGCCTAGTAGAGAGTTGCGCTCTTGCCTGATAGGCCTAGTAAAGAAGACCTTGGCGGTGCGCGCCTGGACTGATCGATGCACCCTTGGCCTTGGCTCTGTGCGGTTGGCGAGGAGGGATTTACAAGCCATTTCACGCTCAAACTTCCTCAAAACTTCTTCAAGCTTCCTCCAAGGTTCTCCAAGTGCTGGTAGGGGTATGTACAGGTCCTTAACGCCTGTTTCAATCATTTTGATGTTTTAATTGAAATAAATTAAAACCCTAAGGATAAAACCCTAAATTTCATGCTCAAAATCATTTTTTAAGCCTCATTCACTTGCCTACTAAGGGTATCAGTCAAGGCAAGGGTGAAATAGGGTGTTGTGTAAGTTTTCACTCATCTAGATTTCCCCCTAAAATCCATTTCCCTCATAACACTCAGTCCCTTTCATTGCAAAAACATTGACATTACATGCCCTCCTTCACCTCAAATTGTCATATGTACAAGTTGTTTCAAAGCAAATTTTAAGCAATAAGTAGAGGGTTGTCATTAAGTTTAGCCTCTCATTCAACCTGACATACTCCCACCCTCAATCATTCATCTTATTCACTTGGAAAGGCTTCCATTCCACCATCCCTTAATCTCATTTCCATTTACAGTCCTAGGATTTTTTCAAGGCATAGTTTTCAAAATGTGAAGGGAGGAAGACAGTGGTAGTGAAGGAGAAGGCCAAATTCCAAGGAGGAAGGGGCAAAAAGGTGGAAATATCAACGGGTTTGAACCACTCAACACAATAGAGCTAATGGCATCTCCCTTAACTATTTTCTGCTTCCAACATGTAGGCTGCTATGAATTTTGTGAAAGGCTACATTAGGTGTAAAACCACCCTGAGCTAACAATGATTTTCGTCATTAGCTTTCATGAGAAACAAGTTAACCTTGTAGGAGTAACCTTTGAGTTGTCTGCTGATGCTATTTCCAATGCCACTTGGATACCAAGTGTAGGGGAGAAATGGTTCAAGCAAGCCAATCTTGACATGAGCTACTATGAGCCATATTTAAAACCTAGGCACAAAGACCATAATAAATAAATCTTTTCTTTCTCTCGCTTGCTTAATAGATATGCACCTATGATGAGGATCATTATGAAGTATTTTACATCTGAGGGAAGGTTCTCCTGGCTGGTGAGGATGCTACAACTACCCTATTACCTCTACAGAAGCATTGACAAAAGGTCCTATATTGTACAAAAGAGAGACTACCCTCAGCAGATGCAAAGCCTCTTTCACCACTCTCTTATTAAAATGGTTGTTATGCATCAATTGCAAAAGAAGGCTATTCCTTGGGAAACTTTCGTTTCCCATGAGATGTTCACCAATCCACAAGGCCAACTGCAGCAAGATGTACCTTCATCTTCTCAGCCTCACATTCCTCCTTCACCATCACACCCCATTACACATACATCACCATCTACTCACATTCATTCACCTAAGGATAATGACCCTCCTTCACCGCCATTTCATAATCCCTCACCATCATCTCATGGCCCTAGTGCATCAAAAAGTGAAGAAAACAGTGAGGTAAGTGGGAGTGAGGGAAAGAGAAATTAACAAGAAAGAAAAGAAGAGGATATCAGTGAAGAAGATGTCAATGAGGGAGATGACAATGAAGAATCAAATAGTGAGGGCAGTGAGGTTAATGTCAGTGAAGAAGAAAGCAGCAAAGAAAAGAGCAATGATGACAATAAGGAGGATTCTAGTGATAATATAGAGAGCAATGAGGCAGAGACCAGCAGTGATGATGTTGGCAATGATAAAGCAGAGAGCAGCAATGATGATGGCAATAGGTCATAAATCCAAGATATCAATGAGGAAAATGTAAATGAAGAAGATTCCAATGAGTCTGAAAACAGTGAGGCACATAGCAGTGGCGATGAGAGAAATGAAGAGAAAAATGAAGATCATAGTAGTAAGGCAAATAACAGTGAGGATAAGGAAAATGAAGAAGATGTTAATGAGTCTGAAAAGAGTAAGGCACATAGAAGTGGTGATAAGAGCAATGAAGAAGGCAGTGAAGAAGGAAACAATGAAGTAGGAACAAATGTAGAAGAAAGCAATGAAGAAGTCAGCGAGGATGTTGACAGTGGCTCAAAGAGCCTTGATGGCATTGATGACAGCATAGCACATGACAGTGAGACTAAAGACACTAAAATCATGAAAATTGACCCTTTTCCTTTGACCTACCAAAGTGGAAATAGGCATGTGTTTGATGCCTCTAAGAGGCAAGGGGCCATGCCTTCTACATCAACCAAGCAGCTTGATAAAGGTAAGGAAAAGGTCATGGATGAAGAAAAAGAAGACCAGCATGAGACTGAACAAGAATTTCAACTCACTCATGTTGACAATGATGATGAAAATGAGGCAAGGATTTCAAACATGTTTCTCAAAAGAAAATATACTCAGATCAAGGATCTACAAGAAAACATAGGCAGGGCTAAGAATTTGATTCACTATTATGAGGTTGAAAACAAGCAACTGAAGGCAAAAATGCCATTTATGAGATTAGACCTATCAGAGCTCGGAAAGAGGATGAAAAGTCCAATGCTAAGCTAGATGAGGCCTTGGATAGATATGGGAACACTGATGAAGAGGAATAACAACTTCCTAGGAGGAGGCCAAGGACAATTGGCTTAAAGAATGCCTTAGCCAAGGACAGAGAGAAAGAGGCATCCTTTGCAGAGTAGCTCACTCCAAGTGGGCTACTTGCCATGGAGATTGACTATGATTTGGAACCTTGGATTGAGAGGGAAATCATACACTTATAGGGTATGTTGGAAAAGACCAAGAGGGACCTTGACCTCCAAAAGAAGAGGGAAAGGCATTATTCCTTAAGGAACAAGATTGCAAGGGCCAAGCTCAAAAGAGCCCTTGCAAAAATTAAAGCCCTAAAGGAGGAAAAAGGAAAAGAAAATATTGAAATCCTTGTTGATGATTCCCTACAAGCATCCCAAACCTAATCACCAAGGTAAATCCAAATTTTGGCACAATTTTCAAGTTTTTGGATTTTTGACTGTTTTGAAGGGCCAAAGGCGTAGCGCCACTGGAGTTGCGCTCTTTTTTGGGGCACTATTTTGAGTAATGGTTTTCATTTTCAGAATCCTTAGGCCAAGAACATCACCCTCCCAAAATTTCAGATCATTTGGAGTAGAACTGGAACTCCAAAAGTGCCAAAAACACCCAAACAATCACCTTTCTGCCCTATTTTCAAAGCCGGCGTTGTGCCCTGAACACTCTTGGGAGATTTATTTTATGAGCAGTTAAATGAAGTCTAATAGAAAAATAAATGTAGTTTTGGAAATTAGACTGGACAAGCTTTCCAATGATCTATCATGGAGCTCATTTGGACACTGGGAAGGCCTCCAAAACTCAGCAGCAAGATGACCTATTTTCTCAGTTTTGGCACTGCGCCCTTGGCCTTGGCGCTACGCCCTTGCTAGAAATTCAACAAAAGACACTTGGAGTTAATGAAAAAGATATTTTTAGGGTTTTTTAGGCAAATCACTCTTGAGTTGGTTGAAGAGTTATGTTAGCATTAATTTTTTCATTTATTAAGTTAGATATTTTGTTCCTTGGGCCTTGCATGGCCTCTTTGGTCAAAAATGAAATTTATGAGGTAATTAATGATATTTTGGAGACCTAGCTAGGGTTTTGGTCCTCCTTTCTAGTTAAATACTGCATTGATGCCTCATTGTACATGTTGGTTGATTATTGAGAAGAATATCATAGACTTGAAGATTGAGGAGAAATTGGCGTTGGACTTTGTGGATGTCTTGATTTGCATGATAATGGAGAAAGCTCACTTGCAAGATTCATGAACATAGTTAACGGTGATGTTTTCCTAAATTAGTGCTTGTTTTCTTATGTTATCATTTTTTTCATCTTTCTCATGTAGTAGGACAAAAATTTTAGGCTAAGAAATGTTGTTTAGAGGCACCTTAGCTCTGTTTGCTTTCTATTGCTTGTATGTTTTCCTCTGCTAGGTTAGATTAGATAATTCTTAAATGTTCTCTAGTTCCAGTTATGCTTTCTTATCTTAAGAATGATCTAATAGAGCCAATGTCAAAGTAGTTTATGGTTAGCCCTGCTCTTCAATGTAACTTAAACATTGCTTTTAAGATCTTTTCTTTGAAGTATTACTAATTAGGGTTTAGCTGAAGAGGTTTATGGTTTGCCCTGCCCTTTTTTTCATCTTAAAAGGTTTCTTTGAACGTCTTTGTAGTTTGATTAAGGAAATTAGGAGTTCCCTACTCTTTGATTATTACTATATGTTGTCTTCGATATTTTATTTGCCTAAAGGTGAAATCACTAGAAGACTTACAAGTTTCTTACCTTCTATGGTTCACTGGATTGTTTTGTTCATGTTTACTTGCTAGGGTTGGTCAACGAAGTTACTAGTATGCCTTGTCTTTGGCTATTTTTTATGCATAGTGATCTTAAAGTCCATTCTTGTTAAAGTATTTGTTAAAGGATTCTTAACTACCCTTTGCACTTACTATGTTCACAATTTAATGTTCACTTCACTCACATAAGCTTTTAGATCATTTGGCTTTGTTATACTTGCCCTGTGATATACCCTGGACCTATTGTTGTACTTCTCAAGACCTTTTGCAGACTCCATAGCCCAATGGTTTAAACCTCTCTCACTCTATCTATTATGCTTGACAACCTACCCAACCAAACAAACAAACTCTAATCCTTATAACTAGCCTAAAATCAAAACCATAAAATCAATCAAGTTACATCCTTTACACAAATATAGAGAGAGCCCTCTCTGAGTCCAGGAAGCCTAGGTCCTAGGACTCCAAATACTAGTTTGATGTTAACCTTGTTCAATTGGTCTTGTCAATCTAACAAATTACAGGGACCTAACGTAATGGCGACTCCACTAGGGACCTGAGTCAATAAACGTACTAAGCACTCCTTAAAACCTCAGAACACCCCTCTCGATATTATCCTCTGACTCACCACCTAACAAATGGCAATCATACTATTTTCTCATCCATTTCATTTGTGAAGTGAGAAGGAGAGCTAGTGTGAGCAAGGAGCAAGTGTGAGCAAGGAGAAATGGAGTTCTTTCGAAGAGATTCGAGCATCCGGTAAGTGCATTGTCCCTCTATATTTTGAATTTAGTTTGTTGTTAGTGTTTGCATGTGCATATGTTTTATATATTTAGTTGTTTTTGTTTATTTTTTACAGTATTCATGGCTCAATCAAAGGCAGCAAGACAGGGGCAAAAGAAAGGGGAAGAATGTCTCCATTGGAGATGCCCCTCCTATCCCTTTTTCATCAGGGTCTGCAAGTATTCCATCCATTGGAAGTGGGGCTGCAACAGTAGCTTCAAATGTGCAGGGAAAACAAATTGTTGACCCCAAATACCCATTGTGGAAATATGCGACAAGAGAGGAAGGGGCAACAAAAAAGGGAGGAGGAAATTGTTCATGGAAATGCAATTTTTGCAATGGCCATTTCAATGGCACATATTTCTGTGTGAAAGCTCATTTGTTGGGTATTCCAGGTTGTGGCGTTAAATGTTGTACAACAATTGAATCGCCAGATAGGAAGAAATTGGAGAAAGAGGCGAGTATTGGTGAGGCAAATGTGGCAGCAAAATCAAAAAATCCAAGACTGATGACCCCCTTCCATTCTTGAGGAAAAGCAGCAGCAAGTTCCCTTTTGAGACTTCTAGCAGGGGAGAATTAGCAAAGAGAAAGGCAACTGCAGTTGGTCCAATGGACAAGATTTTCCAAAAAGAGAAAAGGGAAGATCTTGACCTCACCATTGCATTTTTTTTCTATCAGAACTTCATATCCTTTAATGTTGCACGGTCACCTCTATTTATTTAGATGTGTCGAGCTCTTTGTCATGGGGCTCCATCAGGGTATGTGCCTCCTGGGTCAGAGAAGCTCAGAACCACATTGTTGACAAAGGCAAAGAAAGAGGTGGACAAAATTCTTGAGCCTATTAAATCAGCATGGCCAACATCTGGGGTTAGCATTGTTTCTGATGGATGGACAGATCCAGCACGCCACCCACTCATTAACTTCATGGTGTCATCCACGAATGGTGCAGTTTTCTTGAAAGCAGTGGATGCACTTTGAGAGTACAAGGATGCACAATATATGGGTGAGTCATTTCTCAAAGTTATTGAAAGTGTAGGTGTGGATTGTTGTGTGCAAATCATTACAGATAATGCACCTGTTTGCAAGGCTGTTGGCATGATTGTGGAAGCAAAATATCCACAAGTATTTTGGACACCTTGCATTGTCCATTCATTGAACTTGGCACTGAAATCTATTGCTTCTGATGTGCTTTGGATTGGAGACACTATTGAGGATGCACGACATATCCGCAACTTTGTAACAAACCATACAAATGTCCTCACTATCTACAAGGAGTACATCAATCTATCATTGTTGAAGATTGCAGATACACGGTTTGCCTCTTCATTCATCATGTTGAAGAGGTTGAGGGAGGTCAAGACCGCTCTTGGGTCTATGGTTATTTCAGAGTTTTGGTCTTTTTGGAGAAAGACGGATCAAGCAGCCTCAAAGAAGGTGAAGGACATAGTGTTGGATGATATATGGTGGGAGGAGGTAGATCTAATTATTCAGATCATGGAGCCTATCATTTCCTTGCTCAGATTTGCAGATACAGACCAACCCATCCTAGGAGAGGTTTATGAGGGATGGGATTCCATGATTGAGTCTGTGAGGACCATTATTTTACAGAGTCAGTGCCCATAGTATGAGACATCACCTGAGGCCTTCTTCACCGTCATACAGGATATTCTTGTCAGCAGATGGGACAAGAATTGCACACCTTTACATTGTTTGGCTCACTCCTTGAACCCAAAATACTACAGCCATGAGTGGTTGAATGGTGGACCTTCCCGCAGATTCCCTCCTCACATGGATGCTGAAATCTCACAAGGGAGGAAAGATGCATTGAGGAGGATTTTTCAGGATAGGGCATCCCTTGATGAGGTGGAGGATGCCTTTGCAGATTTTTCCACTGGCACTGGGCGATTTGGAGGCTATGATTTGATTCGAGACAGGGGGGCTAAGAAGCCCCATTCTTGGTGGGCAACTCATGGGGCAGCAAGCCCTCCTCTACAGCAGTTAGCCATGAGGCTCCTCTCTTAGGTGACTTCATCCTCTTGTTGCGAGAGGAATTGGAGCACATATGGGAATTTGTATAGTGTGAAGAAGAGCAGGCTTGAGCAGTCCAAGGCAGAGACAATGGTGTATGTGCACACCAACCTTCGTCTCATCTACAGGCAGAGGGAGGAGTGGTTGAAGGAAAGACAAAGATGTGGGATGTCTTTCCTGATGATATGAGTCTGGACAGCAGTGTTGAGTTGGCATTGGCCAACTTGGATCTCAATGCGCCAGTGCTAGAGCCTGTCAGATTTGATGATGGATTAGAGGGGTCATCCTCCACACCAGCAGATGCAGAGATGATAGAGGAGGAGGATGCATCAGAGGCAGAGGAGAGCAGTGGTGAGCATGATGATCAGGATTTGGATAGTGATGCTGATTATGAGGATTGATGACTCTGACTCATTGAGGCTTTAGGCTTGTAGTCTTGTAGACTGTAGTTGATTTTGTATTTTGTATTTCTATTTGCCATTGGCAGTGTTCTTATGTAACACATTTTGATTCTGATGACTTAATGAAAAAACTACAGTATCTTACTATCTTCAATCTTGTCTTTCTAAGTAAATTTGACGATTGTATCATGTATGGTGTATCAATGTATCATTGTAATTTGTATTATAGTATCAATGATGATGTATGACTCATGAGTATCTAATATCTATGTTTGAATTAATGAATTTTGTATGAATTTGTGCAAAAAATATCTAATTTTAATATATTAATATATATATATATATATATATATATATATATATATATATATATATATATTAAAATATATATATTTTAATAAAATAATCTATAATGTAATGTATCTCTAGAAGTATCTGTTCCGAGAGTCCTTGTACCCGTATCAAATACTTCGAATCAGTATCACATTATCCTAGTATCCACAAGTATCAATTGACTTAGCCCTCTCGATATTATCCTCTGACTCACCACCTAACAAATGGCAATCATACTAGGGATCTGAGTAAGTAACAAGCTTAGACATCATTATGAACAAAAAAATCCCCTGTCAAAACTTAGATAAATCAAGTGTTAGCCAAGAGTGATATTTGGTTGATTTGTCATACTATCACCATGGTGACCACACTGGAGAACACTCATTGAAAATCCAAGTGTTACATAAATAACTCAGAAAACCCAAAAACATATCTAGATTGGTATTTATTTGTTGATGGTGGACAACAAAAAAATCCTCAAAACAATAAACATCATCCACCTCGTGACTCCACTAGTCTTTAATAGCCCTGTTGACCCCACTATTCTCACAAACTCCCTTGGGAATGTATTAATCAATCCTAAGAGCATAAATCCCAGTCACATACTGTGTGAGTTTAGTGTTCTTATAGATAGGTCTATGTTTCAAAACTGTTATAAACTCTCAACCTTCTCTGATTTATTGGGTCCCAATTTTGGCTTTTAATGTTTCATGTATTAGCCAAGACTGGTATCTGGTTGTTGATGGTGGAAACCAAAGTTGAAATCTTCCACGTGGCGACTCCAAAACTCTCAATAGACCTAAAGACTCCACTGGTAGAAGACTCTAGACTGGTTGAAAAGATGCAGTGACCCTTTTTGATTAACAAATATGGATTCAAGAATACAACACAGATATGCTCCAATGAACAGAGATCACATTCCTGTATTCCCACTCAAAATGCATCAGATAAATTAGGATTCAAACCTTCCTATGTTTCAAGATGAAAAGTTTGATGACCCTTTGTTACATCTCATCAAACTTCATATACGTACATGGAGGTTAAAATTTGAATGGCATGAGGACTGCCTCATGAAAATGTTCATGGGGACATTAGAAGGTAAAGAAAGGGAATGTTATGAAGGCATAGACCCTGGTAGTTTGTTTTCCTTAAAGGATATCCATAAGGTATTTTATGATCATTATAAAGAAAATTGTTCATCTTTATCATTAGCTGAAAATTATTGTGATCAGTCTGAAGATCTCATATAATACCTTGTAAACATTGATGAAGATTTGGGAAATTTTCATCTTGAGAATCTATTAGAAGAAATCCATGCATTTCATACTCAATTTAACCATCATGACAACCAAAAGAAGTTGGTTGAGGATGAAATCAATCAGGAAATAAAGAAAGATCCAAAAGATCTCTTTAAAGAGACAAGTGTTGATTCATCATCTCTTTTGTGTGAGGCTCAAGAAAACATTTAGCCTTATGATCAGTCACAAAGGGAAGAGAAACATCATAGTTCTGTCCAAAGAAAGAGAAAAATGCCCCCCCCCCCCCTTTAACTAATGAAGAAATCAATCAGATCCTAAACATACATCCAACCTCTAAACTTTTATGTAAAGAAGATATTTCTATTTTTTATACTGCTAACTTATCCACTGATGCACTTTCTCATGCAGAAACTATAGATCAAGTTAATATTGATGTTGTGCTACCTCTTGAAGAGGACCTATTACCAGAGAATGCCCCTACCAAAGGCCTGCAAGCAGAATCCATTCCACTCAGTCAAGGCATATCAGGCATACTGGAGAACAACATAGCAGAACATTATGAGGCTGCCAAATCAGATTATCATGAAGAAAAGGTAGATTTTCTTTCTCAAAAGAATCTCAAGCTTAACAAAGTGGAACAAAAAATAGTCTTGGATGCAAATTACTGTTTAAATTCTCAAGACCAGATATTATTCAAAGATCCTTTTGCTAGCTTCTTAGAGACATATAGAGAAGGAGTAAAACATGTGAAGAGCAGTTTGTTACAGAGTGTGAAGATGATTTTCAGCACTGTTGTTAAAAAAAAAGTGAGGTGGGAGTGGCCTTTTGGTGTTTTCAGCATACCCAAAGGGCTGGATGAAAATCAATCATGTAGTCACTTACTTTATTGGTTGCATTGGAGAAAATAGTTCACCTAGTGTATATATAATCTCCAAGTTAGACTAGGATAGATAGGTATGCCAATAAGCTCAGCACTATGAGCATATTTAAGTTTTAGATTGTTTTGACAAAAGGGACAAAAAAAAAGAAAAGAAGAAAAGGAGGGAAGGTTTAAAGAATAGGTACAACCCCATACTTAAAAAAAAAAGAAAAAGTCTGAAAGTGTGCAAGACTAAATGCCACTACTTTAAAAAAAATAAAGTCTTGTTCAGTCATTTAGCCTAATCATGATTGAACATGTTTTAAATTTCTACTGATAGGTTAGTGAAGTAAGACTTTCCAAACCATGCAAACTTGGCTTGTCAGTAGATAAGATTAGGAAAAGATAGTTGGTTTCAATGCTCAAATCTGAAACAAAAGAGAAAAGGGGGATGCATAAAAAATTTCAAATTATAGCCCTCATGTTTTCTATTTTCACTTGTACAAAAATAAAGTCTGTGTGCAGCTTGTCCAAAATGCCACAACCCATGACAAATCAGATTGCTTAACCTTGGTTTGGTCATGTTTTGAACTCATGTGGGTAGATTAGAGAATGAATATATGTGGAACTTCTTAACCTCAATAGATAAGTAGAGTAGGTAGAGAATAAAGAGTTCATAAGCCTAATATGAGCTCTTGGAAGTGATAAGGGTAGAGATAAATAGTTTTTATGCTTTCAAAAGAAATTGATGTCAAGGGTTTTCCAATCCAAATGCACCCAAGTGAAGAAAAAATATTAGGAAAAGTATGATGGGTAGGTAGAAGTGATATTGAAGCAATCATGTCTTTTCATATTTTAAGATCACAACTTCAAAGGAGAGGAGTAAAATCAACAAATGAAGGAAGAGGGATCCGCCAAATACAATTAAGGTATTGATCTTTAAAACTCCGAGATATGAACTCTAAGGTTCTTGACAGCTCCTGAAAAGGAGTTGCCCTCCCCAAGTGGAGCCACTGTTAGTCATCAGTATTTTTTATTATTTATAGATGACTATAGATTGGTTCTAGATTTCTAAAAACAACATTCTTTGAAAATTGTGAGTTTTAGAAATCTCACTGCCTTCATTATCCTTATAGAAAATTTTTCACTATTCTATCAACCTTGCCATTTCATGGTCACCCTGCCACTCCTAAAAAACTCCTTAATGGCTTGTGCCTCTCATCTCCATCCTTCTTTCCTACCTCTGACCTCATCACTCTGTTTTTTCCCTTGCCCATAACTCCACTTTCTATCTAGGGTTACATATAGCCTAACTCATTCCCATGATCCCAAAGTTTCCCAAGCATATATGGTCTCAAAACTATCTCTGTAGGCTCTTTACATAAATCAAGTACATTGGATTTTGGATCTTCAATACAACACTTTGACAAATACTATGTTTTTAACTTGAAGCCTCCAAGCCAATTTTCAGTCAAAGATCATGGTCAAAGGACCCTCCCACTAGGTCATTAGGGTTTCACAGGTTTTAAAGTCATAATTGGTGTTTCAAACACTTTTTTCTTATCCTAGAAGCTGGCTCAGTTGTAATAGAAGGTCAACACATCGTTATTCAAGGAACACCTGAAATTTTCCAAAGCAGCACTACCCTATCAGCTCAAAGTCTGCAAGAGGTAAATGCTAAGATTTTGACACTTCTGTAGGAGTATTGAAGTTTCCATCAGCATAAGGTGTTGGTAAGGTAGGTAGTCTACTCTTAAATGAAGATAACTTATAGCAAGAGAAAGGGAACCACTTGGTCTTGAAGAAAACTAGTATTTTTGAGCTTAATGGACTAAGTAGAATGCCAAACAGTAATAAATTACAGAATGGCCATGGGAGAGGTACACCAAAAAAACCAAAGATGAAAAAAAGTCTTTCAGATATTATTGATGAGATAGGGAAAAAGGTGAGGTGAACTGGATAGAAATGAATGAACTTGAAAGAGCTATAGAGAACTTAGAAGACAACACTAATGATTGTCTTAAAGCACTCCAAACATGTATGGTTTTGGAAAAGTGACCAAAGAAGGTGAAATGATCATCCTAATAAACCCTATGGTGAAAGCAAAGGAAGGATTCTAAAGATGTCATTCTTTGATCAACTCCCAAACTTGTCAAAATGAGTTTGCCATGTCTAAATGAGCAAAAGATGAGGCTCAGCTCCAAGGTGGAAGTAAAGAATTTTTTGGATATACTGCTACATTGTAAGCATCCTAAGATTGTCAAAAGTGAATTTATCATGCTGCAAGGAGTAAGAGAAAGCTAGTCAGTGTTTTTGGGCACCTGCAAATCAGAAGTGGCCAAATAAGGTAAAAAGCATGGTTTGAACTCCATGGTGCAGGAAAAGGAGGGTTTTTGAATGTATTGACGTGTGAAATCCTCCCAAAGGTGTTTAATGAACTAATCATGCCTCAAGGAGAAAAACGAGGTTCAAATTCATCATCTCAATCACCCGCATGCAAACAGTGTAAGAAATTTTGTAAGAAAAGGTGAGAAAGACAAGTTAAATATTGTAATGAAAAACTCAGAAAGCTTTGAAGATGCTACTGTGCACAGTCCTCCCAAAGTTGCCAAGGTTAATATATCATGCCTCAAGAGGCAAAGGGAGGGTTAACTTCAAATGTTTTCAGTCACTTGCAAAGTGAAGGTGTTAAAGACCATCAATAAGACAAGAAGAGTTAACTTTATGACTTAAATCACCTACAGACCAAAAAATTCAAAAGAGTTAGTGAGAAAGGTAAAGAAGAAGACGACTTTGAAAACATTAGAAAGTGTTTTTACAAAGATAAATAAACATTCCTAAGTCTATAAAACCCCATTCTACACTTCAAACAACTCATTCTTCACTTGAAAAAAAGTTAGAGCATTCAGAGGAAATTTTTTTTGAGTTTTCAAGTTAAATCGGGAAAACATTTTGTGGCACTGCACCCTCAGGTCGGCGTTGCACGCTTGGATTCAGGCTCTGTGCCCTTGGCAAAGTTTTCCCATGTATTTTCTTAAAGTGCTGCGCACCTGGAAGTTGGAAATACACGCCTAGCAGAGCATTGTGCTCTTGCCTGACAGGCTCGATAAGGAAGACCTTGGCACTGTGCGCCTTGACTGAGTGCTGCACCGTTAGCACCGGCGCTGCGCTCTTGGCCTTGACACTACGCGCTTGGCCAGGAGGGCTTTCCAAGCCATTTCAATGATTAAACTTCCTGAAAACTTCTTCACGCTGCCTCCAAGGTTCTACAAGAATTGTTAGGGGTATGTCCAGGTCCTCAACTCCTGTTTCAAGAATGTTGATGATTTCATTGAAATAGATTAAAACCCTAAGGATAAAACCCTAAATTTCATGCTCAAAATCATTGTTTAAGCCTCATTCACCTGCCTACTAAGGGTATCGGTCAAGACAAGGATGAAATAGGGTGCTGTGTAAGTTTTCACTCATTTAGGTTTCCCCCTAAAATCCATTTTCCTCATAACACTCAGTCCCTTACATTGCAAAAAACTCAAAAAAACTGACATTACATGCCCTCCATCTCAAATTGTCATAAGTAGAAGCTGTTTCAAAGAAAATTTTAAACAATAAGCAGATGGTTGTCATTAACATTAGCCTCTCATCCAACCTAACATACTTCCAACCTCACCCATTCATCTCATTCACTTGTAAAGGCTGCCATTCCACCATCCCTTCATCTCATTTCCATTTACAGTCCTAGGGTTTTCTCAAGGCATATTTTTCAAAATGTCAAGGGAGGAAGATAGTGGTAGTGAAGGAGAAGGTCAAATGCCAAGGAGGCAGGGGAAAAAATGTGGAAATATCAACAGGTTTGAACCACTCAACACATTAGAGCTAATGGCATATCCCTTAACCGTTTCCTACTTACAACATGTAGGCTACTATGAATTTTGTGAAACGGTACAGAAGGTGCAAAACCACCCTGAGCGAACTAGAATTTTCATCATTAACTTGCATGAGAAACAAGTTAACCTTGCAGGAGTAACCTTTGAGTTGTCCGCTGATGCTATTGCCAATGCCACTAGGATACCAAGTGTAGGGGAGAAATGGTTCAAGTAGGCCAATCTTGACATGAGCTACTATGACACATATTTAAAACCTAGGTACAAAGACCATAATAAATCTATCTTTCCTTTATCTCACTTGCTTGATAGATATGCACCTATGATGAGGATCATTATGAGGTATTTTACATGTGATGGAAGGTTCTCCCAACTTTACTCCTATCACATTAGGCTATTTATGCACTTTACTAGGGTGAGGATGCTGCACCTAACCTATTACCTCTAGAGAAGCATTGAAAAAATGTCCTATATTGTACAAAATATAGACTACCCTCAGCAGATGCAAAGCCTCTTTCACCACTGCCTTATTAAAATGGTTGATATGCATCAAAAGGGCATTCCTTGGGAAACTTTCATTGCCCATGAGATGTTCACCAATCCACAAGGCCAACAACAACAAGGTTTACCTTCATCTTCTTAGCCTCCCATTCCTCCTTAACCATCAAACCCCACTACACATCCATCACCATCTACTCACATTCCTTCACCTAAGGATAATGACCCTCCTTCACCACCATTTCACAATCCCTCACCATCATCTCATGGCTCTATTGCATCAAAAAGTGAAGAAAATAGTGAGGTAAGTGGTAGTGAGGGAAAGAGAAATGAAGAAGAAAGAAAAGAAGAGGATATCAGTGAAGAAGATGCTAATGAGGGAGATGACAATGAAGAACCAAATAGTGAGGGAAGTGAGGCTAATGTCAGTGAAGAAGAAAGCAACAAAGAAAAGGGCAGTGATGATAGTAAGGAGGATGTCAGTGATAAAACAAAGAGCAATGAGGCAGAGACCAACAGTGATGATGTTGGTAGTGATAAAGAAGAGAGAATAAATGATGATGGCAGTAGGTCAGAAAGCCAAGATATCAGTGAAGAAAATTTAAATGAAGAAGATTCAAATGAGTCTGAAAACAGTGAGGCACATAGCAGTGGCGATGAGAGCAATGAAGAGAAAAATGAAGATCATAGAAGTAAGGAAAACATCAGTGAGGATAAGTTAAATGAAGAAGATGCTAATGAGTCTGAAAACAGTGAGGCACATAGCACTGGTGATAAGAGCAATGAAGAAGGAAGCAAAGAAGGAAACAATGAAGCAGGAACAAAAGAAGAAGAAAGCAATGAAGAAGTCAGTGAGGATTTTGAGAGTGGCTCAAAGAGCCTTGATGGCACTGATGGCAGCAGAACACATGACAGTGAGGCTGAAGACACTAAAATGGTGAAAATTGAACCATTTCCTTTGACCTACCAAAGGGGAAATAGGCATGTGTTTGCTGCCACTAATGGTCAAGGGGCCATGCCTTCTACATCAACCAAGAAGATTGATAAATGTAAGGAAAAGGTCATGGATGAAGAAAAAGAAGACCAACATGAGACTAAAAGAGAATTTCAACTCATTCATGTTGACAATGATGATGAAAATGAGGAAAGGATCTCAACATGTTGCTCAAAAGAAAAGATGCTCAAATCAAGGATCTACAAGCAAACATAGGCAGAGCTAAGAATGTGATTCACTATTATGAGGTTGAAAACAAGCAGCTGGCGGCACAAAAGGCCATCTATGAGAGTAGAGCTATTAGAGCTCAGAAAGAGGCTGAAAAATCCAAGGCTAATCTATATGAGGCCTCAGATATATATGGGAACACTGATGAAGAGGAAGAACATCTTCCTAGGAGGAGGCCAAGGACAATTGGCTTAAAGAAGGCCTTAGCCAAGGAGAGAGAGCAAGAGGCAGCCTTGGCAGAGTAGCTCACTCCAAGTGAGCTGCTTGCCATGGAGATTGAATATGATCAGGAACCTTGGATTGAGAGGGAAAACATACACATATAGGGTCTGTTGGAGAAGACCAAGAGGGACCTTGACCTCCAAAAGAAGATGGCAAGGAATTATGCCTTAAGGAACAAGATTGCAAGGGCCAAGCTCAAAAGAGCCCTTGCAAAATTCAAGCCCTAAAGGAGGAAAAAGGAAAAAAAAATATTGAAATCCTTACTGATGCTTCCCTACAACCATCACAAATCTAATCAGCAAGGTAAAGCCAAATTTTGGCACAATTTTGAAGTTTTTGGATTTTTGACTGGTTTGAAGGGCCAAAGGCACATCGCCACTAGGACTGCGCTATTTTTTAGGGCACTATTTTGAGGAATGGTTTTCATTTTCAGAATCCTTATGCCAAGGACATCACCCTTACAAAATTTCAGATCATTTGGAGCAGAACTGGTACTCCAAAAGTTCCAAAAACACCAAAAAAATCACCTTTCTGCCCTATTTTAAAAGCTGGCGCTGAGCCCTGAGTAGTCTTGGGAGATTGAGATTTTGAGAAGGTAAATGAAGTCCGATCATAACATTAAAGGCATTTTTGGAAATTATATTGTACATGCTTTCCAATGCGCTATCATGGAGCTCATTTGGACACTGGGAAGGCCTCAAAAACTCAACTGCAAGATGAACTATTTTCCTAGTGTTGCCACTGCGCCCTTGCCATAAAGTAAAAAAAAGAAACTTGGAGTTAATGAAAAAGATATTTTGAGGGTTTTTTAGGCAAATCACTCCTGAGTTGGTTGAAGAGTTATGTTAGAATTTAATTTTTCATTTATTAAGTTAGATATTTTGTGCCTTGGGCCTTGCATGGTCTCTTTGGTCAAAAATGACATTTATGATGTAATTAATAATATTTTTGAGAACTAGCTAGGGTTTTGGTCCTCCTTGCTAGTTAAATATTGCATTGGGGCCTCATTTTACATGTTGGTAGATTATTGAGAAGAATATCATAGACTTGAAGATTGAGGAGAAATTGGCTTTGGGCTTTGTGGATGTCTTGATTTGCATGATAATGGAGCAAGCTAATTTGCAGGATTCATGGACATAGTTAATGGTTATGTTTTCTTAAATTAGTTCTTGTTTTCTTATCTTATCATTTTGTTTCATCTTTCTCACGCAGTAGGACAGAAATTTTAGGCTAAGAAATGTTTTTTAGAGGCACCTTAGCTCTGTCTGCTTTCTATTGCTTGTATGTTTTCCTCTGCTAGGTCAGATTAGAGAATTCTTAAATGCTCTCTAGTTCCACTTATGCTTGTTTATCTTAAAAATGATTTAATAGAGCCAATGTCAAAGTATTTTATGGTTAGCCCTACTCTTTGATGTAACTTAAACATTGTTTTTAAGATCTTTTCTTTGAAGTATTATAAATTAGGGTTTAGCTGAAGAGGTTTATGGTTTGCCCTGCCCTTTTATTCATCTTAAAAGGTTTATTTGAAGGTCTTTGTAGTTTTATTAAGGAAATTAGGAGTTCCCTACTCTTTGATTATTAGTATATGTTGTCTTAGATGTTTTCTTTTCCTGAAGGTGAAATCACTAGAAGACTTACAAGTTTCTTGTCTTCTATGGTTCATTGGATTGTTGTTTTAATATTTACCTTCTAGGGCTAGTCAAAGAAGTTATTGGTATGCCTTGTCTTTGGTTATTTCTTTGTGCATAGTGATCTTAAAGGCCATTCATGTTAAAGTATTTGTTAAAGGATTCTTAACTACCCTTTGCAGCGACTATGTTCACAATTTAATGTTCACTTCACTCACATAAGCTTTTAGATCCATTTGGCTTTGTTAGACTTGCCCTGTGATATACCCTTGACCTATTGTTGTACTTATCAAGACCTTTTGTAGACTCCATAGCCCAATTATTTAAAAACCTCTCACTCTATATTTTATGCTTGACAACCTACCAAACCTAACAAACAAACAAATAAACCCTAATCCTTATAACTAGCCTAAAATCAAAACCCTAAAATCAATCAAGTTACATCCTTTACACAAATATAGAGAGAGCCCTCTATGAGCCCAGGAAGGCTGGGTCCTAGGACTCCAAAGACTGGTTTGATGTTACCCCTATACATTTTGTCTTTCCAATCTGACAAATTACGGGGACCTGATACAATGCATCCATATCATCTTGAATATATCATCCTTCCTACAACTGGGCTAACCTTTGCGTGGGAAGTATGGTCCACACGACGACCCAAATCTCATCAAACTACAATTTTTTATCTCGAATGTCAATCGAAAATTGTTGAAGTACTGGATATTCTTGGATGGAGGACCATATTCCCACTGTGTCCTCGAAAAAAGTGCTACAATCGTCCACTGCTGCAGTAATTCTGGTTGTTTCTTGCTGAACAACGAAAGCTCATTATGCCCAGACTTCTACTGGTGTCTCTGTTTGGAGCTTGGTATGCAGGTCTGCAATATTTTGTTCTAGGTCCATGCACACTATCTCTATTTCCGTCTATGAGGCCTTCAATGCAACTGCAAGAGTCTCAAGTTTTGTAGTGCTCGTTGCGTCAGTTGATACTAGGAATTCGGGGATCTCAGAGCAGAGCCAATTGATGAGTGATTGGAGCTAGGCACACTAGCTTTCTAGGGCGCTCCTTGTTTTTTTGGCGAGCTGCTATCCCTGATATAAATTTTTAGCTTGCTTTTGTTATTCTAAAGTGGCACGCGACGCAAAGTACTTTTGATACTGCAACTCATCTGTGATCATTATGTGCATCGTGTGAAACTACCCACTAGGTAGTGCAACCAAGTTGACTCCAATATTTGACAAAGAGCAGGTGGTGGAAAATTGTCCTAGGTGAGAGGAGTGGAGCGTTGCTCCAGGAATCTAAATCAATATGGTTTCGATGGTTGAGTCGACGACTTGGGTGATGACTGAAAGTGCGCTTGCTTGAACCGCACTGGCTTGATTCATGCTCGCATAAATCACGCTCGCTTGAACCTTTAGCTGTTGGAGGCCTTGTTGCACATCGTCGAGGCGTTACTGCACATCGTAGAGGAAAGCCTTATATTGTTCCTCGATGGTACTCCAAGATTCTTACGTGACTTTCTTTAACAAATTTGTCAATTTTGTGAAAATCACCTCCTGTCAACACAAGAGGCTCTGTTCTTGTCTTCTTTGTTTATTTCCTTGTATTTCATGTACTTATTCATTACTGGGACCCTCTCTTGGTTCCTCAATGGGTGTTTGTCTGTGTTGAAGGTGCGGCTGCACTGTCTCCATCAATATCCTCCCACTCTTCATCACTGGGAACATCAACAGTCTCCTTTGGTTGTTCCTCCATATCTGTCATTTTCGTGGTCTCAGGTGTGTCTTTCTTTGTGTCTTTCTTGGTGCTTGGACTTGACATAGACGACTTGGGTAGGGCGGAAGAGGTGGTGCAACAATTTATTCCTGCAATCAATAAGGAGGGATGCGAGTTGGTGGTTACCTAGACAAGGTCATCTTATGTACAAGGTAAGGTAGGTCATACTACACCCTAGACATACCTGCCTTTGCGTGGATGTGCACTTTGTGAAATGAAGCATTGGAGTTTGCAATGTGATTTTATTGGTCATACAAGGTTGGTGAGAGGCGTGGCTTTGATAGAACAACCTGATGAAGCTCTATCTAGAATACTACCCAAAATAATTATTTTATGTCAGCCGCAATAGATTCGTTGTCGCCCAAATAGAGGCATAGTGTGCTACTTCACATAGATCAGGGTCAATTTTGGGGAGTCTTGGTTGTGACGATTACTTCCATCCCACAAGTGCAATGAGCAGAAACAACCATGCACAATGGAACAACTTCCCTTCTTCTTAGGCCTCCCGGACATTCTCCAAAAACTCATGGCACAAATACCTTTCCCAATTGTACTGGATTCCTTTGACACACTCTGCAGCTAGCGCAATGACTAGTGTCGGAACCTCTTTAGTGCAACACTTCCTCATCAGTTTTCATGCCAAGATCTGTGTATCAAATATAACTGTGGGGTCATTAATTGTGCTAAAAAAAAATCCAGTTGTATTTTTGACCACTCCATATTTCTCCTTCATGTTGTCTACGACTTGCTTCTCCTAGCCCTGTTGGAGCGGGGTCCCCTGGGGTACATTTTTTGGTTAAGTTTTGTATAATTTTTGTTGTGCACACTACGCAAAAGAGTCAAAGGGGCTTTGAGTTGGGTCAAAGTCCTGTAACCATTGTAATGGTTCTAAAAGGAAAACCATGAGTCTCAAAACATGGTTTGAGACCATGGCATGTGCGCATGTAGGTAGAATAAATATGTAAAGATTGAGTCGAGAAAGGATATCTCTTAGCTTTTGATGGTTGTTGTTTAACATTTTTTATCTAAGTCTAGGTACTTGTGTAGAAAGGCTCTTGGTGGTTGTGTGCCCAGAGACCTAAGTCCTGGATATGCGCAGACACTGCTAGCTATGTGTGCAAAAGGTTTGAATGTACTTGAATTGATAGATCTCTTAACAAAGAAGACATGTGAACCTAGACTCTCATGTTATTGTTGTGTTGATTATCTGTTATTTGTTTTAGGATATCAATCTGTTATGTGTTGCGTAGTTACTTATGTTCATGGTTAATTTCATCTACGCTAATAAGACTTGATGTTAGATGAATAGATCTAATTGAAGTATGCTTTATCACTGTGCGCTAACTATGTTAGAGAATTTTTTGATAATCTATGAAGGGTTTGATCTGTCGATGCATGCATCTATTATAAGTATGTTTAGGGCCATTACATTAAAACTTCCGCAGGGTGCAGAAACCTGGTTCCAACACCCCCCCATGCTGCTTTGGGTGAGACTTTCATCTACGCAAACAAGTCACTGTCGAAAGGGACAATAGTTGGAGGTTTTTGTTGGTTGCGCGATAACTCTGAGGTTGGGTCAAGACCCCTGAAGCCAACAAATGGTTCTTTTGTCAGGACTAAGATCATTTTGAGGGAGATTTGATTTTTTTATATCCCATGTAGAATGAACTATAACATTGTCTTGATAAGAAGATATTTGAGTTTGTGATACAAGAAAATAGAAGTTTTATATTGTATACTGAATATTGGGCACAAAAGTATATCTATACAGAGGTCCATGAAGTTTTCTTTGCTTCCTTTGTGACCGAGTTGCACTAGTGGTTGTCTCGACTTACTAAATTCTAGACCTGCGCAAAGGGCGACACAGTCACTCAGTGGACCCAAGATTTGGTACAACAATTAGAGAAGACTAGAAACAAGATCACGTGCGATGGTAGATCATTGGATTGATTGTGTTCTCAGAGGGTTTGTGACTGAGTTTTCTATTGATCAATTTTTATCTTATTTTTAGGCTGAATGAAGGTTTTACAAGGGTCCTCGAGGTGAGATCTTGTTCTCTCTAAAGTTGTGGATTAAAATTTTATTTTGTGAACATGGTACTCTATGGAGTCATATTTAGTGAATGTCCCGAAGAGGCCCAAGTAGGCGTAGTTGAAGAACTTATCGCGTAGATATAGAAGAAGATTTTATTTACAGTCCTCTCAAAGGTAGATCTGACAGAGACGAAGAATCAGAAACTAGTAGCTCTACTGAATGTGCACACTCTGAAGAAGAAGTCTCGCAAGATTAGAATAATCTTGGGCCCTTGGATATAGTTCAGATCCCATCCACTCCATTTCTAAACTCATCTCACAATTCATCCACTCCACCGCCACCTCCACCTCCACCACCAGGCACAGAGATTGACGCCTCCACGAGGATACCTACTTTCTGTGGTATTCAACATGAAGATACAGACCAATTCTGGTTTGTCATTGACATTGTGTGGATAATGTTGCAGGTGAGTAATGATGATGTTAAGAAAGCACAACTAGCCACCGCTTTTCAAGATCACGTGCTGGACTGGTATATAAGGTATGTAACAAGAATCCTCATGCCACTATTGATCATTTGAAGGCCACACTAAAAGACCAATTCAAGATGCTGAAATCATTTGCGCAATGTGTCACTGAGTTGAAGGAGATTCGTCAAGAATTGAATGAATATGTATGGGATGAGGATCAAAGGTATAAGTGCACTACCAGAGATGGTGGATTCACTATTGATGATACCCAACACAAAGAATGGTTTATTTCCATGATGCTACCGCATTTGTGCCAGCCCTTGAGTCAACAAAATATTTCCACGTAGGCTGAAGCGGTAGAAATTACAATGAAGCTAGTTGCTTCACCGGTACCCACTGCGTAGATCGAGACCCAAAAAATCCAAATTCAGTTGGAACCAATGCACTTAGAAATACATAGTTTGCACAAGGATAAGGGAAAGGAAGTATGCGAAGATGTATGCAAGGAAATTTTAAGGATAGATATTTATCTTTGGCGAATCCCACTTATCCATAGTATGAAATCTGTAAAAAGTTTGAAGATATTTATGTAAAGATATTAAAATTTCTAATAATTTATATACTCCCTATATGATTTTGTTCGATTTTTAGGGTAAAATAATTTTGTACTATAAAAATTAGGTGAATCATTTTTAGAAAAAAATGGAAATTAGAGAATCCTTTTTTTGGAAAAAGTATAGAAGATTAGACCACCTGCGAATAATAGCCCCTAAAATTTTCCCTAGATGTATGGTGTATACACTACAAAGTTGGCGGACATCACAAGGATCAATGCCCTGTATTCAATGATTATCTGTAAGCTAGAGGAACAAGCCTGCTGAAGAGCATGGGTGGACCAAGTGGGACTCCTACATTATGGTTCACGAATTGTGAGGCTATGGGTATGCATGCGACATACTACTATCCGAGATTGATAAATTTATGCCTGAGCTAAAGCAACCTTTTTCCAAGTTTTTCTCATTGTTGGGACATGACGAACAACACTATCATAGCTTCAATTTGATGATTGATTGAGCTAACCTCTATAGAATGCATGTTTAACCTACCTCACTAGCATCCCCATCTGGGTGTGGGGGATTTCAAACTTGAGGAAGAGGAAGAGGAGGAGGAGCTGGTTGAGGGAGGGGGAAAATAATCTGCTACAATTGTGGATACGTTGGTCATTATGCACGTGACTATCCAAATCCAGCACGATAGTCCTGCAGGAACTGTAGGCAATTTGATCATGTTATTGAAGTTTTTATTGATTTGATTGCCAAGATGCATGAAAAGAAAACATAGACTGCTACTCATAATATTGAGATGGTAAGAACGGAGCTGCGTGAAGAAGAACCAATGGTGAATGTTGTCACTAGGAATGGTGCAGCCACTGCTGAAGACAAAGAGAAGAAGCCATATGCTGATCTCTAGCTCCAGAAAGCGCCTAAGAAGAAGGATGGATTCAATTTACAATGCGAAAAAGAAACCTTTGTTGAAGCGAAAAAGGGGTTCGTAGAAGCGAGCGCGTCAACATCAAGTAATCCTATGGACGTAGTTTGAGTAGATGAAGAAATAAAGCCATTCCTACAGGCTCGTATCAAAGTATTGTGCAATAAAAATGGAGTTGAGAACCTCTAAGCATTGGCAGACAACTATGTAGAGAAATAACAACCTCATATGGAGCAAAAGGTTGTGTTGTACTATACAACAACCCTCCCCATTTTTAAAATTTTAGAATAAATCCCATTTAAAAATAGGTCCCTTTTTCTATCTTTCTTTCTAAGTAGAAATAAAAGATTCATTGATAAAAGGATGCATATCACATTTTTTCACAAAGTGTACAACCTCTAATAAACTTTTCGATGCGATGAGTTATAAAGTATTTTAATCATATAAAACATATTATAAAGACTTTATACTTAATAATAATTAAAACGAACATTAATCACAATCGGAAAACTCGAAGAGTTCTTTAAAAGGTTTGTTTTTGCTTTGTAAAATTCCGATGCGATCACGCTCAATCGCAATCGCATTTTGGGTAAGTTTAAAGTGTTGTGTCTCTTATATATATTTCCGATGCGCATCGCAATCGCATTTCGGAAGAAATTAAAACATTGCATTCCATTGTTTTAAAACTCCAATGCGATCGATCATATCTCTTCGCAATTGCAATTTCAGAGAAAATGTTTAACGATTCATTTCATCTTAAAACTCTGATGCGATCTTCTCAATCGGGATTTGGTATAGCTCTTGTTTCATTTCCCTTTAAAAAAAATTGCGATGCGATTGTGACTTAAATATCCATTTATTATGATTCATCATGTTTCATTATTTTAAAGGGAAATATATCTATACTTATTTCAAAATTACGCCAAATCTGAAATTGTACGATAACATTAAACTCGCGAATCAAACGAATAACAATGATTCATTTTGATTGAATGCATGAGTGTGACTCCCTAGAGGGCATTTAAGTTTTAAACCACGGAGATAATAAATACAAATCAATGAATAAACCCTTTGTATAGCTTTTTTTCATTATTACGTTTTTACTTCGGCTGAAGCTTCTCTTTGTTGCAGAGAAATAGAACATCCAATTTTTCTGTTCGTAGAGCAAGAGAAATACTCCTTCACGCTGAAATGTCGAAGAGATTTAGAAAATCGAAAGCTACCGTTGCTACAAAAGTCCCTGTGATTACAATGCTGCCTAAAGAGAAACCAGCGAAACTTAAGCTGGTTACAGACACCTCCTGCCAGGGACTTGGGAAAATGTCATGGGAAAATGTTTATAATCTATTGGAAAAGGAAAACCCTAGAGTTGTGGAAGCTAAAGCCACAGTTCTTGATGAAGCTGATTCAGACTCCGATTCTGAAAGGCCTCTTGGTTCATTGGCAAACTCATTTCTGCACAGAGTCGCTGCTCGGGCAAATATTTTCCCGTATTACGATGTTATTAGATGGGTGATTGAAAATGTGTCTATCAAAGACAAAACTTTTGTTTCTGCATCTGGAACAATCTTCGGGTCATTCAAACCAGAGGATATCAAGGCAATGTACCACCTTCCTGACCCACAAAAGATTTATAACAAGGAGTTTGTCAAAGCATTCGCTGCAAACAATGAAAATCAGTCAGAACCAATCAGAGAATGGAGAAGGGCTCCTGAAAAACACAGGCATGAGGCATCAGGTATGTACTCAATGTAGTCTCTCTCGCCTCCATATTGTTATGTTACAACTATGATGTGTAGATTGTTTGGTAATGATAATTCAGCCAGGTTTTCCATTCAAATGGTTCTGTTGATTCATGTTGCTCTTAATTCTGAGATAATGGATTGGGCTGTTATCTTGTCTGACAAGATAGCTAATAGAATCCTTGAGTACAGGAAAGACAAAAACTCTGGAAATTCCACTTCTTTTTACTTTTGTGCTTACATCCTAGATGCCCTATGTTTCAATTCAGAATTTCCTCTATTAGGATGGAAATGGACTCCTAAAGAACCTGTCCTGATTCATATATATCATAAGTTCTTATGGAAGGGGTATTTCAGAAGTCATGTTTACAAAGTTTTCCATGGTTTCCTTATTCCGATTTACCAAATCATTTTTGGCCGATTCCCTCCTAGACTTTCCAATAAAGCTAGAGTTGATTTGTCCTCTATTGGAGATTGGTTCGGGGAGGAAAAGTTCACTTATGTCAGAATTTTTGGAAGTATTGTAGAGCCACATATCCTTCCTTTATATGTTCCAGACAAGTTGTTAGCACAGGAAATTTCTTATCAGCTGACAGTAGTAGGTATGTCTAGGACTTTAAAGAACAACAAAAAGCTCATGTGGCCTATTTCCTTTCAAATGTGGTGACTATACTCTCAGCAATTTTGTCCATGCTGAGAAAGAAGTTGTTAAGTTAACTAATCTTAAACTTTCAACAATTCTTGGAAGGCAATATGATCCCAGGAAGGTGGCGTATGATTTTACTACCTTTGTTTCAATTGCTCGGTTCGAACATGAACCAGATGTATTTGATGATTTATTTGTTTCTGTAGATAATATGTCTCAAATTATTGATTTGGCCAAATCCACACTTCAGCCTGAAGAAATGAATAAATTTTTATTATTTAGAAGTCAGAGGCTACTCATAGTTCCTCTGGATCAGTTGAGGATTTCTACACAGGGATGTGAAGTACAACATAAGGATATAGGAAGTACATCCGGCAAGGAAGTAACAGGAGCTAATCTTTTTTTGGAGAAGAAAGATGATAGTAGCAAAGCTGACACTGGAAAATCAGAAACTGCTACTAAAATTGATGTATAGCAGTCTTCGGCTCAAGCAGGAAAAGAGAGCATAGGTACTGATGCCCATGTGCATATTGAGAAAGGAAGCACAGAGAGTAAAAACACTGAACATGCACCTAAAGATGATATAAACAATAATGCAGGTTCTCAACTTGGAGGACAAAAAGCTACTGAACTTATTTTTTCTCCTCATTTGCTAAGTCAATATGAAGACTTTGCCCAGCAAATAGGACAACAAAACATTCCCCAAGTCGATGATCCGAAGGATCAAGATGTAGAAATCATCCCTGAAAACCCCACAGGTGAAATCATGCTAAAGATAGAAGAAATCCCTCCTTTAGATATATTTTATAGTCCCAAACATAGGGCTGTGGTGAGAAAACAGAGGAAAAGGAGGAGAACTAATCAAGAAGCACTTTTAGCATCACAGGGGGAATTTATGAATATTGTTTATAAAAATGCGGAGGTGGATCCATCTGAGGATCTCACCAAATTGTCTCAGTATGCAGGTGCTTATAGTGCTGCCACTATAGATAAAGCCTCCGAAGTTACATAGTTGATGAAACAAAAGGATGTACAAATTTCAATTTTTGAAGAATAAGTTGCAGAAAAGCAACAAAAGATAATTCAGTTGGAACAACGATTACAGGATGAAGAGATCAAGACTAAACAATTAGAAGACCAACTAGCTGTTGAAAAAGAGAAGATTGATCAGCAGACCCTAGAAAAACAACAACAACTTAATCAGGAGATTGAAAAATTACAAACTCTTCTACAAAATGAGTAGACTCTGAAGATTGAACAAGAAAATATTTTTCAATCTAAATTGGACAAATTCAAGAATTATCCCACTCTGGATCAATTTAAAAACGAAGCTTTGGAGACAAACAAAATATTGTCTCAACAATTAAATGAGTTTTGTCTAAAGATTGCAGAAGCAGAGTCTCTATGTGAGCTAACATCTTCCCTGATAGATGAAGGAATCACTCTTAAGATTGAATTTGATGAAGCTGAAGAAAATATCTTCGACTTTCTTTTATGGCAAGACTCAGAATCAAGGAGAAAAGCAGATCTTCCCAAAATTATGGAGAGACATAAGGGAATAATGAACAATGTAACACAGATGGTAAATGATAATTTATATGCAATCAATTTAATTGCAGATTGTAGTCCCGGCCAATTACCCATAGTAAAAGAGACTGATCTTAGATGGAAACAAGAGATCATTAACAAAAATCAGCAAATTGGCCAATTACAAGGAATATCATGGGATTCAATGTGGACTTATCTCATCAAGCCACATAGTCAACAAACAACAATTAAATTTCTCTCAAATGCCATTGATTGCATCATTCCCGAGTTCTCTGATGCCACATATATAGGGCGGTTACATTTGAAGCTTAGTCATCCTGAAGAAGTAAAGGAGATGCTCAAAATTTGTCACCTTCGCACATCCACCTCAACTGATGATCAATGAGTCGGTTTTTATCAAGCTCGCATTTCTGTTTCAGATATTTTTTAATTTAGATAGATTGTAGGAACAGTTTTAGTTATTTTTTGTTAGGTACCTATTTAAACCCCTTTCATGCATTTAGAAAGAGGTCCTGAATTTGTAATATTTTGACTTGGAGATTACATTTCTGTACTCCATTGACTCCTATATTTTTATAAAGGATCACATCTGGTGATTATCTGCAAAATTATCTTTAAGAATTGCATTTCTATATCTTGGAGTTGATTTTACATTGAAGTTGCTGGATTTGGATATCAGATTGCATTGGAAAATATCGAGATGGATATGGTATTTGTATCTATTCACTGTTAGTTTCTTTTGTTATGTGATATTCTCTTTTAAATTGCTATCGTTTATGTGTACTTGTTTCACAATATTTCTTTATACATATCATTTCTGAGTGTGTTACAAATATTTATCTTTTATAGTATATGCAAGCGATATATAATGATGAATGCAATATGTTATTTTAACTTTGTTTAATTTCTTATACAGAGTTATCTTTATTTGTTACTGCACATTTCAATTAAGCTGTAATACATTTTCATGGTTATTGGTTAATTGAAACAATTTAAAATTGTATTCACGTTTGATGCTCAGGTTAGTTTTAGAGTTATTTCATCAGTTTTAAATTAGATTAGATAGTGTTATTTCAGTCATTTAGTCCCATTTTCCCGCATCCAATCATTCCATTACCAACCCATTTAAATCATTAGGAAACTAGTCCTATAAATCCAGTCGGAGTCACCACATCAAACGGAAAAGGAGTTGTCCTAAGGTCCCGATCGGGTGGTTATCCCCCGATGTTTGAAGCATTGATTTTCGAGGCTTCAACAGGTTGTTAACAAGATCTCTAAGAATAAAATAAGGACTGGACGAGAGATGCGCTTGACTTCTCAGATTGGTGCCTATGAGATGGATCAGGTCATTTTGGATCTAGGATCTGATGTGAATGTATTAGAAAAGAAGACTTGGCAGTGCATGGGAGAACCTAAGTTGGAATGGTCTACTATCCATCTGTGTATGGAAAATCAATAAAATGTCATCCCATTAGGAAGGCCCTCACAGGTAGAAGTGGACGTTAAGGGAGTAATGGCGCTTGCAGACTTGAAGTTATATAGATTTTGGATGATATTGATCCTTATCCTGCGCTGTTGGGTTTAGACTCAGCTATTGATATGGTGGTATCAATATTCTTAATCGAAGAATTATGGTATTTAAGAATAATGGAACCAGAGTTGTGGTTCCCCTAGATCCTGTAGAAGGTGAAAGATATACAGAGCTGGTGTGCGGGTATGAGGACGTTGATCATATCTATAAGCTAACTACGCAAGATGAAGATTGGATCAACCTGACAACTAATGGAAGACTCAACTTGGAGAAATATAGTTCTTGCTTCTCAAATTCAAATGAAGAACCAGAGAACTGGAAGGCATGGCTACATGAAGTATCCACTCTGCGTTGTAGTCGGGTGACAAGAGCTCTTTAGTGAATATCCTCAGAGGCATGAGAATTACCTTATTATGATGGTATGAATAATGTTAACATGTTTTTAGGGGAACATGAAAAATTTGTTCCAAAGGCACAAAGATTCGATGCACTTCATATAGCACTACGCTCAACCCTAGAATGCTAGTGGGAGACTAATAAGGGAAATTTGTGTAACTGGGAAGAATGCACCTGCATGATGAGACTACGATTTGAGTGTCCAAATACCAGAATTGAAGAGACCTCTTCTGGAAAGGGTGATTCACACAGACATTTGGCTAAATGGACTGAGGCATGGTGTGCAGATTCGAGAGCATAATAGGTGCATATGTTCATCCACACTGTGGGGAAGGTGCCTACAGATCGGTACCTCGAATATGAGCTACGACGAGGAACCAATGAATGGACTGCATTGGTAGAAAGTTTTATTTTAACCTTTAGCTTTGAAAGTGGGTTCACCTGCTTGGGTAGAGCGCTGCAGGGTATTCAGGAGGTCATCTTTGACACAACAAAACCACAATTAGAGCGTTCTACCAGCATGGGATGTGGGACATGAACACCGTACCGATGAAATAGGTAACCTGACCTCAAAACGGGAACTCTAGCCCAAAAGTCTCAAAAAACATGAAAAAACACCCCAAAAACAAAAAGTGTGTCTTCCAGAACGCACTTGGTTTTTTTTTAAGGTCAAATTTCAACATTTTATAAAATTATGCTAAAAACAAAATTGTTTGTTGAAAAAAGGATTGAAAAAACACCCTCAAAACAAAACCAGTTGATGTTGGAATAACAAAAAAAAAAATTGTGTCATAATTTTGACACTTGTAACAATGGAATTAAAGACAACATATTAGGACATTTTTTAAAATCGTAAATTTCTAACATTTTTTATAGATGATGTTAAAGATAAACAAATACATGTCTGAAGGGCTTATCATTTTGAACAATTTTCATCCATGTTGTTAAACATAAAATATCTTGACTTTAAACAACCCCAAAATTGTAATTATTGTCAACCATAACCTTAAAGATAAAATTTGGCAGCGCATAAAAACCTTAATGACAAGTTGTAAATCTAAAGTTTTTCAATCTTAAGTGTTCAACATAATTGAACAATGAAATTATGGAGAAATTATAAGACTTAAGAATTTAAAAAAATGAACAAGTAAATGAAAAAAATATCATTGAACATAAACAAGTAAGAGTAATTTTAATTTTAAAGGATAAAAACTTATCTTTTTTCAAATCTTAGCATAAGACAAATTTAAATATAATTTCAACCAAAACCTAAAAATCAAGCATCAAAACAAAGTGTTTTGTTTCAATGACGCATATAATTATTAAAAATTTTAAAAGTATCTTATACCAAATGGTAACAATACATAATATCATGGTAATATCACTGCATAATCTAAAAATTCAACATTAGTTTCTATTTTCTATTTTACTTATAATTAAAATATCAACATTGGTACATTGAATATAGCATAAATTATTTTTGTAATTCATTGTTACATTGTCGATATTCTAAAGAAATGAATTCTTCATAATTAAAACGTATAATCCAACAAACATAGAAATGTCTTAGAACTTCATGAAAAATGAGATGGAAGTCAAAATTTTTATTTCAAGTTACCATGCAAACATCAATTACATAAAAGTGTCTTAGATAGTTATTCAAAATCAACCATAGGTTCTGGCACACCATCATAACCTACATCTTCAGATGAATGGCTCGATGCAGATGAAGATGATCCATGTTCTTCTCTTTCATCAACTAGTGCTCCATCCGAGTCAACATGCATGCCCACCATTTCAGAGTTCAAAAGTCTTGTAGATCTACGTCTACATTCTGCAGAGTCCCATCTCAACAGTAATTGTTCTGGTAGCAATTTCTTCAAAATATTTATGGTCTACAACCGAAGAGTTCCTCTCTTTGTCAAATTGAAGTCATACACAAGTATGTCAACATCCTCCAATTTTAAGACATCTGTGCGGCGACGATTTATATTTGTGCCGTTTCTTTTTCTCTTTCTGCCAATTCTTTTTTCCACTACCATCTCCGGCTTGTACACACCATTGAAAGGATGGGTACTTGTGGCATACCAATGTACATCAACAACTGTAATCTCTTCATTTTCATTAATGACCTTTATAACCTTGGCAATCCAAAATGGATAGCCAAGTGGATCTTCATCTGCTAACACTGCTATCATGCAACCCTCCTTAAGATCCCGCACAGAACCCCTGTAAAGGTCTTCCATGGCTTCACGTTGTGCACGTGATCTTCTAGAACCAATATAGATTTCTCTTTCCTCTACCTGTGGGGAATTAATAATAGCTTGAGGCTGTTGTTGTTCAACATTGTGTGTTTCCTGATGTTCATGTTCATTTGACATATTTTGTGGCAAAAAAAAAGGAGTCTTCAAAAGCGTATCCCCATTTACTGATCTTGAAATCATATCACTTTGATTACTGAAAAAAGACTCCCACCAAACTGAATCAGCAACATCGAAGTATTCATATGTATCTCTAATACATATTTTAATTTCCTCTAGACATTTAGAATAATTCATGTCTCTCTTCTGCCTTCGTGCATTATGGAGTTCAGAAACTGAATGTAATAACAATATCTTTGATGAAAACATTGGACGCTCTGGAATGAACTTCAAAAATGCTAAACCTGATGATGGTCCCCATTCTTCAATAGTTGAATACTTCTTGCCCCATATAAGTGTTATCCCATCAATTTTTTTGATACGAAATTGATGCTGGAAGCTAATGTCGTTAAGTTGTTCAATGCATTTCTCCTCACCATGCGATCCAAAATAAACCTTCGCATGTCAATAGTTTCTTCCAACACATGAAAAACAGGCTCTGGAATGTACGATTTCTTAATACATTCAATTAATGATGGCAGGCTCCCAACACCTTTCCTCCTCAATGTTACTGAAAAACGACTGAACATTTAATCAATATGATCATGAGTATGCCCAACAAGAAGGAAACCAACCTTTATCTTTTTAAAAATCCCCAATTCAACGAGCATGTTTAGATACCCAAAAAGAACTTGATTTTTGTTCTCACGACTTGTGTTGTCTAATTGTAAATACAAAACTTCAGGAAGAATCCCAAACCAATGAGTAACTAAATCATGGATTATAGTTATGGTTAGATTTGCATCATTGTGAATATTTGGAGTTGTGAAGAAAACTCTTGGAAACATCTTCTCATTAAATACCATACAACCAACCAAGTGAAATTGAATGAAATTTTCCTCCTGTAATTTTTTTGGCGTGCGGACAAAATGTGGAAGAAGTGTTTTCTTTTGGTCCATACCATCAATTATCAATCCCAAATATTTATTTGGATGATCATAACACTTCTTTCGATGTTTATACAACTTTTGTCTTTCACTTGTTTGCTGATTGTGATGGTCTTGAAGTTCTTTGACAACGGAATCTGTACATAAAATAAAAGAAACATATGAATAAATATATTTTCATAGTTGATAAGTATCAAATTTTAAAAAATAATGTTTTGAACACATACCTCTTTCTGCCCCTTGACATTTATCTCTTTTTGCTTTAAGAGAAGCACATGTGCTGCAAATCCCCATCCTTTTCTTCTTAGGAATACGAACATTGTTGAATTCAGTTTTCCATATCCTTGTAAAATAAGAATATGTAATAAAATTACCAATTCCTTCAACAGCTTCTACATAATCTTTGTATAACATGAATATTTCTTGTCTCGAGAAATTATCTGGAATATGTATTGTGTCTTTATTTGGCATACACTCTCCATGATTTGAAAAGAAGTCTTTCATCCATGTCTTAGCAGTATTTGCAAACGGCCCCACCTCCCGTTTATAATGTGCTTCTGAATAATATGTGGGATCCCTTTCCAATCTATCCTGGATTCTTGACAAACGACAATTACCAATTGAATACAACATTTTGAACACCTTTCTGCAAAGAAATACATTCCCAATATGATAATCATAACCTGCTAGTGTAGATTGCATGCAACCCACTAAATATGAATTTTTCATGCTTTTATTCATTGACATATATGTTTTCCTTTTCTCCAAAGAAAAGTTGAAATCCATATTTTTCAAGCAATCCCTTCGACAACATTCACTTGAAATCAAATGAACAACAGAACTTCTTGTCGTGAGATATTTTGTCCTCGCCCTTGTATAACTAGAATGCTTTGGATTGATATGAAAAGGTCTACTTCTACTCCTAGTTGCAATATTTGCTTGCAACGGCTTCATCATTCCATCATCCTTTGTAAAAGTAGTTTCATCACCATTAGGAGGAATATTATCCCCACTATCATCATCCTCAACATAGTTAAGAAATTCATCAACATCATTGCGTGGAAAATTTTCTTTACCATCATCATTTGAAGAAAACATTTCACAAGAATCATCGACACTTTTGTAACCCCGACTCAAAAGAAATTCTTCACCATCTTGACCCATGCTTTCAAATTCTTCCCTGGGAGGATTCAATTCTTCATCACCATGAGTGTCTTTGAAATGGTCACTTGGAGAAAATGCAATATTTAGATCTGTGCCTCTAAAATTATCATTTGCAAGAAACTCTTCATCCTCCCCTTCCTCAGTGGTGCTCTCATAATCCTTGGGATTAGGCATAAGTGGAAGCTTTTAATTTGTATTCACTAGAATTTCTTCATCCTGCCCCTCCCCTTCCTCACTGAAGCTCTCATAATCCTTAGGATTAGGAATAAGTGAATGCTTGAATCTATATTTATTGGAAATTCTTCATCCCCCCCTTCATCAGTGGTTAAATTATAATCGTTATGATTAGGATGAAGTGAAAATTTTAGCTTTGGAAATTCATCCCCTTCTTCATCAGTGGTGCTGGCATAATCCTTAGGATTAGGACGAAGTGGATATTTTGATGCTGCAAATTCTTCATTCCCCTCTTCCTCAGTGGTGCTGACATAATCCTTAGGATTAGGACGAAGTGCATATTTTGACTTTGCAAATTCTTCATTCCCCTCTTCATCTGTGGTGCTGACATAATCCCTAGGATTAAGACGAAGTGGAAATTCTGACTCTGGAATTTTTTCGTCCCCCTCTTCATCAGTGGTGCTTGCATAATCCTTAGGATTAGGATGGAGTGGAAATTTTGACGCTGTAAATTTTTCATTTCCCTCTTCATCAGTGGTGCTGGCATAATCCTTAGGATTGGGATGAAGTGGATGTTTTGACTCTGAAACATTATCATTCCCCTCTTCATCAGTGGTGCTTGCATAATCCTTACGATTAGGACGAATTTGATATTTTGACTCTGGAAATTTTACATCCCCCTTTTCATCAGTGGTGCTGGCATACTCCTCGGGATTAGGACAGAGTGGATATTTTGACTCTACATATTCTTCATTCCCCTCTTCATTTGTTGTTCTCACATAATCCTTGGGATTAAGCTTAAGTGGGTATTCTTCATCTCCCTCTTCATCAATGGTGTCCTCATAATCCTTGGGATTAGGACGAAGTGAAACTCTTGACTCTAGAAATTCTTCATCATGCCCTTCATCACTGTTGCTTTCATAATCCTTAGGATTAAGAGTAAGTGGTATAACTAGCGCTCGATTTACAGAAATTTCAGTTTGCTACACCTCATCAATTTTGTTCTCATCATCTTTAGGATAACGACCAAGTCGATTTTTTGACTCTCTATTCATGGTGAACGAACTCCCGTTATATTCATCACTCTTAATAGAGTTGTTGCGTGACGAAGATGTTGATGTTCTAGAAAGAAAAACTTCGCTATCAGAAGAAACCATGGCTTTCAACAAGAATAGGTTGAATGATACAAATTCCTCTCCCACTTACAATATATAGCTTAAAGACTAAAAATTTCCCTCCAAATTTTCCCTCCAAAAAAATTCGCGAAAAAATTTCCCTCCAAAAAATTTCGCGAAAAACTTTCCCTCCAAAATTTTCATTTCATATATTTAGTACAAATATTAATCAAAAAATGTATTTAACATTTTTTTTAATAAACTGTTTATGTTGAAATATTTTACCGATATTTATATTCAAAATATCCACAAAATATTTTTATCATGGATGCCTTCCAAACTAAAATAATGTTTTTATTTGAATGATTTAACATTGACTAGATGTAAGTATTAACTATAATATTACTATAATACCTACATGCAAATATTAACTATTTTAACTATAATAACTACATGTAAATATTTTAAATTTTAAATTTTAAACTTACGTTATATTCATCTAAAATGTATTTCAAAATTTATTAATAAACTGTTGGTCTTCAAATATTTCACCATACTTTCTATTCAAAATATCCACAAAATATTCCTTTCATGCATGTCTTCGAAACTAAAATAATTTTCTTATTTGAATGGTTTAAGATTGACTACATGTAAATATTTACAAAAATAACATGTAAATATTAACTATTTAAACTATAATTAACTACATGTACATATTTTAGATTTTAAAATTTAATCCCACGATTTTAAACATTGATTACATGTAAATATTAACTATGATAATTAAATGCAAATATTAACTATTTTATCTATAATATTAAATATAATTAACTACATGTAAGTATTTCATATTTTAATTTTTAATTTGAGATTATATTTGAATTATTCAACATTCAGTACATGTAAATATTAAATAAAATATTAATTATGATAACTACATGCAAATAATAAGTATTTTAACTATAGTATGAACTATAATACACTAAATCTAAATATTTTAAATTTGAAATTTTAATCGCATATTCGTTAAACAGTAAACCAATCAGACAATATACGCTATTTAAAAGGAATGATTCTTTTTATTCATCACATCGCATCAAGTTTTCTGGTATTTGTTAGAGCAAATTTCTGGAGGTGTTGCGTTGGCATTGGTAACTTCGTGGAGGCATTGCATTGACATTGGAAGCGTTGTGTCACTATTGGTAATTTTGTGGAGGTGTTGCATTGGCATTGGTAACTTCGTGAAGGCATTGCATTGGCATTGGAGGCATTGTGTTGCTATTCGTAATTTTGTGGAGGCGTTGTGTTGGCATTGGTGACAACAACTTTTTGCATTTCAAAGGTTAGTTTTCCTTCTATTCTGTCAATTTAAAGACGATTTTGGGGAAAATCTGTTTTTCTATAGTTTTTTTTGTGTCCAAAAACTACTTTTTAAAGGTTTTTAGGTTCAAAAACCTTGATTTTTAAAATATTTTTTTAGTGAAGAAAATGCAAAAAAAACTAAATTTTTTAGGGTTTTAAGAACAAAATTTAGATGATTTTTTTTATTTTTATTTTTTAAAGACTTATAGGTTCATTTAGACAGAAAAATCCATAAAATGACCATGCACATAAAAAAAAAAAATATTATAACATTTTTTATTTGTTTTTTTTTAATCATAAATATATTAGTGATTTCATTATTTAAATTTTTTTTTATTTTTTTATTTTTTTTTAATTTGAGAATTTTTTTATTTTATATTCTATTTTATTTTATTTTTTTAATTTTAAATCTTTGTTTTATTCTTTTTAATTTTAAATCTTTAATTTTTTTTTTCATCATTGTTTTGTTATCTCTCTCTCTCTCTCTCTCTCTCTTTTAATGGTATTGTGATATAGTTTTTTTTTTAAATTTATTATATTGTTATATTAAAACAAATGTTTATATATATATATATATATTTTAATTATATGATGTTTAAAAACCAAACATTATTGTGATTTAATAAATTGTTTTTTTTTTTAATATATTTTGATATTTTTAACATTTTTTTTTTTATTAATAAATAATGTTTTAATAATTATATTATATATAAAAAAAATTAAAAATCGAAATTAAAAAAAAAATTAAAAAACAAAATAAAAATTAAAAAAAAATTAAAAAAAACATTTTAAAAAAAAAAATTTAAAAATTAAATAAAAAAAAAAAAAAAAAAATCGCGCGCAGGCTTGCCCGTTGGGCACCGGGGACCGGCCGGGCGGCACCATGGGGGCGGCCCAGCCCGCCTCCCGACCCGCCCCCGTGGCGCCGCCCGACCGGCCCCCGACACCCAATGGGCGGGCCGCGCGCGTATTGATTTTAAAATTTTTTATTTTTTATTTTTAAAATTTTTTTATTTTTTATTTTTTTAAATTTTTAAATTTTGTTTTTTAAATTTGTTTTAACAATTTTTTTTTTAAATTTTGGTTTTATTTATTTATTTATTTATTTTTTATTTATTTTTTTAAATTTTAAATTTTTTTTTTTTTAATAATTTTTTAACAAAACATTTTATAATTTTGATTTTTTTTTTAATTTTATTTTGTTCTTTATTTTTTTTTTAATATTTTGTTTTAATAGAACAATTAAAAATTCATAGAAACATTGTTATAAAAAAAAAAATAAAAAATAAAAAAAAAAAAATTGTTATATAATATAATAAAAACATTGTTAAATAATAATTGTTAAAAATTTCAAAATATAACAAATATATATATATATATATATATATATATATATATCAAAAAAAAATTCATTAAACAACAATTATGTTTTGTTTTTAAACATTATATAATTAAAAAAAAAAATACAATATAATAAATTAAAAAAAAAACATTTGTTTTAATATAACAATATAATAAATTAATTAAAAAAAAAACTATATAACAATACAATTAAAAAAATAAAAAAATATATAATATTATAACATTTGTTATAAATAGTTAGTAATTTTTTTGTTTTTTTTTTTAAATATTAAACAAAAACTGAAGTTTGAAAATACTAGTTTATTTTTTAAAAATTATTTTATACAATTTAAACACATTTTTAAATTTTTTATAAAATGTATTCAAAACATATTATATAGATATATATACATATGATTTATAATATTTTGTTTTTAAATGAAAATTTTTATAGTTAATTTTACTGCTTTAATTTCAAACTATTTAGTTTTAGAAATAAATTTTGTTTATTAAATTTATTTTATTCGCAATATTTTTCCATTAACTAATATATATATATATATATATATATATATTTATCAGGAAAATGGCATCAAAAAAGATTTCTGTGAATGTTTCTGCACCTAGGGCAGCAGCTCCCAAATCTACGGCAGCAGCTCCCAAATCTACAGCTGCAGCTCGACGCACTATGGATACAACTCCCAAATCTAAAGTTGCAGTTGGACGCACTATGGACACTGTTGGACGCAATAAGGATATTGTTGCACACACTAATAAAAGTCAAGCAAGTGGGGCACCAGGTTCATTAAAGCTTATTTCTGATTGGAAGAATGCCGAGGAAATAGATAAAACCGATTTCTCATGGTATCTTGAAGACAGTGAAATGGAGGCTGATATACACATCTATCTGATTTGTGGTATGATTGACTTAAATGAGCCATATGATGTGATGGGTAGAGTACGAGACATATGTATGGTCCCGAATACAAACACTATTTATGTTCTTGCAAGGAAGGCTCAGAAACGTGAGAAGGTTAGATATCGTCTATCAATCATCAAGTATGACACAGATGAAATAACTTCAAAATTTTCTGAAGAAATAGCAAGCAACATTGCAAATAACATTGTAAGTATGCTTATTTTTATTTCCTCTATGCATTATTGTAAGGATGATTCAATTTTTTATAAATTATTGATCATTAACTTGTTTTATTTTGTTTCATGGTATTTTGTTCCGAGTCTTTCAAACATGTTTGATGGTATTTATATGTTGGTGCCAAATGTTATGGATGTGATCAAAACTTTCCACAAAGACAAAGCAGAGGAAAGGAGATTGAAGCAAAGAGAAATAGCTCGTGACACTGCAACAGTACAAAGAGGGGATCAACCAAGTGTCACTAAGGTGGGTCAATCTAGTAAACTTAAACATGTTTCTTTTGAAGGTGTCGAACATGAAATAGAAAATTATGATAGAATTAGTGAGGAGGAGATGAGAACTATTGTGCAAAAGGAGAAAATAGATCAGACACCAAAAAGAAAAATTGCCAAAGATGTCTCTCTTGTACCTCATGAAGGAGAGCTTGTTTATAAAAAAACTGATATGTTATCCAATAAGACTAGGAAATCAAATATTGGTGAACTTGTAAAGGTCGTGAGCAGCAGTGAAGAACAAATTGAAAGCTCTTACGGAAGCAGAGAAATCATAACACTAGGTGCTGAGTTAGAGGATGGCATTATTAAAACAAAACAAAATGATATTCGACAAGAGTTGAGGAAGAATAAATTAATTCTTGGTGGCCAAACATTTGAGCTTAATGTTAACCAATTTTATGGCCCAGATGAAGGACAATCTCAATATCAAATTAGAAAGGCCCATCACCTACATGTACATAATCTGAAAACATTGTTCAAGTTCAATCCATATGCACATGTGGTGGATTATGTGGTTCTTGTCGATCCATGTCAGGTTCCCAACAAACAAGAATTTGACAAGACAAAATGTTTTGATTATAAATATTATGTAATTGGAGGGAACCATTCAATAGAGGCTAAGAGACAATTGATTGTAGAATATCCCAATAACTATCTTTTTCAAACAGTGAAATGCATCATTTATGCTGGCTTAACAGAAATGGAATCAAAGTTATTGGCATGGGATCATAATGTAGATAATGAGTACAGAATGAAAATGACTTTCATCCAAAGGGTTAGATTTATTCATAATGAATTCATAGAAAAATGTCGTGGGGATAAGACACAAGTTAGTGTAGCATTTCGAAAGGAATGTTTAATGGAAACAGGTTATCAAATTGATGAAAAAAAAACAAAAGATGGAAAATTGAATACAAATATCTTCAGAGGCACAGATAACATTTTTCAATTGGCATTTAGAACTGGGGAGGTATGGGATTTGATTGATGAGATTTTTGATCGGTGGGAGAATATTTCCATAAAAAATTAGAAGGTTAGAAAGAGTAAACCCATAATATGTACCAACAGTAAGGGGGGTCCTGAAATGAAGCAGCTTCCAGAGGATATGACTATTACACCTTGGAGAACAATGCAAGGTGTGAAGGATGATAAATTAGTCAAATTAGTATTAGCTCGTGTGAAGTCGGGTGAATTATCAATGGAAGAAATGTGTGCAAAATTTCAAAAGTAAGTTTCTTGAATTATTTCTTTCATTATAATTTTCTTTTAAATAAAACATAATGATGTTGGTAGAATTTGTTATACATGTCAATATATTAACGCTTTTAACTTGATTTATTCAGTCAGAAATTTTTTATGAAAATACAAGAACACATGGTTAAAATGTTGAATGAAGATAGTTGGGATGATGTTGTACACAACTACCCAGAAGCAAGTTCTACATCAACACTAAAAGAGTTTTATATTGCATTCAATAAGGTATGTTGATTTATAAATTTATTTTATTCATATTTTAACTATTTTTATTTTATTACTTATATATATATATATATATATATATATATATGTCATTAAAGATGTCGAAGAAGGATGGAAATGGAGTACCAGATACTTTCAAAAGCTTTATTGAAAAAATTAAGATGGAGAACATGAGAAGGAAGCATCTTATGAATGTTGAACTAGATCCTACTCTTAATCATTACATTTGGAATGGGCTCGACAATGTCCAATATCAAATAATACAAGGTGACTGTGAAGACATTGCATCACTAATACCTAAAAGGGAATATGGCCTAGTTATTGCAGATATTCCTCATGGTTTCAATTTCCCAAACATTGAATATGATAGAGAACCATATACTTATCAAGCTTTTAGTAAAGTGGTTATGGGTTTTCAAGAAGTGACAACATCACCACTTTGGCGATTTGTGACATTTCATTCAGACACACAGCTTCCAATGTTATTAACAAGCTTCAAGGGTAAAGCAAACTCAAGGATGCAACTTACATGGTAAGATTTTGAAATTGTATGTTTGATTCCTCCTAAAATTTTTTATTCATGTAAAATTTAATTGAACTTTTACTATGTTATGTAACAGGCAAAAGTCAAATATTGTTTCTTCCGAAGATCAACCTATTATAAATGATTGTGAGTTCATCCATGTTGAATGTTGGACAAAAGACGATAGCTATAAGAATATTATTATGAATCGAGTAGATGGGAAGAGTCATAGTCAAGTATTGGTTTATGATGCAGTGGTAAGAAAACTAACATATGAGGATAAAGATGCAAAAGGAGATATAGTTAACATTTATCAAAAACCACAAGAATTGATTAACTATCTTATAGATCTATGTTCAAATGAAGGAGAATGGTTTTTTGATTTATTCTCAGGTTCAGGTAAGTTTTAATATACAAATTTAAATTTAAATATTGTATTTTTTACTTTTTATGTCTCCATAGTAATTTTCTTACTTATTTTTTTTGTGCTTGATGATTAGGTACAACACTAGCATGTTTCCTACAAAAGGGAAGAAATTGCATTGCCATTGAGAAAGATCCAGTTCAATGCAAATTTATTCAACAAAGAATTAACGCTCTTAAATTCCTTCCAGATGCGAAGCAAGAAGTTGGTTTGAGGAAAGGAGATTTTAATGAATCATGTGTGGCAAAAAAAGCAAAGGAACCTCAACCACCATTATATGGAATGATTGGAAAGGGACACTTTGGAAGATTTGCTGACATGAAAGATCCATTAGAAGACGGAAATGATCAAAATGAAGAAGAAAATGTTGCGGAAGAAGCCATCAATGTTGTTCTAGATGATGTTGAAGATGTATTAGTTGATATTGTTGATGAAGTTTAAGTTATGCTTGCAAACAAAGCTTATTTTTTAGAACTATTAATCAGTTTTACTTGTAATGTTTAGACTTTGATATTTTATGAGAACAACCCTTTTTTTTTTTTGCAAAAAACATGTGATTGCTATTATTTTTTGACATAAAATTCAATAAAAATGTTGTTTTCTTAAGTTTTTTGTTAAGATTCTCCCAAAAAATTAGTTTATTTAACATGTTTTTTCCAACAAAAACTCTGTAAAAGTGTATTTTTTGCATTGTATTTATATTGAAAATTTGTATTTTTTTGTCATATGGTTCAAAATATTGGTTTTTTAGCGACAATTTTTTGATGTGCATTGAAAATTTATTTAACAATACATAAACATGTAGAAAATATAAACTTTAGAATATTGACCCTTTTTCCATCTTTTATGTATGTGAAAAAGTGAAGATATCATTACAATTTTTTATTTAAAAAAAAAATATTTTTTTATTTTTAAAACACAAGTACATAAATGCACTTAAAAATAAACATCTCACAGAAGAAGAAGACATTAGAAAATCTATAGTGTCAAAATCAATCCTATAAAAAAACGTTGGTGATGATACACCACCACTATTCAAAATCGACATAAAACATCACTTAAAAAAAAAAAAAAAACAAAATGGAAAAAACTTAAAGTGCCAAAAACATGCTCAATTTTTTTTTTCTTGATT